>CM035117.1:161993608-162471303 GCA_020205555.1 Panax stipuleanatus
TTGAGTCGCTTGACTTGCTAACACGAACACGTCATCAAACTTTAACACCGACTTGATATCTACTGTTGTGATTCTATTGCGATCAACTTTAACCCCCTTTTCAGTATCAAACCAGCTACACTTAAATGTAACTACCTTTTTACCCCCGTGATAATTGAGCACAACCACATCCTGTAAACGTCCATAGTAATTGGACTCAGAATCTTGGTAGCAACTTCCCAACACCACAACCCCAGATTGACTGATGTGAGTTCATTCAAGTCATCGACCCTAAATCTGTACCCATTCACGATGCATCCCGGAAAAGAACTAACAACTTTGTACGGTCCTCGGATGACATCTATAAAATGCTCAGAATTATTCTCTTCTTCAACTCGATCCTCCAAGTTTGAGTTCATACGGTAGATGAATAGACAGATGTTCCATCGAGTCAAAGGATCCTGGAGGAAAGATCATTTTGAGCTTGCAAATGGTACTAACAATATTTTTCTCCATCTGCTCCACATCAGTGTACTTAATTACAGTTGAGCAAAGATCTTGAAAGAAATTTGAAAGTTCGGTCAATGCATCCAAAACTTTTCTGGGTAACATCTCACGAAATGCAGTTGGGATCAACTTCTGCATGAATACATTACAATCGTGACTCTTGAATCCAGAAATTTTCAATTGCTCGACCTTACAACAACGTGTTATGTTCGACGTGTATCCATCTGGAAGCTTCAACCCACTAACCCACTTACACACGTCTTCAACTTGTTGCTTAGTAAGACAATATGGAGCTTTAGGTTTCGTATTGTTAGGGCGAAGCCACAATTCTGGCCTAATGTTTAATGCCTCCAAATCTTTTCGAGTGTTGTCATTATCTTTGGTTTTACCACTCGCATCTAGCACGGTGTAAAACAAGTTCTCAAAAACATTATTTTCGGTATGCATAACATCTATACAATGACGAACTGAAAGTGTGCCCCAATACGGACAACTCAAACCATATGGGCGAGTCTGTCCAATTATAAGTCTTCCCGTACCCGGTTGCTCTTAATTTACTACGCTCCTTCCCCAGCAAAGGAAAATCAAGTTGGTTCAACCAACCCAAGACCTCACTGCCCGACAGTCGACCAACAACCCCCTTCTTCTCTGTCTTTCTGTTGAACTGTGCAGAGATCTTTCTGTAATTATGATCAAGAGGCAAGAATCTACGAGCAGTTCCAAAGAAAGTACATTTCTGCCCATACTGCAACTGATTGCCTTGCACATCCCCCATACACACTGGACAGGATAGTTTCCCGTGAGTTGACCAACCACTAACCATCCCAAGAGCCGGAAAGTCAGTGATAATCCATAACAGGGCTGCCTTCATCACAAAATTCTCGCCTTTTGATTTATCATACGTCTGGACCCCTGTCTCCCACAACATCTTTAGTTCATCTACTAACGGTCGAAGGTACACGTTAATGTCTTTTGTAGGACTTTTATCCCCTGGTATGAGTAAAGTCAAGAACAAGTACGGATCCTTCATGCACATCGATGGTGGAAGATTATAAGCGACCATAATCACTGGCCAAACTGAGTACGGCTGACTAAAATTATTGAAAGGGCAAAAGCCATCAGTAACCATGCCAAGTCTAACATTCCTGACTTCTACCGCAAACTCAGGATAATTTGCATCAAATCTCTTCCATTCATCTCCATCCGCTGGGTGAGTCAGCTGACCAGGCACGACATCCCATGTTCGATGCCAACTCATATGTTGAGCCATATGAGACGACATGAACAGCTACTGAAGCCTCGGCGCAAGAGGAAAGTACCGTAAGATCTTCCTATGAACATGTTTCTCCTTCCCCCCACATTTTGTCACCTTGTAGCGCGGAAAGCTGCATATATCACACTGTCCCTTATCTCTGTCCTCCCCATAGTATAACATGCAATCCTGCTCACAAGCATCGATTTTCTGATACCCCATATTTAACCCTTTGACCATCTTCTTCACTTCGTAATAATTTGCAAGAAGAGTATGATCCTTGGGAAAGAACTTTCCAACAATGGCAAGCAAATCGTTGAAACCTCTCACACTACAGTCATGCTCATTCTTGTAGTGTAAGAGCATCGTCACTGCATAAAGCTTGGTGTCCATATCATTTTCCGGATATAACGAGACCCCAGATTCAGATAGCAACTTGTAAAAGGCAGCAGCTGTATCATTTGGGACTTGCTTAGCACTGCTTGAAGAAGGCTCATTTTCAGCCCAGTCAATATTAGTAGGGCCATAAGCATCGACCAACATCTCCACTGGATCATAGTTTTCGGCGTATGAATCCTGTAGAATATCTATCCGCTCAGCTGATTCCCCGTGATGAGTCCATACGAAGTACCCATCCACAAATCTACGGGAAAATAAGTCGAATTTAATCTCGTCAACTTTCTTCCAAATAAGGTTTTTACACTTGACACACGAGCAACGCATCTTTCCGTTCGAATCATCAACATGATCTATTGCTTTGTTCAAGAAATTTGACACCCCATCAGGATAAGCTGATACTAATCCCCTCCCATCACTGCGTATCCTACGGTACATCCAACTCCGGTCTGCTGACATTTTTAACTGCACAGACCACGCATTCAGTACAGGGATATTCATGTATGTGGTCCATGCATGAATGAATGTGAAGCGGGTTTCAGTCAAGGGATGTTCATGCATGTGGTCCGTGCACTGAATTAGAATATTTTCCTATTACGACAGCTCTATAGGAGAAGGGTAATTCAGGCTTCTATCCCGTTCCTGGATGCGTCTCTACACTAGTGCCAACACGTTATGCACGTTTCTACTGTTAAGAAAATTTCGACAGCACCTCCCCATGGTCTCCAAGTACATGAAATAGATTAAGATAACTTAATCTAAGTATGTACTCGAAGAACATGTAGAGATAACAACAAAAAAAAGTCCTCAAAACAACAAAAACGTGTCGTTTCGTATTGGTACCGGCCTAAGTGAAAGGCATAACATCCAGTAACAGTCCCAAACTGGGGACTATTCGACATTCACTCCTACTGAGTGAATGTCAAACGGGTTTCTAAGTTAACACCTCCAAAAGCATGTATGAGATCAGAAAGACTCAAGATTTTATCCTTTATAAAGTAAGTATAGCATTTGCTTAGTTTGAACGATATGATCTGGTTCCCGTATTATTATGGGAACTAGATCATATCATTCAAACTAAGCAAATGCTACTTAGTTTATTTTGCCAATGAAAAACTAAGTAAGTGCTACTTAATTATTATTTATTATTATTATTTATTATTATTATTTATTATTTTTTTATATTATTTATTATTTATTATTTAGTATTTAGTAGTAAGAAACTAAGTAAATACTACTTAGTTTATTATTTATTTATTTATATTATTTATTATTTATCTTATTTATTATTTATAGTATTTAGTATTTAGTAGTAAGAAACTAAGTAAATACTACTTAGTTTATTATTTATTTATTTATATTATTTATTATTTATCTTATTTATTATTTATTATTTAGTATTTAGTATTTAGTAGTAAGAAACTAAGTAAATACTACTTAGTTTATTATTTATTATGTATTATTTATTTATTATTATTTATTTATTATTATTTAGTATTTAGTATTTAGTATTTAGTATTTAGTATTTAGTAGTAAGAAACTAAGTAAATACTACTTAGTTTATTATTTATTTATTTATATTATTTATTATTTATTATTTATTATTTATTATTTATTATATAGTATTTAGTAGTAAGAAACTAAGTAAATACTACTTAGTTTATTATTTATTATTTATTTATTATTTATTATTTATTATTTATTTATTATTTACTATTTACTATTTACTATTTATTATTTATCTTATTTATTATTTATTATTTATTATTTAGTAGTAAGAAACTAAGTATATACTACTTAGTTTCTTATTTATTATTTATTTAGTTATTATTTATTATTTATTTATCTTATTTATTATTTATCTTATTTATTATTTATTATTTAGTATTTAGTATTTAGTAGTAAGAAACTAAGTAAATACTACTTATTTTATTATTTATTTATTATTTATCTTATTTATATTTTATTATTTATTATTTATTATTATTTAGTATTTATTATTTATTATTTAATAATATACTTGTAGGGCCCACAAATTTTGCAATTGCACAATTCTGACAGAAATTCCGTCGGGAATTTTGTCGGAAATATCAAATATCACATTTCAAACAATTTCATTCACAGTATGCCCAATTTCAATTTACAGTATGCCCAATTAATTAACAGTATGCCCAATTCATTAACAGTGTGCGAAATTCATTCACAATATGCCCAATTCAAAATTTCAGAATAATGATCATATGTACTCCAAACAAATTCATTATCCAAATTCACCAAACATTATAGTAACCCTAGATTAAACACAAGTTTCAGTATATAATATCCAAATTTCAACATACAATATACAAATTTCAATATAGTAACATATATATAACCCTAAATTAAACACAAATTTCATTAAATTAAACTAATTATACAAAAATAAAATAAACCCTAAATAGAACTTGGACAGCAGAAGAGGAGGTGGCTGGTGGTGGCAGCAGGAGGTGGGGAAGGACCCGTTGGTGGAGGAAGGGGGTGGTGGCTAGCTTCTAGTGGAGGAAGGGGGTGGTGACTGCTGGTGGAGGAAGGGGGTGTTGACCGCTAGTGGAGGAAGGTCTTGGCGGTAGAAGGCGGTGGTTGTTGGCGGCAGGAGGAGGTTCCGGCAGGAGGAGGTTCCAGCAGGAGGGGGCGGCAGGAGGTGGCGGCGATGGAGAGAGAGAGAGACCGAGCGAGAGAGAGATAGGGGTAAGTGTGAAATGAAGGAGGTGGCTGGAGAAGAAAATGACAAATTAGGTTTTAAGTATTATTTTCGACGGAATGTCCGTCGTAAGTAATTCCCTCGGACTTAACTTATCTTCGACGGTTTAGTCCATCGAACCTACCCTTATTCCGTCGAAATTAACTTTCGCGCTGGCGAGAAAACTGGCGCCAGTGGGAGTCACCTATCTTCGACGGATTTCTGTCGTACTTAACAGTAATTTTGAGGGACATATCTTCGACGGGTTATTCTGTCGAACATATCTTAATTTCGATAGAAGTAATTCCGTCAAACCTAATTCCGTCGGAGAAAGCTGGTTTTCTTGTAGTGTATTTTACTTCGAAAAAATCCCGACAGACCCCTGAGGTGGTCAAATAAACGCATATAGTCGTTTAGTCAGAATGTTGTACAACATAGGGTACAATGGGTTGATCACCTAAAGTGCCTGTGAGTCAGATAGTTCATAGTTGAATTACTGTTGAACCTTTACGAAAATAAAATGTTCAAGGTCTTTTGACCGCTCAGTATGTAGTTTCAAAATGTTTAAATAAAAGGAATTTATTATTATTATTCCTAATTATTTGAGATGCTTTCATAACTATTATTCAGTTGTAGAAATAGTAACATAATTCTTGATTTTGTTATTTTTTTCAACTTTTATACTTGCTGACCTTTGTAGCTCATCCTTGATTTAAATTAAATATTTTCAACGTAACCAGAGCGGACTAAAAGTTCCGGTAAGGATAAAGGGAATGAGAAGATGAACGAGTAGATGTTATGTACTATTTGTAATAATTTAGTATGAATGTAATGTTATGTAATAATATTAGTTTTTGAAGATGTTATTAAAGGTCTGAGAACCTGGGATTAATAGTGAAACATATTGTAATAATTAGTAATTACATTTATGTCATTATTATTATGTTAGATAAGTAGTACCGTGGAGCACCATATTCAGGGTTTAAAGGTATCTAGATTTGGGGGTGTCACAGGTTGGTATCAAAGTCGTAGGTTAGAAACCTTTGGTGAGAATACCTTAGGCTATAGCCTTGAAGTTATTAGAGCAATAGAGAGATAGTAATAAGATAAACTCAAAAAGAGTTTTTAGGAGATGAAAAGAAGTTAAATGAAAAGTAAAGATAACATAAAATAAATTGTTATTTTCTATATGAAATATGGTTTGTTGTTATCTACTAATCAAGATAATATATTTGATTGTAGATGTCACGAGGTAATGAATTTAGAGGTGTTCGCGTAGTGAGCGAGGAGCTGATCGCTCCACTTGAGCTAGTATATAAGCCGAAATAGGTTGTGCTAATAGAGAGTGATCCAAGTATGAATCTTCAGTTTGAAGAGAATATGGAAGAAGAAGTGTAAGCTGAAGTAACTTACAATAAAGTGTTTGAAGCTGTATGTTTGAGAAGGTGGTTAAAGAAGAACCTATGGTAAATTTAGAAAGTGATCATGAAGAGTATCCAGATATAGAGCTTAGTGAAAAGGGAGAATTAAATGCCAAAGAGGGTCATATAGAGACAGAAGTGGAGATAGAGGAAAAAGGATAACAAGACATGGTACACTACAAAAAAGGCCATTACTGACGGACTTTGTCATCGCTAATGACCCCCTGCCATCGTCAATGAGGTCATTGGAGACGACAACGCCCGTCGCCACTCCCGTCGCCCTAAGGGTCATCGCCCGTGGCTCCCGTCGATCGTCGTCGGTAATGAGGTCATTGGCGAAGGGGGTCGTTGACGACGGACAGTCATTAGTGACGGTAGGGGCGAAAGACAACTCATCACCAATGAATATTAAAAATTATTTATTAAAATGGTCATTAGCGACTTGCAGGCCGTCGCCAATGACTGATGGTCCGTCGGCAATAGGTTTTAATTATATTATTAAAAGGATCAAAGATTCGTCGTTAAAACCGCCGCTATATGTCATTAGTGACGGTCATGCCGTCGCCAATGACCCCGTCGCTAATGATATTATTTTAAAAAATCTAAAACTACAAAATTCCCCTGTTCATTTACATATACATAATTGTACTTATTATAAACTAAAGAAAAATAAATAATTCTTCACAAACGTATATCAATAACCATCAAATCTTTTGCTATCAACCATCAAATATGTAGAAAACGTAATCACACAGATAAAGGTCGTACGATGTTAGAAGATATAAAATGTAATCATTATAAAAATTTTATCAATTTAGTTAGATACATAAACCATCAACCTAACTAGATACAAAACCCTAGTCAGTAACAACCCAAAAATTGTATAAGTACATACATGAAAGTCAAAATAAAAAATAAATTAACTACATACCCAGATTAGGAGTACCATTATCATTATCGCTACCATATATCGTACCATCGCTGGTCCCACCGTCGGTTCCACCCTCCATAAAATCATCAGCATCAGCTCGGCGGTCCTCACCATCTCCTCGGGGCCCTCGCTAGATCCTTCACGGTCATCGCATGCGCCGCTGCCTCCACCTCCATGAGGCTCATCAACAAGACCCTAAAAAATTAAAATATTAATAACGAAGTCCAAAAGAGAGCATATTTAAATAATTCTTCTAAGTGTTCTTTAAGTTATGTAAATTAGGCAAACGAGCTAATAACTCGACCTCCGAATCTCGAAATCGAGTCTCGTAAGTTTTAATATATTCCAATTATTTATGAGGTGCTATTTCTATGATTTTGTGTTGTTTCGATGACCGAGGTGGGTTTTGGTCTGTAGTGTGCTAAGTTTTCTTTAATTTATACAAGTTAGGCAAACGAGTTGATAACTCGGCCTCTAGATGTAACAAATGAGACTTTGTATATTAGTTTTAAATATTTATTGAATTAAATAAATATTTTAATTAATTTATTTATTGAGTTAAATAAATAATTTATGTGATTGTTGTGGAGTAATTTAATTAAGTGCAATATGTTAATTAAATGAATATTTAATATTAAATTGATGTGTAAGCAATTTTGTGGTATAATTCTAATTTAATTGAGATAATTAAATTAGATGAATGTTATATGGCAATTTTAATTAAATGAATGAATGTTAGCTTGTAATTAATTAAATTATAATGTTAGGATTTAATTAAATAAAGTGTGACGTTGAAAACTGTGTTAAAGGAGTTATTAAAATAAAATAAAAAGGGTTTTAAATTAGTTTTGCCAAACAAAGCCCTTAAAAGCTATTTTAAAGAGTTTTACCAAACAAGGGCCTTACATCTGTTTTAATCATGTTTTACCAAACAGAGCCTTAACTACTAAAAATCTATTTTTCAAAATTAAAGAGGTTTTACCAAACAAAGCCTTATGGCTTTTGATTTTCAAAATAAACATAACTGATGTATTTACTAAAGAATTAAGTATTTTATCAGTTATGTTATATATATGTATTATATTTTATATCTAATATATGTATATCAGTTATATTATGTTACGTAAGTTAGAAACAGAGTTAGAATAGAAAAGTCACAGAGTAAGTTAGAGAGAAAAGAGAGAAGAAGAAGAAGAGGATGAAGGAGAGAGCTTGGGAATTCAAAGAAAACTTATCATCATCATCATCTTCATATAACAAAGGGTATAATTCAAACTCTGTGAATTTATAAAATTATATTTTCATGTTCTTCATGATTTTAGTTCTCTGTATATATATGAGTTATTATGAAATTGATGTAAACATGAATTCTATGTGTAAATTGTGTCATAACATGCTTATATATATGATATATGATAATTTAAGTAGTTTAATTCATGTAAATATGATGAACATGAAAAAATCATGTTCATAGCAATTTACAGTGAATTAGTTTTGGAAAAAAATAGTTTCTTTAATTGTCAAAATTTGTATTTGATGATGCTCTATTATATAAATTGAGTTTAGATTATGATAACATGCTTAGAAACGAAATTTATATGATTTGAATTGTGTGTTTTGATTTGAAAACAAACTCACAGTGTTTATTTTCATCAAGAACACTTAACAATGGCTTCTTCTTCAAAATAACAAAATTAAGAATTTTGATTATGTGTTATGATGATTATACATGTTAAAACATGTTAGAAGCTTAAAATTATGTTTTCTATAAAGTTTTATAAGCAATATGTTAGTTAAAATCAGAATTTGGTGCGAAGAAATAAGCCAAATTGGTTTTTTCTCAGCAGAGTTCGCGAACTGGGTTTTCTTGCAGTAGGGTCACCCACCCCGGCGAGGCCCCCTTGTAGTACAAATACCCGGCCCGGCGGGGGGGGGGGGTGCAGAATTGAAAATTATTTTGTGTTTTATGTAGCTTTTGTCTGTAACATGAAAAGCTAACCTAATGTGATGTACTTGATAACATGTTAAGCATACATTGAGATGTTAGAGTGATTCATTAATGTATTTCACATGATTAATTTGTAAAAGTGAAATGTATAATGTAAATTAAAATTTGATAAAAGTGAATGTATGATTTAATAACATAATTTGAGTATGGTTTGATTGATTATTATGATTGTATGGTTTGATCGTTATATGATAATTGACAATTAAACCTAAGAATAATGAGTTAGCGTAGATGGGTTAACTAGTTATGTAAATTAGCTATATAGTAACTAATTTATGTTACTATTGTAAATTACGT
The DNA here is from genome assembly GCA_020205555.1 of Panax stipuleanatus. Lineage (NCBI taxonomy): Eukaryota > Viridiplantae > Streptophyta > Magnoliopsida > Apiales > Araliaceae > Panax > Panax stipuleanatus. Next base: position 162,003,119 of record CM035117.1, read on the forward strand.
GTATGTAGGATTAATTAAGGAATGTGATAGTAATTGTTAGCTTGCGCTCGAGGCAAGTGTTCTAAACTCAAACCTTATTTTTACGTTTATGCAAGTTTTCTAATCATTTTCTTATTGAACAAGTTGTTCTATCCCTTCTTGTTATAATTATGCAAGTTATTTTGTACTCTAAGCTCCATATTGAAATAAGTATTGAAATGTTATTGAAGTAACATGATCTTGACTTAATTGTTCAAGCAAGATCTATTTAATCTTTCAAATGCTTTAAACCAAATTCTAATGAATGACTGTTGAGTATGACTCATAACTGTTTCATAATTCCTTATTATCGAATTCTTACTTATTGTAAGTTGATTCAACTACTCCTTAGTTGATGATAGTTGAACTCCAAATTACCCTTTTAGCTTATCCAAACCAAACTTTCTTTGGTGCGGACTTGTTATTAAATACTGAGATGAACAACCCTATTTCATAGGGGATTACCATGCTAAAGCGTTAAGATGTTTGTGCACAATACATGGTACGAATGGCTGATCCCCATAAGTACGAGTTAAGAGTCCATATAGTCTAACGACTGTTTAAGGTTTTAAATAGAAATGTTTATAACCTAGGACATAGTTCAAGGTCTTACGACCCTCAAATGAATTCTATATTCCATATTGAACTCATTATTATTGATATGAAAGAAATGTTATTCGAATCAGTTGAAGTTGTTCAGTTTATGTCATCACTATTGATTGTTATCCAAGTGAGCTTTTATTTGCTCACTCTTGCATATATAACCCTTGCATCTAAAGTCAAAAGAGTTGACGAACCATCAACTAGTAAGGGCAAGAACAAGATGAACAAGTGAAGACTTGTTTATATTCATTGGTTATGATGTGTAATAAGACTTTATTTATGTTATTATATTTTTATTTTTCGCATTTATTGACGTTAAGGTTAGATAACCTTGGGAATATTTTGGACAAGGTTGTAATCCTTTTTATAAGGAAGATTTTATTTAATTATTAAGGTTATAATTTGTTTTACATTCCTTATTTATGGGCAGTAGTTATGTTTTATTTAGATAGTGAACACCAAATCTCATGGAATCGAAGTACTCGGATTTGGGGGTGTCACACTAGATATCAGAATCGAGTCCCGTAAGTTGTAACGTGTTCCTAATATTTATGAGGTGTTATATATATGGTTGCATGTTGTTTTGACGCCTGGGGAGGGTTTTGGTCTCTTTTTCGCCTATTTTTTTAATTTTTTTAATTTATACAAGTTAGGCAAACGGGTTGATAACTCGGCCTCTAGATATTGGAATCGAGTCTCGTAAGTTATAACGTATTGCTAATATCTATGAGGCACTATATCTATGGTTGCATGTCGTTTTGACGCTTGGGCTGGTTTTGGTCTCTTTTTTTACTATTTTTCTAAGTTTTCTTTAATTTATACAAGTTAGGAAAACAGGTGTTTCTTGACTTGCTAAAATAAAAGGCTCGTTTGAGTTTAGTTTTGAATTAACATTTACTGTCACCAGTCTTGAATTTTTCCACTCTAACTCCATTTTCAACATCCAATCAATGATAATTGAAGCAAACTAACTCTTTCTGACCCCAATATTTGAGAACGACTACTTCTAGCAATCGTCCATACCAGTCATCCCAAAGATTTTCGTAGCAGCTACCTTTAACCACAACACCAAAATCAGATGAAGCGACTTCCCCAATATCGCAACACTTTAAAATATGTAATCGTTGACAATGCAGTATGTATAAGTATCTACAGACCTTTTAAGGCCGTCGGCTATAAACTTTAGCCGAATGTTAGCTTTATCATATGTGAGGACCTAATGCATAGTAACATAACATATTCTAAAGTTAATTACGCCATAAGATTCATTCATGAAGGTAAATGCATTTAGCTGTTAATTTAAGAGATTTACATGATCTTTAAACCATTGCACAAATTCTCTATTTCTCAAATTTTGTAAATCCCCGTTCGATATAATCGGATATGCTTCACGTATCTCAACATCATATTAACTGCATTACATTTATAAACTGAATGTGTATGCAATGAACTTATAACAGTTACACAAGATATAGTTATGGCTACTTACTTAATGTATGGCGCTACTTCATTCATGTTTACAAGTGCATACAATGTGGCCGCAGTATACTCACTATCGGTCAAGAATCACCTTTTTCTCGTCGAATGGTTGTACAAGATGACTAAAGGCCGTTAATTCTCCATTTTCCTAATGCGCAACAGCCTCATTCCAACGTAAGAAATTGTGCCTTGTCTGAACATTCGTATCAAAGTACAACTTGACCCCTTTACATAGGCTCTATTCCTCACCTTTTGCTTTAGACGTCGCGTATACCTATGTGTTCTATATGCATATATACATTAGCAAACAAGAATGAACATTTTAGCTTGTTAAAAACATTAATTTCATTATCTCTCGAATGGATACATCCATCTATATTGCACGGGACCGCCAAACTTGGCTTCGTATGGCAGGTGAATAGGCAAATGCTCCATTGAATCAAACTATCTGCATCTATCTATGTCTCTGAGTTGGAGCTCCGCCAAGCATAGATTTATGAAGAAATTAGAAATATCTATCAGTGCTTCGACCACACGTTTTGGCAACAAGTTGATAAATGCCACTAGGATCAACTTCTGCATGAATACGTGACAATCATAACTTTTCAGACCCCGAAACTTTAGCTTTTCGACTTTACAACACCTTGCTATATTTGAAGACTATCCATCTAGGAGCTTAAGTCCACTTATCCAATTACATATCAATATCAATTGTTCTCTAGTTAAAGTATAATCAGCTTTAGCAATGTTCATTTCTACCAAATCAAGCCTCGACTTGTTGTTGTCCTTTGTTCTACCACTGGCATCTCGGACTGTATAAAAAATGTTATCAAATACAATCTTCTCAGTATGCATCAGATCTAAACAATGACGGATGCAGAGTGTAGCCCAATAAGGTAGATCAAAGAACATGCAACAGTGTGTCCAATTATGAACCTTACCATAATCATAAGCTCGCTCTAATCTATGATTCTTCCATGGAGGTGGAAAATTCAAGTGACTAATCCAACTCAACATTGTTGTCCCAAAAGATGTTCAATTGACAAAAATCGTCTGGAAGTAGCAAAGAAACTAATTCCCCCCCCCCCCATGTTTGAGTCGCATAGCTTTAACTGACCCCATGCACACGGGACATGGAAAAGCCCCCGTGATTCGACCATCTGCTGATCATTCCTAATGCCGGGAAGTCATTTATTGTCCAAAGTAAAGCTGCCCTCATGTCAAAGTTCTGTTAAAAAGATACATCATAAATTTGAATCCCTTTATCACACAACATCTTCAACTCATCAACTAATGGCCTGATGTAGACATTGTTGTCTTTACTTGGAATCTTATCACCCAGAATCAGTAAAGACATGAACATGTAGGGATCTTTCATGCACATCGAAGGTGGGAGGTTATACACAACAATAATCACTAGCCAAGTTAAGTAGGGCTTGATGTAAGACCCATTAAACTTATTAAATTCATCCGTAGCAAGTCCAAGCCTAACATTGCGAACCTCTTGAGGTAGAAAAAGTTCTATTTAAGAGATACATCATAAGTTTGAACCCCTTTATCCCACAAAATCTTCAACTCATCAACTAATGGCCTGAGGTAGACATTGATGTCTTTACTTGGACTCTTATCACCCAAAATCAGTAAAGACATGGACATGTAGGGATCTTTCATGCACATCGAAGGTGGGAGGTTATATACAACAATAATCACTGGCTAAGTTGAGTTGGGCTTGATGTAAGGCTTATTAAACGTATTAAATTCATCCGTAGCAAGTCCAAGCCTAACATTGCGAACCTCTTGATCAAACGAGGGTTGCTTTCTGTCAAAAATTTTCCACTCAAGCCCATCTGTCGGGTGCACCAGCTGACCTTCGAATATGTCCCGTGTTGAGTGCGACCTAATATACTCGGCAGTATGTGTTGACATGAACAACCGTTGAAGCCTCGGTGCAATGGGAAAGTAATGTAAGATCTTTCTCGGCACAGTCTTTTTCCTTTTTCTTGCGCTGTTCATAGTATCTAATTGTACCGCAGATATCACATGACCTCTTATCTTTATTGACATTACCGTAATACCATATACAGTCATTCTCATAAGCACCAATCTTCTTACCCTAGATTGAGCCTTTTGACCATTTTCTTCACACCATAGTGCGATTCCAGTAACTTATTGTCTTCCGGTAAGAACTCCTTCATAATGTTTAGCATTTCATTAAAATCTCTCTCGCTACAACCATGCTCGTTCTTGAAGTGTAAAAGCGTAGTCACTGCATATAAGACAGTATATTTTTCGTGTTCTTCATACAGTGACGTCGCTAACTCATGCAATAACTTTTAGAAACCCTTAGCCTCATCATTCGGCTCTTGCTCGATGCTACCGTAATCCCTATTTATATTCCACTTGAAGAATGAACCAGCAACTTCGACTATCATGTTAGTATAGTCAAAGGTTTCGTCACCTCTGGATTTCGGTTCGAATTCATGTTCATCCAACTAGGTTTCCCTATGATAGATCCATATGGTATAACCCTTCTTGAACCTATACGCAAATAAGTCACACATGACATCACTCATTTCCTTCCACACTTCATTCACACACCTTTTACAAGGACATCTGATCTCATCTCCGCTGACTAGCTCAAATGCAAAATTAAAAAATTATTCAACCCCACTACGGTACTAAGAGCTAAGTTCACTCTTATCAGTGGCTACTGTATGTTCCATCTAACTTTGATCATCAGACATCTTGGTCTATGCACAATGGTCTGCTATATATATTTAAATGGCGAAAATTAAAGCACAATCGAGAGATGAGATTTAATGTATATGCATGCATATGATTTTCCTAGCTTTATCTCGCACTCTATCGGGTCAGGCTTCTATCTTATTCCTGGATGTGTCGCCCCGCTGATGCCAACAAATTGAACACATCTTTAAATTTTTAAGAAATTTCGACAACACCTCCCCATGGTCTTCAAGTACACGAAATAGACTACCACATCGTAGTTTAATTAAATATGCACCCGAAGAACTGTGACGCCCCCAAAATCGGGACTATTTCTCATCCCGATCTTGTGCGTTAATACTATATTCTTCCAGTTTTAAAACATTATTTAATGATAAAAATAGCTAAAAATGCGGAAATAAATTTTTTTTTCCCTTGCTATTCATTCATTCCCCGAATCTCAACCTTTACGATTCTTCTTTATATTAAAATCATATTTATTATATGATTTATTTAATTTGGGTAGATAAATATATATACAATTCATTCTTTCAAACATATCCCTATTTCAGAACAAATAAACTTCATCTATAGAATAATTCAAAGATTTACTTGTTTGAGGTTTACACATGTAAAATGCCATCATCAGGGTTTAATACATTCTGCATTAAACAACTAGTCTTCTTTTCTCGCACTCCTAACCACGAGAGTTCACATCATAGCTTTCACCTGTAAATTAAGCAAGATTGAGCACGACGGCCCATCAAGTCTAACAGCTTTCATGTCGCACATAGCACATAAGCTCGTGCTCAACATATATCTCCATTTAAAGCAATTATAAGATTTCATGTTCAACATATATCTCATATATAATTCTTCATATCATTCATGCACCATTAATTTAAACGATATATGTTCATATCATATATCACACGTATATTGAGTTCCATAACTCAATCAGCTTAGTCATATATTGACTTTCACAGTTCATAATGCATGACATGCAACTTAAGTTACTCAAGCAAATTTCATATAACATATAGGAACTGGAAGACTTGCCTGGCTCAATGACTATTGATACAAACTTTAGTTTAACTTCACTTCTCGAATCCTACACAGTTATGTCCACATGAATACACATATCAGCCACTATTCATGACCCATAACCTGTATAGCTATAAACATTCACATATATAAACATATTAGTTATGCACCCATGTCATATAACTTGTATAGTTATATATTACATAATTATGTAATCACATTGATTATATTTAGTTTGTATTTCTATTGTTGAAATATCTCTATATATTTTTCAAATATCTCATCCATGTTCTTCCCATAACCATTTTCTTCTTTAATAGGGTTCGACATAACCCAGTTCATGAACCTCATACACTTTTAGTTCATACCCCTTTCATATCTTACTATATGAATATTTTGTAATTTTCTTCATAGCTCAAGTATTCAAAGTGAATACATAGGATATTTCATAACTTAACTATGATTGTATATTATAGGCATAAAATCATATTTTGCAATTCATCTTGACAAACTATCTGTTCACACTTATTGCATTTCATAGTTATGCCAAAACAGTTCTCTTGTAGCATTAGCAACCCTTTAAGGTACTAATAGCTTAAATCTTAGCTTAAAACATCCAATCTTAGATGTTTATTCATGCTAGCTGTTATTTTGAAGTTTACTAGTTTATTTATATCAACTAGTGTGTTAAAGCCAACATGTTTTAACACTTATTTCAAAACAGTCCCTTTCTTGCCATTTCCCATAAAAATTTATTTATTTCCCTATCAATCTAATTATATTAGATTATAGGTTTGTTATAACTTCATATACTTGCTTAATTAGGAAATTACCATCACCTTTTTAAAATTAATTCTTCACATTACATTTCTAATTCAAGCTGGGCTGCCCACACTTGCCATCTGCTGCTGCTAGTGGGCAGCAGCCCTCCTCTTACTCGCCCCATGCCTTGCATTGCTTTATATCCCCATCTTCTTAATTCTCTTAAATAAATTTCAACCCATTCTCTATACTTGAGCTTTTAATTAGAACTTGGAAAACCTCAAAGGGTCTCTTAGGACTGCTGTAGCAGCCATGTGCTGCTGCCAATAGCAGCAGCCCATTGCCTCTTGCCAAATAACATCTTTTACATAGAATGGTAACTACATTATTGTTTCTATATACATACTTATTTAAACAAGTTAATCCCACACTCTATGATTAAATCATCAACTTCATTGCTATTCAAAATGTGTCGACTAAAAGCCCAAGAAAAACCCCAGCCTTCACCAAACATCACCACTGCTGCTGCCGTGGGCAGTAGCTCTGTCTCCAACGTGCCCGTTTTGCGGCTTTATTACTTTAAACTCATATACCGGATTATAGCCATTTTTAGAACATGTTGAACATAACATATGAGATTATATTTAGAGGCTATTACCTTCCCATTTCAGATTCTATAAGCTACCCAAAACAGTGGTCAAGAATAGCTTGACACGCTAGTTTTCAACTTTTCGTTTTTCGTACAAAACTCGCCCCAGCTCATTCTAGCCCGACTTTCTTCACAAATAAGTCTTATTTAACATATTGAAACTGTTCTAGAGTCTTAGCTTCGTAAAATTTTGGGTTTTTTATAGCAAAAACAGACTTTAGAGGGCTTTTAATGAACACGTGGTGTGCACCATTTTAATACACTGATTTCATAGGAGTTTATACTTGTTCAAATCCAGATTTTTCCTTCCTTATTACTCCGCACAACAACAACTATTCTCCTTCTTGCTAATTCATAGATATCACAACCACAATTCATATTGTATCACATATAAAATAACTAATTGTTATGAATTCTTCATAGTAAATTTATAGTTTCATATGAAGTAATTAAAAACATAATACTAACCTTAAATCCTCTTTTAATGCCGAATAGATGCTAACTTCAGTCCAATAAGCTTTACTTCTTTGCCAAATTTAATGATTATAATAGAGCCCAAGAAGATTTGGTCATATATTTGGTTCGGCAGTTAGAGAAGAAGGAAAAGGTATAGAACGGGTGGAGTGCTAATATATGGAGAGCTAGAAATATCTATGCTCTCTTATAGCTTTAAACTTTTCTTCATACCAACACTTAGTGGCTTCCCAATTTATTAAGCTTGTCCTCCAATCTTTCTACAGTGTCGATCTAGTTAACTTATTTGGCTTGGGTTTTATTTTCTTTCTTTTCCTTTTACTGACTTAGCTTCCTTATGTAATATATAAAATATATAATAGTTATTATACATATTATATATTACCCATACATTTATTAAATACAAATGTACTATTCTTTTATATCATATGCACAAATGTAATACATATAACCATTTGTTACATACAAATCCATAGTTTATATCTTCTGTACTTATCGCCCCAAATATCATGATAAAATATCCATAAATCTCTCCATAAAAATGGAAGCTATTTATTAAATAAACATAATTTATTTGATTAATAATTTCACCACATTAAAATAATTTAATATCATAAATTATTTTAATACTCCTTATTTAATGTATACACTAATTCGGTACACATAAATTTGATTATCTCCTTTTTATTAATAAATTGATTCTAACAATTTATTTACATACAATAAATATATTATTAATATATTCACCACATCACATGCATACCCATATTACGCCGCGTATATTCACATAGGCAGTAAAATATTAAAATAATAATTTAAATACAATAATTTGTATCCTTTAGTCATCTCTTTCCCTTTAATAAATTGTTTTCCACAATTTATTTTTTCTTGACCAAGACAAATATATAAAAATATATTTGCTCATTTCCTTTTCCCCTCCTATAAATTGTTTTCAACAATTTATAATAACTATTTAATAAAATTATATTTATTATTTACAAATTATCACATTGCACAACATGTAATTACTATGCAATCCTATTCACATAATATATTGCATAATAAGAATTATATATATATATATATATATATATATATATATATATATAAATTCTTATTATAATATTTTTCGAAAACTCGGATCGTCACAAGAACATCAAGAGATATATACTGACCGAAATTTCTCAAAATAAAAAGACGTGCCCAAGTCGTTAACACCGACCTAAGTGAGATCGAAATATATATAAACAGTACCAAAATGAGGACTATTTGAGATTCACTCATACTAAGTGAATCTCAAACGAGTTTCTAAACTTCCTAAACTATATGAAAATATGCACATGCCAGGTCACAAATAGAAAATATCAAGTCTTTACATTCATTTCAAAACTATTAAAGTAATAAACTCAAACATTTAACTCTAAACAATAAAAAGATATTAAAATTAAAATAAACTCGAACATTTAAAACAATTTAATTATCCCTAAACAAATTTATGTCAAAAGTCAATCATAATCGTATAGTTTCAAAACTAATTTGCAGAACTACAATCTCACTAAAAGTTCGACAATAAATAGCATAAAATTTAAAGCTAACAAAATACATTTATAATATCAATACAAATCATATATAAGCTTGGATGAGCAACCTAGACTTGACTGCTGGCATGTGCATATTTTCATCTAAAATTGCTTCACCACCACAAACTAGAATCTTATAAAAAAAGTATTAAAACATATCAATTTCTGACCTTAGTGAGCATACAAAAGGCATTTCTCTTTCATCAACTTGTTTACATGCAAGGATTTGAGTTTTTGAATGTGTTCACTACTTCCAGCTTGTAACACGAGATTGAAAATTGTTTACAAAAATTACAATTACGTTATTCCTGTCTTACAAAACCTCTCAGCGATAAGTTCGACAAGTGTTTATTTCTACTCCTAAAATAGATACTCTAAAAAGAGTTTTGTTCTTAAAAGTCCAGTCACTTCACGTTTGACAACCGACTTATTACACCCAATAGTTATTGAACTTAGTTTTAAGATCAATACTTTTATTTAATCGAATTAGGAGGTTAGAGAGGTTGACAAAGTATTTTGGATTTGGGTTTTTTCAATAATAATTTTTTAAACCATTTGCATAAGATAGAGGCTGATGAAATCGACAATTGATTAGCATGTTATTTTGTAAATTACATGATTTTTTTAATGATCAAATAATATTAAGGGTGTCAAATTTTGTGTTTTAAAAATGTTTCAAATGACGTGACAGTAAATAAGATAATTAATATTTTTTGACATAATCAATCTTATAAGATGCACTCAATCAATATAATATATTACATATATTTTTTTAGACAACTCTGAGATGATTAATATTACCCAATCTTACAACTTTTTTCCTACTCTTGTGAAGTTACAAATAAATACCTACATATTTATGTATTTATTGTCCAAGTGTAAATTAATTAGAGGCCAAGCTAGAGACAACTAACATCATAATTAAGTATGTGGAATAGATGAGTGATAGGTGGTGCAGGACTTCTGTGACGTGTATGTATAATGGTCCCAAATTAAATGGCATGAGTCCAATGTACATTGTATAAATTTGAATCATATTACTATCCGTTTGACTTTTTATCGAGTAGGGTAGTGAACTAGAACTAAAAGAGATAGGTACTATTACTAGATTGCTTTGGAAATCATACAAATTGTATTCCTTTTCCTCTTCCACCATTATTGTAGTGTTCGTGTGGCTTGACAAGTGCATGACATGGCTTTTTGTTGACCATTTATTAAAATCTTGGTACATAGTGCTGATAAACATCCTCACCCAACCTTATAAACTCACCCCACAAATGATTGGCAACTTAATTACTAGTAGTATCCAACTATTTAATTATAAATCTATATATACATGCTTCTCTCTATATCTCATACCTGTTTTAAAATCTGGAAGAACCAAATGGTCAAGAGATACTTGTTAATCAGCCTTTCTGAGATTCTATTACCCTTTTAAAAAGAAGACCTCCAGCAGAAAAAACCTGAAAAGTTTGAGCTATCAAACTCATAACAAACTGACCTAACATTGCCGTCTTATGCAGAAAAATACGTCTCGTCCACCTATAGCAACGGTCCGGACCGTCGCTATGTGGACCACCAGTATGAGAAACGCTCTGGTATGTATATACATATGTGTGTAATGAGTAAATCCCAGCTTTTGTATAAATAGCGGGATATCTTTTATAAGTCCTAACTTTTGTATAAGTTGTGGAATAATTATGTTAATTCCATCTTTTTGTATATAAATAGAGGGATACGGAATGTATATAGTAATAGCTATATGATGTGTGTGTGATATAGTAAGAAAAACATATTAATATAAAATATTTATTAAATATGTTTTGAGTTGAGTATGTGTTTGCATTAAATAAAAAAATTCTTTGAGATAATGAATGAAATACTAATAATAATAAATATTTCATTAACAGAAAATACCGCCAAGATGGAGAGGAAGAGGAAAACCGAGATGTAGAGAGACCGAAATGAAGAACCAGAACATGAACCTGAGAATAGGAAGCCAGTAAACCCTATGCAACAATGTAACAATGTATAGATCTTTTGGTAAGGGCATTTAATAGAAACCTCGTCGGAGTTAACGTAAATTCTCTAGTTGCGCAAGTAGCCAACTTTAAGGATTTTAAGAGTGTGGGACCGCCCGAATGTAGAGGGACCAACGAGCCTATAAAACCTCAATCGTGGATCAAGTCGATAAAGAAGGCATTTATTATTGCTAGAGTCGGTGAGGAGCAAAAGACCGCTTTTGTTACCTACATGTTGAAAGTTGAGGCCAATTTCTGGTGGAAAGCCAACCAAATAAGGGCTGTATATATATGGGAAAAAAGAGTGTCTTTAACACATAAGTTTGTATGTGTTTTATTATTTTAACAATTTTTATTAATGATAATTTTAGCATTTCAATATTTTTATTAATGGTCATTTTATTAATTAAAACTACGTCGTATTAAGTATAGGACATACAAGTTATGTTTGTCACTACATATACACATATATATATATATATATATATATATATATATATCGGTCCGGATCTTAAGTTTACCATTTATCTAACATACCTTGCTTACCCCCCTTTAGCGACGGACCGAGCGACAGTTTGGTCCGTCGCTATATATACAACTGTCGTGAAATTAACTTCTAGCAACAGACAACATATAGACGACAATTGTATATATAGCGACGGACCAAACCGTCGCTCGGTCCATCGCTAAGGGGGGTAAGCAAGGTATGTGGGATAAATGGTAAGCTTAAGTGTGACGACCCCAGAATAGGTCCAGTCAACCCAACCCATTCTGAGTCGCCAAATACATGGTACAGAATTCAAATACAAACTTTTATATCACACGGTGGTGCAAAATACGACCATACAACTGTGAGTGTCAATACAAATATATAGAAAATATTAGCATTCAAAATAAGTCCTCATTACAATTATTATCACACCATTTATTAGAAATAGTGAGGACTATTACTGCTCTAACTCGGACCATCACTCTGTCCCCCGACTATTTCTTGCGACATTCTCATTTCCTGAAGAGGACAATAGATGAAAAGGGTGAGCTCAACTAGCCCAATAAAGAATATTATGAATAAGATAATGAAAAATAAATTATCGTTAGTCTTCAACAATTCAGATAAAATATTATTGACAACAAGTTTTAGATCAATATTCGCAGAGGAAATAACAATTCATTAGAAGAGTTAAATAGGGAATGAATTCTACTATCTTTCATGATTTAAAAGTTCATCATCAATATTTTATCCCTGTAACATCAATCAATATACATCTCGAATCAAATATTCATCTTTGCACTACGGCCAAAGATATTCATTTATATCACCAGTGGTCATGTTCATCTCAACACCTGTCATCTTTGCACTACTGCCAAATATATTCATCAGGTAATCATTCATCTTTGCTCTACAAGCCAAAGATATTAGTTATATCACCATTTAGGACCGAGGATGATGAAAAGTAATATAAACAACGAATCCAATGAGATAAAGGACAAAGATTAAGGATTCGTATTTTAGTTTATCCAAGTTCAAGAATATTCCATAATAATACTTTGTGGAGAAAAATTCAAGATTAAAGATAAAAACTTAGATCCAATCAAAGATAGGAACCTTAACAAGCAACTTGGACAAATAGAAGAAAATTTAATTTTTTCCGTGAATAGTGCCGTATACGTGAATAGTAACCCCGACGGAAAAAAATAAGAATTTCATAATAAAATCAACGACAATATTTTGGCATAATGATATTGAAAAGAATAACATCATTTACGAAAGAAAATAACATCCCTTACCTCAAAAGAATAGTACTTCTGACGGGAATATCGGATATAAGGCTGAAGAAAACTTGCACTGAATAGCAACACTCAAAGTATCTAAATACTCACAAAAATACGCTCGATATTATAGAGAGAAAAAAACTTCTGATTCTGGTGTGATTTTCAATTCTAACATAAGTATCCTATTTATAAGAAAAGCTTAGGATGCCAAAGTAGACTAAATTAATAAAATATTAATAAAAAAATTCCTACGCACACTTCCTTGACCAAAATATCAGCCACCACAAGTGGGGCCCACCAAAATCAGCATTTTTCACACCAACCAAAAGTGGGGCCCACCATTTTATAAAAAAAATATTTATTTTTTGAAACTTCAATAATTCATAATAAATAGCTTTTTGTCAGAAAAATACAAATTCTATGTCTTTTCCATAGGAAATTTAATTTTCAACAACTTTGTAGAAAGAAGTTTTTCCAAATTTCAAACATAAATTATCCGAAATTCATAAACGGATGATTTTCCACACCAAAATACTGATAAAAATATATCAGTACTAATTCCTTCTTTTATATCCACAAAATAAATATTTTCTTATCATATAAATCAATAATTAATTATTCACAAATAATATTACAGAACTACAATATTGACAACCAGGTCGTTCTCAGGAAAGAGGGGGCCTTCCGATAAGGATTTCTCCTTACTGGGGCGCAATTAAGTAACCCCTCCTAGACAGAACTTCCTTAGACATTGTCAATAATCCTATCTAATAATATTATTCAAATAATATGAATTATTGAGTTGATAATGTGAAATATTGTGCAGTGACAATTATTGAATCAATAATACAAAATAGCAACGTAGCAATTATTGATATAAAATATCAACGTAGCAATTATTGAATCAATAAAATATCATGCAATTATTGAATCAATAATATAAAATATTAAACAGTAATTACTGTAACAATAATTGAGTAAGTGCCTTCTTATGTAAGAATCAATAATTCAAAATACTGTGCAATACCGTGTGCTACTGTGCAACACCGCGTATTACTTTATTTTAACCACCGGGTATTTTAACAGTACTAACGGTAACAACTACGCCGTTATTTTATAAAAAAGGTTATTTCTGTCGCTTTCTATATCCGACAGTTATTCCGTTGTGGGGCCTACAAATAGCTGTGCCGTCGTACGAATATTCCCCGACAATAAGAATATTCCACGACCAAACAAATATTCTCCGACAACAATGAATATTTTATAACCACTTGCTCATTTTGAAATATTTGCACATTTCACCCATAACTTTTCACATTTATCAAATATACACCTTACTATTTCGAAATAATATATAAAGAAAATTAAATCTTTATTCATAAAAGTTGGGGTCTTACAACCTCCCCTCCTTATGAAATTTCGTCCTCAAAATTGACATACGTACCTGGTATATCGAAAAGGTGAGGATACCTCGCTTTCATTTCCTATTCCAACTCCCAGGTCATTTCCTCAATAGCATGGTTTCTCCACAAAACTTTAACTTGAGGTATAATTTTCGAGCGTAGGACATGCTCCTTCCTATCCAAGATCTTGACAGGTACCTCCTCATACGTTAAATCTTCAGCTATCTCGTCCGGTTCTAACTCAATAATGTGGTTTGGGTCTTTCACATATTTGCGAAGTACGGATATATGAAAAACATTATGAACACGAGACATGCTTGGAGGTAAAGCGAGTCTATAGGCCACATTTTCTATTCGGTCAAGAATCTCAAATGGACCAATGAATCGTGGATTAAGCTTTCCTCTCTTGCCAAACCTCGTAACTCCCTTCTACGGAGCAACGCGTAATAACACATGGTCCCCAACATTAAATTCCACGTCCTTTCGATGAAGATACGCATAACTCTTTTGTCGATCTTGTGCGATTTGTATACGTTGTCGGATTATTTGAATCTTTTATGTAGTCATACGTACCAACTCAGGTCCCAACAATGTTGCTTCACCCACCTCATTCCAGCATACTGGAGAGCGACACTTTCGTCCATACAACGCTTCGAATGGAGCCACGCCTATACTTGCCTGATAACTATTGTTGTATGAGAATTCCACCAATGGTAAGTACTTATCCCAACTCCCTTTGAAGTCTAGAACACAGAGTCTCAATAGATCTTCAAGAGTTTGAATAGTCCTTTCTGATTGTCCGTCTGTTTGAGGATGATATGCCGAACTGAATCGTAACTCCGTGCCCATATCTTTCTGCAAACTGATCCAAAATCGTGAAGTAAATCTTGGGTCACGATCCGAAACTATAGATACTGGCATGCCATGCAATCTCACAATCTCATTCACGTACATATGAGCAAGACGTTCAAAGGAATAAGTCTCTCGTATCGTCAAGAAATGAGCAGACTTGGTTAATCTAGTAACAATAACCCAAATCGCATCTATGCCTTGAGAAACCTTGGGAAAACCCGTAACGAAATCCATCGTAATGTGTTCCCACTTCCATTTCGGCCTTCGACACTTGATGCTCCGCCTTTACACGTTGACAAGTTAAACATCTCGAAATAAACTTCGCGATCTCTCTTTTCATATTGCTCCACCAAAATGTATGTCGAAGATCACGATACATTTTGGTACTCCCAGGATGGATTGCAACCGGTGTGTTGTGTGCCTCCATCATGATTCTATGCTTCAAGTCAGAATCGTTAGGAACACAAAGTCTAGAGTTGACTCGAAGTATTCCCTCTTCATCGATTCTTGCTTCTGGAATGGCACCTTCTTGCACCTTCTTCTTCATCTTCATCAGCTCTAGATCCGTAGCTTGAGCTGGTTCTACGCGTATACTTGACATCATCGCACTTGTTCCCGCATATGATCTTCTACTCAACGCGTCAGCTACCACGTTCGCTTTTCCAGGATGGTATTGGATGGTATGATCATAATCTTTCAACAGCTCAAGCCAACGTCGTTGCCGCATGTTGAGTTCCTTTTGAGTGAAGAAATATTTAAGGCTCTTATGATCCGTATAAATTTCCACTTTCTCCCCGTACAGGTAATGTCTCCAGATCTTCAACGCGAAAACGACTGCTGCCAACTCTAGATCATGAGTAGGATAATTCCTCTCATATTCTTTGAGTTGTCGTGAGGCATAGGCTATGACTTTCCCATGTTGCATGAGAATACATCCTAACCCTTTGCCCGAAGCCTCGCTGTAGATAACAAATCCATCCGAACCAGATGGTATTTTCAGAACAGGTGCTGAGATAAGTCTTCTCTTGAGCTCTTGGAAGCTCTTCTCGCATTCCTCGCTCCAAACGAATTTTGTATCTTTCCGAGTCAACTGAGTTAATGGAGTAGCGATTCGAGAAAATTCCTCTACGAACCTCCGATAATAACCAGCTAAGCCCAGAAAGCTTCGTACTTCGGTCACCGACATAGGTTGCTCCCAACTTTGTATTGCTTCAATCTTCGTCGGGTCAACAGATACTCCACGTTTCGATACCACGTGCCCAAGGAATGCTACTTCCTCAAGCCAAAACTCGCTTTTCTTCAGCTTGGCATATAGCTTGTTCTCACGAAGCTTTTAAAGTACCAACTTCAAGTGGTGCTCATGATCTTCACGGCTTTTAGAATAGATGAGGATGTCATCAATAAAGACAACAACGAACTGATCCAAATATTCCTTGAATACACGGTTCATCATATCCATGAAAGCAGCAGAAGCATTAGTCAATCCAAAAGACATGACTAAGAACTCATAATGCCCGTACCGAGTTCTGAAGGCAGTCTTCGAAATATCCTCAGTTTTAATCTTCAACTGATGATATCCAGAACGAAGATCGATCTTTGAAAAGAATTGTGCTCCTTGCAACTGGTCGAACAGGTCATCAATACGAGGTAGCGGATACCTATTCTTGATGCTGACATGGTTCAACTCCCGATAGTCAATACAAAGTCGCATACTCCCGTCTTTCTTCTTTACGAATAAAATAGGAGCACCCCAAGGAAACGTACTGGGACGAATAAAATCGATGTCTAACAATTCCTATAATTGGACCTTTAACTCCTGAAGTTCAATAGGAGTCATTCGATATGGGGTTTTAGAAATGAGTTTTGTACCGGGTTCAAGGTCAATAAAGAATTCAACTTCACGTTCTGGGGGTAGACCGGGAAGTTCTTTGGGAAATACATCAGGAAACTCATTAACAACGGAAATATCATCCAAATCTGACGTATTCTGGTTTAGATCGGTGACATGAGCTAAGAATGCTTGACATCCGTTTTTCAATAAACGAATAGCCTTGTGATTTGAAATGATATTGACTGATTTTAATGGTTTGGTGGTTTGGATTCGCACAACAGGTTGATTAGGAATATGAAAACTAACAACCATACGAAAATAATCAATTTTGGCATGGTAAGTGGTTAACCAATCAATTCCTAAAATCACGTCAAATGCAAGTATTTTCAAAGATATAAGATCGACAGGTAAGGTAAAGGTACCAATCTGAATCAAGCAAGATTTATAAATTGTGGATGTAAAAAAGGTTTCTCCCAACGGAGTTTCAACAGATAAGTCAAAGTCTAATTTATCAAAAGTCAAGTTCAAACGTTGAGCACAAGCAGGTGAAATAAAGGAATGGGTAGCACCGGTATCTAACAAGGTGTAAATTTCGCAAGAGTTTATGATTAGCTTACCTGTAATCACCTCGTGTGGATTCCTCGCGTTTTGGGCTGTCACGACAAACGCTCTTCCAGGAATCACCGACTTTGACTTGTCTGAAACCCCCTTTGGAATCACCACCCCCGCTGGACTTGGTTTCGGTACAGGACAATCTCGAGCTATATGTCCTTCTTTTCCACAGTTATAGCATGCTTTGAATTGTTGTGGGCAGTTTGGATTGATGTGTCCCTCTTTCCCGCATTTATAGCATACGACCAGTGGTCGTTCTCCTCCCCTAGAAACAATTGATGCTGGTGCTGATGTTGTCTTCACGTTCTCATTATTGTACCTTCTCTTCTTGAAATCTCCTCCTGATTCGCTTTTTCTACTATCATGGCCACGATTACCACCGGAGTGGTTATCGCTTCTGTCATACTTTCCTCCCCGCTGTTTGTCATTGTTTCGATGATTGCTGCCACCGGTACGACCTTGGTTGTTGTCCCTTGGTTGAATATAATCACTATCTCGTTCTAACAACTTGAGCCTGTTCACTACATCCGAATATAGAGAAAATTTGTGAGAAATTAGGTATTGACGTATTTCGGGTTTCAAACCTCTCAGAAACATCCGCGTCATACGTTACTCATTTTCCACCAAATGAGGTGCAAACCTGGACAACTCCGCGAACTTAGCCTCGTACTGAGACACCGTCATGTTGTTTTGTTCTAGTCTGATAAACTATACCTCCTTCATATGACGAATACTTTTAGGAAAGTACTTGTCATTGAACAGTTTTTGGAACGCTTCCCAAGACATCTTGAGCGCGGCAGGCTGGGTACGCTTCACGGATTTCCACCAGTAATCTACCTCTCCACGGAACATAAACGTGGCGAATGGAATCTTCTGTTCCTCCGTGCATCCCAAGACATCAAATATCTTGGTAATTTTCTTAACCCACGTCTCCGCCTTGATCGAATCCGGCTTCCCCAAAAACTCTGGTGGTCCCAATTCTTTGAACTGCTTGGCAGTGACAATTCGCGTGTTGTTATTATCTCCACCTGTATTTTGCACACGAGTTTCCTTCGTCTGGTTTTTCATGAACTGCAAAAAACTTCTAAACATCTCATCGTTTATCGTCTGATCAGCGTTGTTTTCAGCATGAACATTGCCTTCTTGTTGCACGTTCTCCTGGTTGGTGATTAAAGGTGTCTCTACGGTCTCATTCACTTCATTGTTAACATTCTCAGCTGCCATTCTCAAATACTGCCATAAAACAAGGGTTAATTAAACAAATTAACATATCACATAATAACCCTATACTCCGACTAACCAATTAAATACCACATAAGCTTAGGTAAGACATACTAGTAAAGGATTTACTCGTCTCTCCCCTCCTAGTTCTAGTCCCAGATCTCCGCCAAAGATCATATCCCTAAGCTCTGATACCAACTGTGACACCCCCAGAATAGGTCCAGTCAACCCAACCCATTCTGAGTCGCCAAATACATGGTACAGAATTCAAATACAAACTTTTATATCACACGGTCGTGCAAAATACGACCATACAACTGTGAGTGTCAATACAAATATATAGAAAATATTAACATTCAAACTAAGTCCTCGTTACAATTATTATCACACCATTTATTAGAAATAGTGAGGACTATTACTGCTCTAACTCGGACCATCACTCTGTCCCCCGACTATTTCTTGCGACATTCTCATTTCCTGAAGAGGACAATAGATGAAAAGGGTGAGCTCAACTAGCCCAATAAAGAATATTATGAATAAGATAATGAAAAATAAATTATCGTTAGTCTTCAACAATTCAGATAAAATATTATTGACAACAAGTTTTAGATCAATATTCGCAGAGGAAATAACAATTCATTAGAAGAGTTAAATAGGGAATGAATTCTACTATCTTTCATGATTTAAAAGTTCATCATCAATATTTTATCCCTGTAACATCAATCAATATACATCTCGAATCAAATATTCATCTTTGCACTACGGCCAAAGATATTCATTTATATCACCAGTGGTCATGTTCATCTCAACACCTGTCATCTTTGCACTACTGCCAAATATATTCATCAGGTAATCATTCATCTTTGCTCTACAAGCCAAAGATATTAGTTATATCACCATTTAGGACTGAGAATGATGAAAAGTAATATAAACAACGAATCCAATGAAATAAAGGACAAAGATTAAGGATTCGTATTTTAGTTTATCCAAGTTCAAGAATATTCCATAATAATACTTTGTGGAGAAAAATTCAAGATTAAAGATAAAAACTTAGATCCAATCAAAGATAGGAACCTTAACAAGCAACTTGGACAAATAGAAGAAAATTTAATTTTTTCCGTGAATAGTGCCGTATACGTGAATAGTAACCCCGACGGAAAAAAAATAAGAATTTCATAATAAAATCAACGACAATATTTTGGCATAATGATATTGAAAAGAATAACATCATTTACGAAAGAAAATAACATCCCTTACCTCAAAAGAATAGTACTTCTGACGGGAATATCGGATATAAGGCTGAAGAAAACTTGCACTGAATAGCAACACTCAAAGTATCTAAATACTCACAAAAATACGCTCGATATTATAGAGAGAAAAAAACTTCTGATTCTGGTGTGATTTTCAATTCTAACATAAGTATCCTATTTATAAGAAAAGCTTAGGATGCCAAAGTAGACTAAATTAATAAAATATTAATAAAAAAATTCCTACGCACACTTCCTTGACCAAAATATCAGCCACCACAAGTGGGGCCCACCAAAATCAGCATTTTTCACACCAACCAAAAGTGGGGCCCACCATTTTATAAAAAAAATATTTATTTTTTGAAACTTCAATAATTCATAATAAATAGCTTTTTGTCAGAAAAATACAAATTCTATGTCTTTTCCATAGGAAATTTAATTTTCAACAACTTTGTAGAAGGAAGTTTTTCCAAATTTCAAACATAAATTATCCGAAATTCATAAACGGATGATTTTTCACACCAAAATACTGATAAAAACACATCAGCACTAATTCCTTCTTTTATATCCACAAAATAAATATTTTCTTATCATATAAATCAATAATTAATTATTCACAAATAATATTACAGAACTACAATATTGACAACCAGGTCGTTCTCAGGAAAGAGGGGGCCTTCCGATAAGAATTTCTCCTTACTGGCGCGCAATTAAATAACCCCTCATAGACAGAACTTTCTTAGACATTGTCAATAATGCTATCTAATAATATTATTCAAATAATATGAATTATTGAGTTGATAATGTGAAATACTGTGCAGTGACAATTATTGAATCAATAATACAAAATATCAACGGTAGCAATTATTGAATCAATCATATAAAATAGCAACGTAGCAATTATTGATATAAAATATCAACGTAACAATTATTGAATCAATAAAATATCATGCAATTATTGAATCAATAATATAAAATATTAAACAGTAATTACTGTAACAATAATTAAGTAAGTGCCTTCTTATGTAAGAATCAATAATTCAAAATACTGTGCAATACCATGTGCTACTGTGCAACACCGCGTATTACTGTATTTTAACCACCGGATATTTCAACAGTACTAACGGTAACCACTACGCCGTTATTTTATAAAAAAGGTTATTTCTGTCGCTTTCTATATCCGACAGTTATTCCGTTGTGGGGCCCACAAATAGCTGCGCCGTCGTACGAATATTTCTTGACAACAAGAATATTTCACGACCAAATGAATATTCCCCGACAACAATGAATATTTTATAACCACTTGCTTCACCCATAACTTTTTACATTTATCAAATATACACCTTACTATTTCGAAATAATATATAAAGAAAATTAAATATTTATTCATAAAAGTTGGGGTCTTACATTAAGATCAAGATCGTATATATATATATATATATATATATATATATATATATATATATATATATATGGAGAATGATCCATAGCAAGCGTTAGCTATTAACACTATTCCAGCTAACCCATCTCCTGCTGTCCAATGGAAGATCTAATGGCTGGATTAGGGTCGGTCGCTACTCCCTCTAGCGGTCAGTCAAATTCTTTTATGTTGGCCGCTACTCCCTCTAGCGATCAATCAAAACGCAATCATTTTGACTGGCCACTAGAAGGAGTAGCGGCCAACATAAAAGAATTTTACTTAATTAGGGACTTAAAATAATTATAATTTAAATTAAAAAAAATATTGCTAATTAATACTTTATTCCCTAATTAATTGGTTCAGAAATATAAAGAATTATAAAACGAGTAGTAGACTAATATAAGAAATAATACTTGATTAGATAATTTGGGAGTAGTAGTTGAATACGTAATTTGTTTGAGTAGGAATATAATATAAACTCAATCATTATTTCTTATATGCATTATCAATAATACTAATTAATAAAATAAGTACGTATAATTATAAAGATAATTACTGATTATCACCTTATAATTATTAGTTATAAATAGGAAATAGTGATTGAGTTTATATTATATTCTTACTCAAACAAATTACGTATTCAAATAGCAAAGGATGGGGGATTGAATCAAAAATTTAAATAGCAAAATTCTAAAAATTAAAAGGGTAAATCAATATTTTGTTAACTCACGTAAAAGGGCTATACATCCATTCCTATGAATTGGTTGATCATAGAAGTAAAATAGTTATCATTTCAATTCAAGCAAATAAACTCAATTTCCTTTAAAGTTAAGGGAAATCGGGAAAATTAACATTAAATTAATTAGACAAAACTTCTAACCAATTTCTTACCACCAAAGAATTCCATATTGAAACGCAATTTTCATTCACTTGGTAATAGCCTGAAGAGCAAGTAGTGTAAAAGTTTAATCCAAGCAACCATTCAAAAGCTTGACCAATTTCACTCGACTTATTCCTCCCTAATAAATTAAAGTGAAAGATGAAACAATCTAACTAATTTATTTGATTCTTGTTCTTGTTCCTAACAACAATTACGGATTGAAAGAAACTAGAAAGCATAAATGTTATCTCAAGCCAATTCAACTAGCATGAATAGAAATCAATAGCAAAAAAAATAGAACAACGATGAATAAATACTTGAATGTGAAAGAATTACAATATTAGCTTTACTTCTCACAACCAATAATGGAGATGGACTATATTCCCCTTGAACTGAACAGAAGGATCAGCTGCTCATCCTCAAAGAATTGCGACGAGAAAAGTAAGAAAAGAGAGAAAAGGAATGTTTTCTGTATGTGATTCTTCTTTTTTTAACCCCGAATGAGTCTTAATGATAAGATATATATGCTAAAATATAGGAGATTTGATAGTGTAGATAAAATCTCTTCACTCCCATCAGATTTCTTATTTAAAAGACTCCCAATTAAGTCGGTTTCCCACCAGATTAGGAAACAAATCTCGCCCTCTAGCTCGCATCAGAGTTTCAGTGTTGAAAATGATCTCTTTTGGCCTTGGGCCCTTCATAAATTTGTAGCCTTGAATATGTAGATGAATTTGGGCTTTTGATCACCTGCTTTCGATATCTGAAGCTCAGATATGCCCATTTCAATGTTGCATGCGCGAACCAAAAATCCTTTATGGAAAGCTTGATATCTGCACCTCAACTTTGATGAAGACCATAATTCAATTCTGGGACTCCAACTTAACGAAAAACCTGGAACAAGCAACAAGGGTCCGAAACATAGAATACAGAATTTCTTATCTTTTAGCAATTAATTCATAAAGCCTAAGCCTTAGGCATGCCAAATCCATAAAATAAGTTCAGTAGTCTCAAATAAGCTTAAAACACATTAAAAAGCATAGTGTAAAGGAATAAAAATATATGTATATTTTACACTTATCATTTATGAACCTGTTAGGCAGAATGAAAAACCTTCTTTCAAAGTAGTGTATTAAACTATCCAGACAGGGGTACTTGTCTGCTTAGGTGAACATGTTAAGCAAAATGTAAAATTAAGCAAACCACACAAGATAATCAATAAATCACAACATCAACATTTATTTTTACGTGGTTCAGCCCTTAACCTCTAGTATAATGGCACAATCCATGTCCAATACCAATCTTTTATTCAGATAATCTGCAATCAATTTAATAGTTGTTCCTGTACCAAAAGCTCTGATTATGTTGGACACCACTGCCCGCTTTGCACTACTGCAACTTCTTGCACCTCTACAATCACTTGCACCATTACAATCTTTTGCACCACTGCAACCTATAGAGCTTGATTTGTATGGATATATGCACCACTGGATCACACCAACCAAACTAGGCTTGTATACAAGTATTAATATGAACGAATAGGTTTACAATATATCTATGAATTTCTTGCACAAGAAATTAAGAATAAGACAATGGTAATCTGCTAGAAACTTTTTCTTTAAAGCTCTGTATATTTCTGTGTTCGTTCCATTCCTTCACTGTATGTAAGTGTTAGGAATTGTTAGGATATGCATGTTTAAATTTAATGATGTCATTGTAGTAATGTATAAGTGTTCAGTAGTTCTCTTTTATGCCTCTAGGAAACAACAAGTGGTATCAGAGCAAGTTCTCCTAATCTAAAGCTTAAACACTTTAATTTGATCATATGTGTAAGACCCCAACTTTTATGAATAAAGATTTAGTTTTCTTTATATATTATTTCGAAATAGTAAGGTGTTGATTTGATAAATATGAAAGTTATGGGTGAAATGTGCAAATATTTTTAAAATGAGCAAGTGGTTATAAAATATTCTTGTTGTCGGGGAATATTCGTTTGGTCGTGGAATATTCTTGTTGTCGGGGAATATTCGTACGACGGCGCAGTTATTTGTGGACCCCACAACGGAATAACTGTCGGATATAGAAAGCGACAGAAATAACTTTTTACAAAATAACGGCGTAGTTGTTACCGTTAGTACTGTTGAAATACCCGGTGGTTAAAATACAGTAATACGCGGTGTTGCACAGTAGCACACGGTATTGCACAGTATTTTGAATTATTGAGTCTTACGTGAGAAGGAACCTACTCAATTATTGTTACAGTATTTACTGTTCAATATTTTATATTATTGACTCAATAATTGCTACGTTGATATTTTATATTATTGACTCAATAATTGCTACGTTGATATTTTATATTATTGACTCAATAATTGCTGCATTGATATTTTATTGACTCAATAATTGCTACGTTGCTATTTTTTTATGATTGATTCAATAATGGCTACAGTTGATATTTTGTAGTATTGATTCAATAATTGTCGTTGCACAGTATTTCACGTTATCAACTCAATAATTCATATTATTTGAATAATATTATTAGATAGCATTATTGACAATGTCTAAGGAAGTTCTGTCTAGGAGGGGTTATTTAATTGCGCGCCAGTAAGGAGAAGTCCTTATCGGAAGGCCCCCTCTGTCCTGGGAACAACCTGGTTGTTAATATTGTAGTTCTATAATATTATTTGTGAATAATTAATTATTGATTTATATGATAAGGAAATATTTATTTTGTGGATATTAAAGAAGGAATTAGTGCTGATGTGTTTTTATCAGTATTTTGGTGTGAAAAATCATCTGTTGGTGGATTTCGGATAATTTATGTTGGGAATTTGGAAAAACTTTCTTCTGCAAAGTTGTAGAGAATTAAATTTCCTATAGAAGGACACATCATTTGTATTTTTCTGACAAAGGGGCTATTTATTATGAATTATTGAAGTTTCGGAAAATAAATATTTTTTAAATAAAAGGTGGGCCCCACTTTTGTTGGTTTGTTGAAAAATCTGATGTTTTGAAGCAGCCAGCGGCTTGAAAATTTTAAAATAAATAATATTATTTTATTATTTTAGTCTCCTTTGGCATCCTAAGCTTTTCCTATAAATAGGGTGCTTAGGTTAGAATTGAAAATCACACCAGAATTCGAAGTTTTCTCTCTCTATAATAGCGAGCGTATTTTTGTGAGTATTTCAATACTTTGAGTATTACTATTCAGTACAAGCTTTCGTCGGTATTATATCCGATATTCCAGTCAGAGATACTATTTTTTTGAGGTAAGGGATGTTATTTCTTTCGTAAATGATGTTATTCTTTTCAATATCATTATACCGAAATATTGTCATGGATTTTATGTTAAAATTCTTACTTTTTCCGTCGGGGTTACTATTCACGTATACGGCACTATTCACGTATACGGCACTATTCACAGAAAAATTAAATTTTCTTCTATTTGTCCAAATTGCTTGTTAAGGTTACTATCTTTGATTGTATCCACGTTTTGAGCTCTATTCTTGAATTTTGCTCCATAATTGATTATTACGAGGTATTTTTGAATTGGATATACTGAAATACGAATCCTTAGTCTTTGTCTTTTATCTCACTGGATTCATTTTTTTTAAATGTTTTTCATCATCCTCAGTCCTAAAAGATGAATGATTACTTGATGAATATCTTTGGCCTGTAGAGCAAAGATGAATGATTACCTGATGAATATCTTTGGCCTGTAGTGCAAAGATGACAGGTGTTGAGATGAATATGACCACTGATGATACAAATGAATATCTTTGGCCTGTAGTGCAAAGATGAATATTTGATGAGATGAATATTGATTGATGTTACAGGGATAAAATATTGATGATGAACGGTTATTTCCGCTGCGAATATTGATCTAAAACATGTTATCAATAATATTTTATCTGAACTGTTGAAGGCTAACGATAATTTATTTTTCATTATCTTAGTCATAATATTCTTTACTGGGCTAGTTGAGCTCACCCTTTTCATCTGTTGTCCTCTTCAGGAAATGAGAATGTTGCGGGGACTAGTCGGGGGACAGAGTGATGGTCCGAGTTAGAGCAGTAGTAGTCCTCACTATTTCTGATAAATAGTGTGATAATAATTGTAATGAGGACTTAGTTTGAATCTTAATATTTTCTACATATTTGTACTGAGACTCACAGTTGTGTGGTCGTATTTTGCACGACCGTATGATATAAAGTTTGTATTTGAATTCTGTACCATGTATTTGGCGACTCAGAATGGGTTGGGTTGAATGGACCTATTCTGGGGGCGTCACAGTTGGTATAAGAGCTTAGGGATATGATCTCTGGCGGAGATCGGGGAATAGAACTAGGAGGGGAGAGACGAGTAAATCCTTCGCTAGTGTGTCCTACCTAAGCTTATGTGGTATTTAATTGGTCAGTCGGAGCATAGGGTTAATATGTGATATGTTGACTTGTTTAATTAACCCTTATTTTATGGCAGTATTTGAGAATGGCAGCTGAGAATGTTAACAACGAAGTGAATGAGACTGTGGAGACACCTTTAATCGTTAACCAGGAGAACGTGCAACAAGAAGGCAATGTTCATCCTGAAAATAACACTGGTCAGACGATAAATGATGAGATGTTTAGAAGTTTTTTGCAGTTCATGCAAAATCAGACGAGGGAGACTCGTGTGCAACATACAGGTGGAGATAATAACAACACGCGAGCTGTCACTGCTAAGCAGTTCAAAGAATTGGGACCACCAGAGTTTCTGGGAAAGCCAGATCCGATCAAGGCGGAGACGTGGATTAAACAAATTACCAAGATATTTGATGTCTTGGGATGTACAGAGGAACAGAAGGTTCCATTCGCCACGTTTATGTTCCGTGGAGAGGCAGATTACTGGTGGAAATCCGTGAAGCGTACCCAGCCTGCCGCACTCCAGATGTCTTGGGAAGCGTTCCAGAAACTGTTTAATGACAAGTACTTTCCTGAAAGTATTCGTCATATGAAGGAAGTAGAGTTTATCAGACTCGAGCAAAACAACATGACGGTATCCCAGTACGAGGCTAAGTTCGCGGAGCTGTCCAGGTTTGCACCTCATTTGGTGGAGAATGAGGAACGTATAACGCGGATGTTTCTAAGAGGTTTGAAACCCGAAATACGTCAATACCTCATTTCTCATAAGTTTTCTTTATATTCGGATGTAGTAAACAGGGCCCAGTTATTGGAACGAGATAATGATTATGTTCAACCGAGGGACCACAACCAAGGTCGTACTGGTGGCAGTAGTCATCGGAGCAATGACAACCAGCGAGGAGGAAAGTATGACAGAAGCGGTAACCACTCCGGTGGTTATCGTGGCCATGATAGTAGAAGAAGCGAATCGGGGGGAGATTTTAAGAAGAGAATGTATAACAATGAGAACGTGAAGACATCAACATCAGCACCAGCATCAACTGTTTCGAGGGGAGGAGAACGACCACCGGTCGTATGCTTTAAATACGGGAAAGAGGGGCATATCAGCCCAAACTGCCCACAACAATTCAAAGGATGTTACAACTGTGGAAAGGAAGGACATATAGCTCGAGATTGTCCTATAGCGAAACCAAGCTCAGCGGGGGTGGTGATTCCAAAGGCGGTTGCAGACAAGTCAAAGTCGGTGATTCCTGGAAGAGCGTTTGTCGTGACAGCCCAAAATGCGAGGAATTCGCACGAGGTGATTACGGGTAAGCTCATCATAAACTCCTGCGAAGTTTACACCTTGTTAGATACCGGTGCTACCCATTCCTTTATTTCACCTGCTTGTGCTCAACGTTTGAACTTGACTTCTGATAAGTTAGACTTTGACTTATTTGTTGAAACTCCGTTAGGAGAAACCTTTGTTACATCCACAGTTTACAAATCTTGCTTGATTCAGATTGGTACCCTTACCTTACCCGTTGATCTTATATCTTTGAAAATACTTGCATTTGACGTGATTTTAGGAATTGACTGGTTAACCAATTACCATGCCAAAATTGATTGTTTTCGTAAGGTTGTTAGTTTTCATATTCCTAATCAACCTGTTGTGCGAATCCAAATCACCAAACCACTAAAATCAGTCAATATCATTTCAAGTCATAAAGCTATTCGTTTATTGAAAAACGGATGTCAAGCTTTCTTAGCTCATGTCACTGATCTAAATCAGAATACATCAGATTTGAATGATATTTCTGTTGTTAATGAGTTTCCTGATGTATTTCCCGAAGAACTTCCCGGTCTACCCCCAGAACGTGAAGTTGAATTCTTTATTGACCTTGAGCCCGGTACAAAGCCCATTTCTAAAACCCCGTATCGAATGGCTCCTATTGAACTTCAGGAGTTAAAGGTCCAATTACAAGAGTTGTTAGACATCAGTTTTATTCGTCCTAGTACGTCTCCTTGGGGTGCTCCTGTTTTATTCGTAAAGAAGAAAGACGGGAGTATGCGACTTTGCATTGACTATCGGGAGTTGAACCATGTCACCATTAAGAATAGGTATCCGTTACCTCGTATTGATGACCTGTTCGACCAGTTGCAAGGAGCGCAATTTTTTTCAAAGATCGATCTTCGTTCTGGATATCATCAGTTGAAGATTAAAACTGAGGATATTCCAAAGACTGCTTTCAGAACACGGTACGGGCATTATGAGTTCTTAGTCATGTCTTTTGGATTGACTAATGCTCCTGCTGCTTTCATGGATATGATGAACCGTGTATTTAAGGAGTATTTAGATCAATTCGTTGTTGTCTTTATTGATGACATTCTCATCTATTCTAAAAGCCGTGAAGATCATGAACACCATTTGAAGCTGGTACTTCAAAAGCTTCGTGAGAACAAGCTATACGCCAAGTTAAAGAAATGCGAGTTCTGGCTTGAGGAAGTAGCATTCCTTGGGCACGTGGTATCGAAACGTGGAGTATCTGTGGACCCGGCGAAGATTGAAGCAATACAAAGCTGGGAGCAACCTAAGTCGGTGACTGAAGTACGAAGCTTTCTGGGCTTAGCTGATTATTATCGGAGGTTCGTAGAAGGATTTTCTCGAATCGCTACTCCATTAACTCAGTTGACTCGGAAAGATACAAAATTCGTTTGGAGCGAAGAATGCGAGAAGAGCTTCCAAGAGCTCAAGAGGAGACTTATTTCGGCACCTGTTCTGACAATACCATCTGGTTCGGATGGATTTGTTATCTACAGCGATGCTTCAGGCAAAGGGTTAGGATGTGTTCTCATGCAACATGGGAAAGTCATAGCCTATGCCTCGCGACAACTCAAAGAATATGAGAGGAATTATCCTACTCATGATCTAGAGTTGGCAGCAGTCGTTTTCGCGTTGAAGATCTGGAGACATTACTTGTACGGAGAGAAAGTAGAGATTTATACGGATCATAAGAGCCTTAAATATTTCTTCACTCAGAAGGAACTCAACATGCGGCAACGACGTTGGCTTGAGCTGTTGAAAGATTATGATCATACCATCCAATACCATCCTGGAAAAGCGAACGTGGTAGCTGACACGTTGAGTAGAAGATCATATGTGGGAACGAGTGCGATGATGTCAAGTATACGCGTAGAACCAGCTTTGATTGATAAAGTTAAAGCTGCTCAAGCTACGGATGCGGAACTGATGAAGATGAAGAAGAAGGTGCAAGAAGGTGCAATTCCAGAAGCAAGAATCGATGAAGAGGGAATACTTCGAGTCAACTCCAGACTTTGTGTTCCTAACGATTTCGACTTGAAGTATAGAATCATGATGGAGGCACACAACACACCGTTTGCAATCCATCCTGGGAGTACTAAAATGTATCGTGATCTTCGACATACATTTTGGTGGGCCAATATGAAGAGAGAGATCGCGAAGTTCATCTCTAGATGTTTAACTTGTCAACGTGTAAAGGCAGAGCATCAAGTACCGAAGGGTCCATTGCAACCACTGGAGATTCCGAAATGGAAGTGGGAACACATTACGATGGATTTCGTTACGGGTCTTCCCAAGGTTTCTCAAGGCTTAGATGCGATTTGGGTTATTGTTGATAGATTAACCAAGTCTGCTCATTTCTTGCCGATACGAGAGACTTATTCCCTTGAACGTCTTGCTCATATGTACGTGAATGAGATTGTAAGATTGCATGGCATGCCAGTATCCATAGTTTCGGATCGTGATCCCAGATTTACTTCACGATTTTGGATCAGTTTGCAGAAAGCTATGGGTACGGATTTACGATTCAGTTCGGCTTATCATCCTCAAACAGACGGACAATCGGAAAGGACTATCCAAACTCTTGAAGATCTATTGAGACTCTGTGTTCTAGACTTCAAAGGGAGTTGGGATAAGTATTTACCATTGGTGGAATTCTCCTACAACAACAGTTATCAGGCAAGTATAGGCGTAGCTCCATTCGAGGCATTGTATGGGAGAAAGTGTCGCTCTCCAGTATGTTGGAACTAGGTGGGTGAAACAACATTGTTGGGACCGGAGTTAGTACGTATGACTACGAAAAAGATCCAAATAATCCGACAACGTATACAAACAGCACAAGATCGACAAAAGAGTTATGCGGATCTTCATCGAAAGGACGTGGAATTTAATGTTGGGGACCATGTGTTACTACGTATTGCTCCGTGGAAAGGAGTTACGAGGTTCGGAAAGAGAGGAAAGCTCAATCCACGATTCATTGGTCCATTTGAGATTCTTGACCGAATAGGAAATGTGGCTTATAGACTCGCTTTACCTCCAAGCATGTCTCGTGTTCATAACGTGTTTCACATATCCGTGTTACGTAAATATGTGAAGGATCCAAACCGCATTATTGAGTTAGAACCAGACGAGATAGCTGAAGATTTAACGTACGAGGAGGTACCTGTCAAGATCTTGGATAGGAAGGAGCATGTCCTACGCTCGAAAATTATACCTCAAGTTAAAGTTTTGTGGAGAAACCATGCAATTGAGGAAATGACCTGGGAGTTGGAATCGGAAATGAAAGCGAGGTATCCTCACCTTTTCGACATACCAGGTACGTACGTCAATTTCGAGGACGAAATTTCATAAGGAGGGGAGGTTGTAAGACCCCAACTTTTATGAATAAAGATTTAGTTTTCTTTATATATTATTTCGAAATAGTAAGGTGTTGATTTGATAAATATGAAAGTTATGGGTGAAATGTGCAAATATTTTTAAAATGAGCAAGTGGTTATAAAATATTCTTGTTGTCAGGGAATATTCGTTTGGTCGTGGAATATTCTTGTTGTCGGGGAATATTCGTACGACGGCGCAGTTATTTGTGGACCCCACAACGGAATAACTGTCGGATATAGAAAGCGACAGAAATAACTTTTTACAAAATAACGGCGTAGTTGTTACCGTTAGTACTGTTGAAATACCCGGTGGTTAAAATACAGTAATACGCGGTGTTGCACAGTAGCACACGGTATTGCACAGTATTTTGAATTATTGAGTCTTACGTGAGAAGGAACCTACTCAATTATTGTTACAGTATTTACTGTTCAATATTTTATATTATTGACTCAATAATTGCTACGTTGATATTTTATATTATTGACTCAATAATTGCTGCATTGATATTTTATTGACTCAATAATTGCTACGTTGCTATTTTTTTATGATTGATTCAATAATGGCTACAGTTGATATTTTGTAGTATTGATTCAATAATTGTCGTTGCACAGTATTTCACGTTATCAACTCAATAATTCATATTATTTGAATAATATTATTAGATAGCATTATTGACAATGTCTAAGGAAGTTCTGTCTAGGAGGGGTTATTTAATTGCGCGCCAGTAAGGAGAAGTCCTTATCGGAAGGCCCCCTCTGTCCTGGGAACAACCTGGTTGTTAATATTGTAGTTCTATAATATTATTTGTGAATAATTAATTATTGATTTATATGATAAGGAAATATTTATTTTGTGGATATTAAAGAAGGAATTAGTGCTGATGTGTTTTTATCAGTATTTTGGTGTGAAAAATCATCTGTTGGTGGATTTCGGATAATTTATGTTGGGAATTTGGAAAAACTTTCTTCTGCAAAGTTGTAGAGAATTAAATTTCCTATAGAAGGACACATCATTTGTATTTTTCTGACAAAGGGGCTATTTATTATGAATTATTGAAGTTTCGGAAAATAAATATTTTTTAAATAAAAGGTGGGCCCCACTTTTGTTGGTTTGTTGAAAAATCTGATGTTTTGAAGCAGCCGGCGGCTTGAAAATTTTAAAATAAAATAATATTATTTTATTATTTTAGTCTCCTTTGGCATCCTAAGCTTTTCCTATAAATAGGGTGCTTAGGTTAGAATTGAAAATCACACCAGAATTCGAAGTTTTCTCTCTCTATAATAGCGAGCGTATTTTTGTGAGTATTTCAATACTTTGAGTATTACTATTCAGTACAAGCTTTCGTCGGTATTATATCCGATATTCCAGTCAGAGATACTATTTTTTTGAGGTAAGGGATGTTATTTCTTTCGTAAATGATGTTATTCTTTTCAATATCATTATACCGAAATATTGTCATGGATTTTATGTTGAAATTCTTACTTTTTCCGTCGGGGTTACTATTCACGTATACGGCACTATTCACGTATACGGCACTATTCACGAAAAAATTAAATTTTCTTCTATTTGTCCAAATTGCTTGTTAAGGTTACTATCTTTGATTGTATCCACGTTTTGAGCTCTATTCTTGAATTTTGCTCCATAATTGATTATTACGAGGTATTTTTGAATTGGATATACTGAAATACGAATCCTTAGTCTTTGTCTTTTATCTCACTGGATTCGTTTTTTTTAAAATGTTTTTCATCATCCTCAGTCCTAAAAGATGAATGATTACTTGATGAATATCTTTGGCCTGTAGAGCAAAGATGAATGATTACCTGATGAATATCTTTGGCCTGTAGTGCAAAGATGACAGGTGTTGAGATGAACATGACCACTGATGATACAAATGAATATCTTTGGCCTGTAGTGCAAAGATGAATATTTGATGAGATGAATATTGATTGATGTTACAGGGATAAAATATTGATGATGAACGGTTATTTCCGCTGCGAATATTGATCTAAAACATGTTATCAATAATATTTTATCTGAACTGTTGAAGGCTAACGATAATTTATTTTTCATTATCTTAGTCATAATATTCTTTACTGGGCTAGTTGAGCTCACCCTTTTCATCTGTTGTCCTCTTCAGGAAATGAGAATGTTGCGGGGACTAGTCGGGGGACAGAGTGATGGTCCGAGTTAGAGCAGTAGTAGTCCTCACTATTTCTGATAAATAGTGTGATAATAATTGTAATGAGGACTTAGTTTGAATCTTAATATTTTCTACATATTTGTACTGAGACTCACAGTTGTGTGGTCGTATTTTGCACGACCGTATGATATAAAGTTTGTATTTGAATTCTGTACCATGTATTTGGCGACTCAGAATGGGTTGGGTTGAATGGACCTATTCTGGGGGCGTCACAATATGGCACACAATAAAACCGGTTCTGAGCTTGGTAGTGAAAATAAGTCACCCATTTTAAATAAAGAAAAAATTGCTAATTGGAAAGTTCGTTTGCAAGCTTATATAGATGCAATAGACCAAGATCTGTATGATGCAATAATCAGTGGTCCATACATTCTAACAAAGCTAGCTCCAACCACTGATGATCTAAACAAGATGGCAGTCAAGCACAGAGCTGAATGGACTAATAATGAAAAGAAGTTGGTGCAGCTAGACAAAAGGGCTAAGACCATTCTATTTATGGCTCTAGAAGATGAGTTGTTCGAGAATGTAATCAACTGCACAACAACTAAAGAATTTTGGGAAACTATGTTGATCATACATGAAGGAACAGAAGAAGTCAAAGAGAATAAGCAGTCTCTTCTGACTCAGCAGTATGAAATGTTTTCTCATATTTCAGGAGAGAACATAACTGCTACCTATGAAAGATTTAATATGTTGTTAAACTCTTTGAGAGCTTATGGAAAGGTTAATCCAAATAAGGACCTGAACATCAAGTTAATGGGAGCTCTTCCTAGCAAGTGGGATGCCAAAACCACTGTTATTCGTGAGTCAAAGAATTTGCAAGGGATGATTGTGCAAAAGCTCTATGGTAATCTTCTTACCTATAAGTTAGAGCTAAATCAGCGAGCAGAGACTATATCAGAGAGCAAGAAAAAAGATAGAGGAGTTGTCCTCAAAGATTCAGATGAAAGTGATATGCACACAAGTCAATCATATTTGATATGTTGTAGCATAAACTTTATAATCTTATTCATTTATTAATAAAAAAATTAATTTATTTAAAGGCATTTTCTTTATTCACATTGTGTTGTTGATTTAATTGTAATAAATTCATAGTTTTGAGCAATGCTTTTAGAATTATGATGATAATCATGCTAATGAGATCTAAATTCAAGATAGCTAAAAAACTAAAATCGTTCCTAATCATTGGATTAC
Source organism: Panax stipuleanatus (assembly GCA_020205555.1). Taxonomy (NCBI): domain Eukaryota; kingdom Viridiplantae; phylum Streptophyta; class Magnoliopsida; order Apiales; family Araliaceae; genus Panax; species Panax stipuleanatus. Next base: position 162,038,184 of record CM035117.1, read on the forward strand.
TAAGAATGGGATTAGTGAATCCTGATATATTAGTACATACTATTATTGCTCTTATAAAGAGAATGATTGATCTCATAATCATTTGTGCAGGGACACTAAAACAAATATGTAGGTGCTTATTAGATAATAATTTCACTGAACATGACTCCTAAAGGAATACCTAATGAAGTTACTTGTCTGTCAATAGAAATTCCTAATGTGATAGTAGTACAAGTGATCCTTGGACTTGAGATAATCATAGTATCTTGTGTATAATGAGTTATGCTTTGACATGTCCCTTAAGAACTTTAGGGTATATAAAAGGGTATGCTTAGGTATAATAAGTTGTATATAGAGATAGGTGAATGATCAACAAAGAATCTACCACTTCTAGTAAAATGAGAGAATGTCCTATATGATTCGATAAATGACAACTTAGTAGTCCTTGGCCAAGGCAGAATGAAATTAGAAAAGAGTTTTTAATTTGCATTATTTGGAGTTGTGCATTTGAGAATCGAAATGCATATAATCAAATAAAATAAGATTTGACAGTAATTTCATATCTTATATTTGATTGGGACATTATATGGTAGAAGGATTGAATTCTACAATAACTATTCGCTGAAAGGTTCTTTTATAATTAAATATTGAAATCTATATTATCTGAAAAGTCGTTGATCGCTAAGGGAGTTTACCCTTATTGTGGAATATATATTATTTATATAAATGAACTAAGTGATTTAATTTATTATTTAAATAAGATTAGAAATTATTCTAATTGATTTATTCTACAGCCGATTAAATATGGATAACCTAAAGGATAAGACCGCAAATGAAAAATATTTATTTAAGAAGTGAATGGCATAATCGTTATAATAAGTTAAGTATATTTAATTTATACTATGTTGATAGAATAAATTAAATAACTTAATATTTTTTAGTATTTTGGAAATCCTAATAATAAATTAATAAGAGGAGTCTTATTATTATTATTATTATTATTATTATTATTATTTAGTTCCTAAATGGTTTAGGAATTAATTGATAAGAGTATTCTCATAAAAGTTCCTAATTAGATTAGGAATAAAATAAAAATCATATTTCTAAATAGTTTGGGAGGGTTTTCTATATCTATAAATAAGAGTCTTATTATGGATTAGATGATGTACACTTCCATGAGATTTGGGAGAATACTCATAAATTCTCTAGAGAGAGAAAACTATGGTTTGCCCCTACCTACTTCTTGAATCCTTATTATTCATTGGTGGATCACCTCTAGAGGCCAAACATATGAGTTGCTAACGTTGATCAAAGGAATCTAATTAGTGGAATCCAAAGAGACGCGAATGATTTGGAGTTGAACTTGTACCTGAGAAAACTTCGTTTATTTTCTTTGTTAATTGATGATAGTGCATAAAGATCGATCTTGATTATGGTTTGTAAAAATTTTAAAATCCAATTTTATCACGATTTTGCTTATTATATGCAATTTGGTTGTATGCTCGTGAATCTTACAAACCTAACAGTGGTATCAGAACCAAATTTTATGTAAATTATCAATTGTTATGTATATGCATGGATATGTGTTTAAAACAATTTCGTGGGCAAAATCTAAGTTTTCAAACTCTATGTTGCAACGCGGCCGCGCCGTTTCCAGTTCATTTTGGAGCGCGGTCGCGCCTATACCCAAAAAATATTTCTAGGAATGCAGCGAGGCCGCACCGGTTCCAAAAGTAATCTGGGCGCGGCCGCGCCGGTCACTAGAATTTGAAAATTTTATTTTTATTTCAATTAATAAAAGGTTTATTTTGAATTGGAATATGATTAAAATAAAGGTGTTTATTTTAATTAGAATTGGATTCTATGTTGCTAAAATAAAGGAGTTTATTTTGATTAAAATAAAAGAGTTTATTTTGTTTCAAAATTGAATTTCATGCAACTTTAAATTGCCCATTAAATAATATTGATGCATTTATAGAATGGTTTAAATTTCATGAGATGAATATTATTTATTGATACATATGTTGATATGTATGATAATAAATGGGATTCATTATGGACTATTGACCAATGTATGATTGGATTTATTTTATGAGGATGTTTGAATGAATGGGCTTTATAAATGGGGTCTGCGTACCTCGTCATCTCTAATTTTTCTGAGGTAAATTTCATCTCCCTCCTATGTACTTTCCCTTGACTGATGATCAAGGTTTCTATTTATTGTAAATAGTTTTGTAATAGGACTAGTTAGAATTATTTTGAAGAATTGGAGAAAAATGAGTAAGGAACGCTTGAAGACTCGTTTGTAATGAAGTTCGGGTTTAAATTTAATAGTTATATTTAATTTTGCTCTTGCACCCTAGGTTTGACCTTTTGGTTCACTTGATGGCTCTAGTGAACCAAACTAGAATAAAAGTCCATAATCAATCCGGGTAGAATATAGTATTCTATATGTGCATTCATACTATGTATATATTATAAAACGATAGAATATTAATTAATCATTATAAGTTTGTTGTGTCACACAAGTCTTATATTAATTTTTTGAGATGTTGTTTTATCACCTTTAATGCTTATAAAGGAATTGAACAATGTTGTTTTGTTGTGTCACACAAGGACAATATTTTTCTCTTTACTTATATGAAAGTGCTAGGTTGAACTTAACTTGGATAATTTTGATTCGGATGTATCACATATGATCATAATAATCTAAGAGGCAAAACACAAGGAGTTACATGGTGATGTAATTGACAATGGGTTGTCTACCCATTTATTTATATATAGTTTGTTGTGTCACACAAGGTTATATACATTTGAAATGGGATCCTTATTCTCACTAGCAAATCTTTAATTAGATTTGTCGAACTATATAAGGAGGGTAATATAGTTTGATGAAAATAGTGGGAGAAACCATTTTAATAAAGACCTAAATTAATCTGATGATTAATAAAATGAATGTATGCTATAAAGTTGTTAAATTACAAATTCATTTACAGAATTTAACAATGCCTAATTTACTGGATATATTAACTTGTGATTAGTAATTCTTTCTCGGAGTGAATGCAAATTTGTAGCCATGATAGAAATTGTAATAACCCAATATTTTTATATAATTAAATAAGAAATTTTACGGATAATTTTTTTTATTACCAAAGATAATATGTGAGAATACGTGCAAGGTAAAGAATAAGCATATGTGTGATAAATATATAATTATTTATTTCACGAATGATTTTAAATAAATTTTTCAAGAAAGAAATTGTTAATTATAATAAATTATATTATTATAATAAATTAATTTTGTAGTAAAAATATTTTACTATTTATTTTTTTCCATGAAAATATAATTAATATATTATTTAAATAACATATGAACTGATTTCTAGAATTATTATAATAATTATTTTATTATATGAATTAATCAAGATTAATTAAGTTAAGTATTTTAACTTAATTAATAATAGGATATAAGGTAAAGTGTTATTATATATCAAAACCCTAATTTTGGTCTATGTTATGAAATTTCATGGATTAATACAATAATTGTATTTAAAAGAAAAGTGTATTTATGTTATATATAATGAGAATTTATTTTCTTAAGGAATTTGGATATTAAATATAATTAATAATTATATTTGTCTCCGTATATATGTAAGTATGTTAATACAAGTTATGATTATGAATTTTAAATATAATTATGATAATTAACATAATTATATGAATATATGTTAAGAATTTATTTACTTTATTTTATTTAAATATTCAACATAATAATTGATTATGTGTATTTAAATAAAAGTGTGTATATTATGTGATCGTGGAAAATGATTAAGAAACCCTAATTCATAATTTGGAAAACCCTAATAATAGCAAGAAATCCTAATTTTTATAAAACTCTAATATTCTAATAAAAACCCTAATTTTTAAATTAGTGTGTTTTAATTAAATTTTTATTTAATTCCTAGTTAATTTTCCAAACCTTAGTAATTGTTTGGGAAACCTTAAATGTTAAAACCTAAGGGTTAAACCCTAGAATCATGCACTATGGACAAGAATGCCCTTAAATTATTTTATTATTTATAAAAATACCATTTTTTGAATTATTTTATCAAGTTTGCTTGCAAATCTTTACATAATCTCATGACTCACCATATCTTTGATACACCATGTGTTAAAATCCACTTGAATCAGCCAATTGATGACACCTAGCAAGCATAGATACATTGAATCAAAGATTAGAATTTGTAAAAGAAAGAAAAAGAAAGCTTTTATTTTATTTTTTTAAACCACAAGCCAAGCTTCTCTTTCTCTCTCTAAGACCCACGAAATTCTCTCTCAAACCTTGTCCCAATATCAACCAGAAACAACCCATAAACATTCAAGGATCAGATTATAAAGAGAGAAAATAAAATTTTTCAAGAAAGGTATAAAACCCTAACTCATGCTAGGTCTTTAATTTTTTCGTTAGATGTTATGTTTAAGTGTTAGAATATGTTCTATGATATGGGTATTGATGATCTGGGTTGAGAAACAACACTTTCAATGCATCAAAAGAATCGAAATCATGAATTTTTAAAAACTAGAAAAAACTTAAAAAATGTTTTCTGGCAGTCAAAGTCGGGGCCTATAGATCTCACCCTGTTCATCATATGTTATGTTTAAGTGTTGATATGTGTTCTATGCCATGTTGTTATTATGCTTAAAGTGGAATCATGATCATAGCATGTGTAGATTGAAAGTTATTCACGGTCAAAACCCGTTGACCGAGCATGACTTTGAGTTTTCTGGGTAACCAAGAAAACTGAAGAACACTGCCCGGCCGCTACTTTGACCGCTTTGATCTCTTAGCTGTTAGTTTGTTTAAGGGTTAAATTGTATTTAGCTTGTACTCTGACATGAGGACTACAAGTCCAGAGCACCCTCAGGCTTTAAAGATTAACCGACTGGAAATTATAAGGGGTCAAACAAGACTGCTCGCTACTTTGAGAATTCTGGGTAACCCAGAATTTCTCAAACAGCGTCTGACCACTTTTTGGAAAAATTAGATCTCTTTATGTGTTGATATCTAGATCATGTAAGTGCTTCACTAGTGTACCTTGGTAGATATACTACAAGGCCCGACGTCTAGATCATCAAAAATATTAACTGATTGAAAGTTATAAGGCCACCAAAAGCGTTGACCGGCATTGACCGGCCGTTTCTGGACTGCCCAGAAAATTAAGAACAGCCTCTGACAGCTACTTTGATTGCTTATAACTTCTAGTTGTGATGTAGGATGGCCATGAAACTTGGTTGTGGTTGTAGTATTACATCAATACTATAACACTAATTAAATTACCAACCCAGAAAACATCAAAATCAAAGAATTATAAGTGGTCAAAGTAGGTACCTTGAACACTGAGTTTGAATGTTCTTGAGGCTCAAGAACACCTAAGGCGACACTTTCTGTCGCGATAGCCCTTTAGCGACGGTTTTAAATTAAAATTAATTATATTAATTAAAATAAATAGAAATTAATTATTAAAAATTCATAAAATTATTTTAAAAATTATTTTAAGTTATAAAAATTAACTTTTAATAATTTGAGATATATTTCATTAATAATTTAATTTATTTAAATATTAATGATATTAAATTTATTTAATAATTATATTAAATAAATTACTTAAAAATGATTTTAATATTTTAAAAATCATTTAAAATTATATTAAAGTATTAAAAAATATTTTAAGGTATAATAAATGACTTTTAATATTTTGAGTTAAATTTCATTAATTAATATTAATGATAATAAATTTATTTAATAATTATATTAAATAAATTAGTTAAAAATGGTTTTAATATTTTAAAAATGATATTAAGGTTTTAAAAAGTATTTTAAGTTATAATAAATAACTTATAATATTTTGATAAGAATTTCATTACTATATTAATATTAATGATAATAAATTTATTTAATAATTATATTAAATAAATTATTTAAAAATGATTTAAAGGTTTTATAAATCATTTAAAGGTGAAATAAATATTTTAAGTTATAATAAATAACTTTTAATATTTTGATATGAATAACATTAATATTTTAATATTAATGGTAATTATTTAAAAATGATTTTAATATTTTAAAAATTATTTGAAAGTAATATTAATGTTTTAAAAATGTTTTAAGTTATAATAAATAACTTTTAATATTTGGAAATAAAATATATTAATATTTTAATATTAATGGTAATTATTTAAAAATGATTTTTAATATCTTAAAAATCATTTAAAGGTAATATTAAGATTTTAAAAATGTTTTAAGGTTATAATAAATAACTTTTAAAGTGTTGACATGAAGTTCATTAATATTTTAAATTATTTAAATATTAATGATAATGAAATTATTTAACAATTAAATCAATAAAAATGATATAAGTGTTTGAAAAATCATTATAAATGATTTTAATGTTTGGAAAAATATTATAAAAGATAATTCAATTATCTAATATAATATTTAAGTTCTTGAACAAAGTTTCATTAAAAAGAAATTCGCTAATTATCCGATAATGCAATCGGGATGCCAAAAAGATACCGAACTCAAACCAAATCGACATAGTTTGACTAGATACTCGTTTTTATGTGTTTTAATGACTGTTATGGATATGTGACAACGTGTTTAAGTTGTATAATGACTGTAAATGAGCAGTATTATGTGTTAAGTTGTATTATTCTAATTGAAAGAATAATTCTATTGATGATAGGACCTGATATTAAAGATAACAGATTAAGCTATACTACGTAACAGTAATCAGCTATCAAGGTAAGTTCTCTAACCTTACTCAAATGTTATATTGATCAAGTATCTCTACTCCTCGCAGTTATTCTATGCGATGGATCCCAGTAAGCTAAAGGCATATTCATGAATAATTATTGTCAATTATTCATATCTGAAATGATATCCATGATTTACTTATGAACTTGTTCTTATATTGTGGAATTTTATTAAATTTAATTATTATCTATTAATATCTCATTATTGTCTGTTATTATACAAGTGTCCCCACTTGTATAAACTGTTGTATTCCTACAAGAACTCTTGAACTTGAAATACTTTGATATGACAAATCCTGTTACATACTATTAAACTTCGGTAGGTATTTATGACTATTTAAGCTATTTGACTCGGCTAGACATAGTTCAAATTGTACTATTGAATAGTATTGATTATGATAAAGTCGTCCAACTGAATTGTTTAGTTAGGACTCCAGACTGAGTATGAACAACCCTTAATGGGGAAATTGTTTATGTGCCCAAGGCGAACAAAATGAACGATTTATCGTTCAAACAGATAGTATTGATCAATACAGGACATAACGGGGCTGATCACCCTACATGTCCGTAAGACCAGAGCGGTTTGCAGATGAATTTCTGGTTAAACCTTTTGAAAATAAAAAAAAACAAGGGGAAAGGAAAGCTGCAAGAATAAGCTTTATGGTATCGTGTGTAATAGTTAGACTTTATTAAGATAATATTATTTATTATCCATCAGGTAATGAATGTTTAAAGGTCGTGTACCTGGGATTAGACAACTCTGATATGTAAATTAAGTTTGTTATAATTATTCCGCTCAAAGAAATGATATCGTGTAGCACCAAGTTCGGGTTTCAAGTACCTGGATTTGGGGGCGTCACAGAAATATACCTGAATACTGCGACCAACTAGTGGAAAATAAATCTTAATGAATTTAGTATTATTGTTTCTCACAAGAATATAGGGAAATTAATAATAATGGGTATGTGATATAGTTATTTGGAAAATGATTGTATTAATTATTAGTAATTTTCAGTTGGCAATTCTTGATAATCAATTCAATAAAATAAAAATAATATTACTTTATTGATTTATTGGGGGAAATTGATTCTTTAATGTTTTTACACATATAATTAATATTTTATTACTTAATGTGATTATTAAGTTCATTTTTCTAAATAGAATTAAATTTGTGCATAATTAGTAATTAGTAGTTAAGTTATATATCTCTCTTCATGGGAACAATACTCTATGTGTCACTATATTGCATAAGTGATCGCATATACTTGCGTGCAATTGCTAGTAGTGTTTTAAGCAAACAAGTCTTTGGCGCCGTTGTCGGGGAGCAATTGATAGCTTAATTTGCTAATATTAATTTCCATTAGTTAGTTTTAATGTAGACTTTATTTCTGTTTTACATACGTATTCTATCTCTTGTTGCAGGTGTTTTTGACCTGTGTGTGCTAACGTGGTCGAAACAGTCAGAGTTACTACCGTACGATGACGATATAGAAAAACGATTTCAACAGTTGCTAAAATACTGTAAGGAAACTAAGGAGAAAATGGATGCTGAAGAGTCACAGAAATCTCTTAAGGATTATGTTATGTCACAAGTGACAGAGATTCATTCAAGCATTCGAAGGCCTGCAATCAATGCAAATAATTTCGAGATCAAGCCTGGATAATACAAATGATACAAAACTTAGTTCAATTTGGAGGGCTATCGAATGATGACCCGAATGAACACCTTGTCAGCTTTTTTGGAGATATGTGATAATTTTAAGTATAATGGAGTTTCAGATGATAAGATTGAGACTCTTCCCTTTCACACTTCGTGATAAGGTGAAGAGTGGGTAGCATTCGTTACCGATAGGTTCAATCACGGCATGGGATGACCTAGCACAGAAATTCTTAGCAAAGTTCTTTTCGCCTGCAAAAACAACAAAAATGAGGAATGATATCTCAACATTTAATCAACAAGATTATGAATCACTATATGAGGCATGGGAACGGTTCAAATATATGCTAAGGAGATGTCCACATCATAGGCTTCCTAAATGGCTGGAAGTTCAGAATTTTTATAATGAGTTAATCAACATCACAAGTACAAGTATTAACGCAGCTTCAGGAGGAGCCTTGATGGGTAAAAATGTCGATGAAGCTTATGATTTGTTAGAACCTATGGCTGCAAATAATTATCAGTGGCCTACAGCTAGGATGAATCAGGCAAAAACTAGAGGAAAATTAGAAGAAGATGCATTAACTACATTAGATGCTCAAGTGGTGTCATTGACAAAGAAATTTGATACATGGGGTAACAAACCAACTCAACAGTTAGCTGCAGTATGTGAGTTATGTGCAGGAAATCACCAAAAAAATCAATGTGTAATCAATACAGAGTCAGTAAATTTCATTGGAAACAAACAGGGTATGTATTCTAATACGTATAATCTGGGGTGGAGAAACCATTCGAATTTTTTATGGAGCAACAATCAGAATCAAAACTCAGTGCCAAGCAATTCCCGCCACCGGGTTTTCAAAATCAAGCTCAATACTAACAAGAAAGGAAACCGAGTCTGGAAGAAATATTGACTAAGTACATAGCTCATAATGATACAAAAATTAACAGCCTAGAATGATCAATTTAAAATTTGGAAAATCAGATGGGTCAGTTGGCAAATGCAATGAGTAACCGTCCACAAGGAACACTCCCAAGTGACACTGAGGTAAACCCAATAAAAGAGAATCACGAGCAATGTAAGGCAGTTACATTAAGGTGTGGTAAGAGTTTGGAAGGAAAAGACAGCATACCTGCAGATAAGGTGAACACTGAGAAAGAAGAGGTGAAAATAGACATGAGCAAGAATGTTAAAAAATAGCATGAGGTGGAAAACTTGAAAAAGAATGAAGAGAAACAAGATACAATTACAGCTCCCGTACCATACCACCAACGGTTGAAGAGTCACAAGTTAGATCATCAATTTTCTAAATTCCTAGAAGTTTTCAAAAAGCTACAGATCAATATACCTTTTGCAAAAACACTAGAACAAATGTCGAGTTATTTGAAATTCATGAAAGATATTTTGTCAAAGAAAAGAAAGATAGGCGAGAATGCGATGGTGGCATTGACTGAAGAAAGCAGAGCCGTTATTCAAAGAAAGTTACCAACTAAATTACAAGATTCTATGAGTTTCATAATACCATGTACCATTATGCAACAGTATGTCGGGGAAGCTATATGTGATCTTGGCACAAGCATCATAATGAGTGTGTTTTATATACACAAATTAGGTACTTTTGAGCTTGATAACTTGTAAATCCAAAGCTATTTCATTTGGTTTTTATGTGTTTTCATCTTATTATTGTATAATGTGGCTTTGCATTGCTTTTATGTGTTTTAGTATTATTTTTATGCATTTTTACTTTGTTTTGTAGTAATTGGAATAAGTGTCATTTGCATTGATGGTTGGAGTTGACAAATTCGCATTTTCGATTTGCCATTAACATAGCAATCCCTTCAGGCCCAGTTTTAGCCATGCTTCAGCCATTATCTTTCCAAACAAAAAGAATGAAAGTTGTAGATATACGTCTCCCCTTTCTATTACATCTTGAATCTCCTCAATCGGACTTCGGATGCGAGAGTTATGACCATTTTCCCAACATGTGTCAAATCTGGAAACTGCCCTCTTGCCATTTGCATATCAGTCCATTTAGGGCCAATTTCAGCATTGCTTCAGCCAGTATTTAAAAAACACAAAGAATTAAAGTTGTAGATCTACGTCTCCTCTTTCCAGAACATCTTGAATCATCCAAATCGGAAGTTCATATGAAGACGTTATGGTCATTTTTCCAAGAGACGTCAAAGCTAAAAATTCCAAAAAAAGTGCTCGGTGCCGCAGCGCCCATTTTAGGCCAAAATCCGGCGCCACAACACCCGGAAGCAGTATCTCAGTCCATTTTGCAGTGTCGAAGCGCCTTCTTTCAAGCCAAATTCAGCGCCGCAGTGCCAGGTGCGAATTTTTAACAGATTTCAACTCTTAAATGCATAACCTAATGACCCATTACCTTATTCCTTCAATTCCCTTCATCATTTTTCATTTCCTAGCATAAGAGAGGGAGTAAAAGGGAGCGGAGGTGGCGTGAAGCCATGGTTCTTCAAGAGCTTCAAGATGTAACAATGGTGGGAGCTTAACCAACAACAATGGAGGAGCTTCAACCAACAATTAGGGGAAGTTATTCATTTCTCTCTTTTTCCTCTATGTAATTATTAGTTTTGGATCTATGAATGTAATTGAACCCAATACTTAGCTTGAATTGAATTTCTTATCCTTTTGATTGGCACCATATGAGTAGATTCAATATATTTGTGTTAAATGGTTAGTTGCTAAGCGCGTGGTAATTAGTTTGGTAATCTATATGAAATTGGTAAATGGATTGTAAATTTAGACCATGAATATATTGGCATGTGATTATGCTTGTTCTACATAAGATGGAATACATAATTTGTAACTATATGCCATGTGTAGCCAATTTGAGAATCTAAGCTTGAATTCTTTGTCTAATGTTAATTCACATAGGAATATGATGGGTTATGTAGCTAGGATGTTCCTTTCCATTCTATTCCCTTTTGGGTGGATCTAGAGATGATATGTTTATATGAACCTCGGAAGAGGCGTATGAATACTAATGAATTATCGGTTGACAATTCATCGTGACCATTATAATCAATTGGAGAGTTAGGAAATTTAAATGAAGTATTGAATTTCGGCATTGATGACAAAATGTTTGTTTGTGGATATTATGTTCTTAGCTCCTTAACTATTTATTTATGTTATTGATTTATGTTATTTAGTGTAATTGTAGTCGTTAGCTTTTATCCCTTAAATTAATTGTTTAAATAAGATCGAGACAATATAAAGTTAGTCCTTGGTTAATAATTAGAGATAATTCCTCGTGGGTTCGACAACTCTCTTATTATTATATTACTTGTTGACCGCATATACTTGCGCTTGTTTATCGATTGCGAAATCGATCAACATACCAATATAATGCCTTTATATATCTACAAGAAGCTTAGATTACAAGGGGTTAAGCCAACAAATATAACTCGACAATTGGCAGATCGATCAATCACATATCCAAGAAGGGTTATTGAAGATGTTTTGGCAAAAGTGGATATGTTTGTATTCCTAGTTAATTTCGTTATTCTCGATTGTGAAAAAGATCAGAAAGTCCTACTTATTTTGGGACAACCCTTCTTAGCAATCGAAAGAACTCTAATAGATGTTCAAAACAGGGAACGCACTATGAGAAGTCAATGATCAAGAAATTAAGTTCAACGTGTTAGACACTATCATGTTCCTAAACGAGGTAGAGGAATGTTATTTATCTAAAGAAAGTATAGAAAATGATGAAGACGACAACAAGGTGATCGAGAAGGAATAAACTGGACAAGTAAGGAAGGACTGGGGATGCACAACTTATGGCATTCCATTAACTGATCACAATTGAATGAAAGGAGAAAGTCAGGCTGATGACTTTAAAACAAAAGCTACTGAGAGGCAACCCATGGGTTACAATTAGAATTAGAACTTATCTAGTTGATTTAATTTAAATTTTTAAACCATATCATTTATTACAATTAATTAAATTTCATCATGTTAGCAATTTAATGCAATCTATTAATTTCAGATGATACACATATTAGAAGCAATGGAATAGTATAAACTAGCAATGACAATCATAAGAATGTAATTCAATGAATGAATTGGTTAAGGAGAGGCACATGCAAAATGAAAGAATTTTTTGGGGATGAAAATGGCTAAGTATGGAAAAGCAAGTGAAAGGAAATAATTAAGGAAGGAAAAGAGGAGAATGAGGACAAGATAAAGGGGGCGCGTCTGGCATACAGGGAATTCTGGGTCGCAACGCTCTATCAGGGCCGCGACGTTCCAAGGTAAGAGCCGCGGCGCTCAAGCGCGTTTCAGCACCCATAATGCAACAATTAAACGCCCAAATCGCCTCATTTTTCCCCCGACTCGGCCACAACAATCTCATTTCCTCCATAACTCTCCCAAAAACTTCCCCAACAGACCCAAATTCCTAAACATTTCCAACAACAACTACCACTAATCCCAATTGCTCTCAATCTAAACATTATACACCTACACAATAACAAAGTGGTGTATTACAAGAACATTTCAAGTCTATATTATTGGGAATTGCAGATTCATATTTGATAAATGCATAAGTGTAAAGTCCTTCAATGATCATATGTACAAGGACTTAGATAATAGATCAAAAATGTTAGGTTGATCTGAGCTTTAATGTTTATCATTTATGTAAATAAATGTATAGAAGAAAAGATCAAAACTATTAGGTTGATCTATTTGAGTTATAAAAGTTAAAGTCTTGACAGAATCGTAGTCTGTCAAAGACAGCATACAGAAGTCAAGGCAGAATCGTGGAGCTTAAAGGAAGATGTCCAGAATCGTAGTCTAGCAAGAGAACCAAGTCTGCAGAGGCCAATGCAAGATCCGTTGAGCTTAAGTGAAAGCATCGAAGAATCGTAGTCTCCCTTGGAAGCCACACTGAGAATCATGGAAAAGATCCAAGTGCCTACTGAGCTAACTCAAGAAACGCAGTATGCTCTCGGAATCGTGGAGTCTACAAGACAAAGCAAGAAGGAATCGTAGTATGCCGAAGAGCTTAAGAGAAATTGTAGTGTTCTCTACGATCAAGTATGAGTCAAGCCTGTGCAAGCCAACACACAACGATTATGGTACAATGATCATAATCGTAGTGTTCCACCAGTTAGCATCAAAGTTCGTAGTTATGATGAAGGGAGGAAGAACAACAAATGAAGAAAGGCTTATAGTCGTTGACAACATGGTGGTCCCAATGATTCCATATTCATCCTTAGTTCAAATCGAAGAAGCGTATTGAAGAAGCTAAGGAAAGGACTAAACTGCTTGCAGAAAACACCTTTTCAGGTGTTAGGTGAAGTTACAATCTGCTATGTCAGTGGGACAGTCGACAATGCATCAAGAAAGCAAAATGTCAACATCAACTGCACAGAAACGTCTGAAGTATTAAATGCTGCAACGGGAGAATTCAAACGAATATAGTTTGAATGGCTCTTTTATAGGGAATTCAGACAAGGATTCAAACTAAGCAAGAAAGATACAAAGAAAGAAAAGATAGCTCAGAAAGCTCAAGAGCACTCAACGAAGACACTCTACGATCCTGAAAAAAGGAAAGCTTGCTTCGATACTCAGTTCTTCAGAACTGATGCTTAATTGCAACTAAGTAGCATACACCTAGAATACAACTCTCAATCCAAGATGTACCAAGTCAGAAGGACTTGAAGAGTTCTAAGTGAACTGAGAATAGTACCAAGGCTGCTGGCCTTGAAGAGTTCTAAGTGAACTAAGAGAAGAGTACCAAGGCTGCTGGCCTTGAAGAGTTCTAAGTGAACTAAGAGAAGTTCCAAGGCTACTGGCCTTGAAGGAATCTAAGTGATTCAGTTGTAAGAGACATCCTTAGTGGATTTCCTACTCATGGAGTAGAAGAGTGGACTAGGAGCCTTGTGTGCTCTGAACCACTTAAAACCTTTGTGTCTCGTTGTCTCTCATTAACTGCTAAACCATAACTGCAATATCTTAAGGGGGAACAAAACATATATTCTGCTGTTGTCAGTATATTCAATACAGACAAAGTATTTTAAACAAAGAAATTTAAAATATCTATTCAACCCCCCTTCTAGATAACTAACGTGCCTTTGGGAACTAACAATTGGTATCAGAGCAAGTTCTCTCAACTAAGCATACAAGCTTGAGTAGATCCAATGGCACAACTAATAAGCGAGACCAAGACAGGTGGAGGAAGCAAGCCACCTATGTGCAACAGAGATAAATTTGCCAACTGAAAAGTTCGGATGCAAGCTTACATAGATTCAATAGATAATGATCTATTTGAAACTATACTTAATAGAAACTGTACTTAATGGGCCCTACATATCAACAAGTCTTGCACCAACTCTAGAAGATCCAAATAAAGTTGTGATTAAGGTTAAATCTGAATGGACTGACAACGAGAAGAAAGATGTCCAGCTAGACAAGAAGGCTAAGAACATCCTTTTTCAGTCCTTAGAATACAATCTGTTTGAAAATGTGGTAAACTGCAAAACTGCGAAGGAAGTCTGGGAAGCATTGCTCATCATGCATGAAGGAACTGAAGAAGTCAGAGAAAATAAGCAATCTCTACTGACTCAACAGTATGAGATGTTTGCTCATGTTCCTGGAGAAAATGTCACTTCCACTTATGAAAGATTCACATTGCTGCTCAACTCTCTCCGAGCTTATGGAAAGATCTATCCAAACAAAGACCTTATCATCAAGTTCATGAGATCCTTGCCAAGCAAGTGGGATGCCAAAACCACTGCAATTCGAGAGTCAAAGAACTTGCATGAAATGACTGTTCAACAACTCTATGGCAACCTCCTTACCTATGAACTGGAGCTGACTCAAAGAGCAGAAAATCTATCTGAAGGAAGAAAGAAGGACAAAGGAGTTGCTCTCAAGGCAACAGAAGAGATCTCCAAAGCTTATGATGAAGACGAATCTTCATCTGATGAAGATGATGATGATGATGATGATGATGATGATGATGAAGTTGTGATGCTGGCCAGAAAGCTCAGAAGGTTCATGCGCAAAGGAAGAAGTAGCAGACCTAAGAGATACAGAAACATCAGCACTCAGGAGCAGATCAATGAGCTATGCTACAACTGCAAGAAGCCTGGCCACTTCATTGCAAACTGCAATAAACCCATCAAAGAAGAACTCAAAAGAAGAACAAATCCAAAGAAGAAGTTCAGAGGCTACAAGAAGAATCAGAAGAAAGATAAAGGTCTTGTAGCTGGAAGTTCGTGGAGTGACTCAGACAATGACACCAATGCTGAGTCTGGAGATGATGAAGAGCCTCAAAAAGCAAACCTATGTCTGATGGCCAAGGATGCAAACAACAAGAAATACACTGACCATCCTGAGGTAAATATAGATGAGGTATTTGACTTCAACACTCCTGATGTAGATATAGATGACTTAAGAACTGCTCTTCATGACATAACATCTGATCTATATCAATATATGAGGAGGTTCAGAGTTCTGTCCAAAGATTACTCTGACCTTCAAAGAGAGAAAGAGAAAGTTCAGAAAGAACTGGAAACAACTCTACTCAGTTCTGTCTCTCTCTCTCTCTCAGTTTGAAGCTGAGAATAAAATCTTAAGACAGACCAATGAACTAAGCACACAAAGAGAGTCAAAACTAACCTCTAAGATTGAGGAGCTAGAAAAGACTATCTCTATGTGGAATAGGTCTTCCTCATCCATGGACTCCCTAATCTCCAATCAGAGAAGTTCTTCTGACAGAACAGGTTTAGGTTTTGGGGAGTCTACCCTAGAACTATGTGTGGAAAAGATTAAGGATACAAACAGTTACAGTGCTTCTAAATCAAATAGAAGCATTGCATTTGTGAAATCCACACAAAAGGAAGAACCTAGTGCAATCCTGCTCTTCTGATCCAAATCATGTCCCAAGACATAAAGGATCTCATGCTGGTCTAGGGATTCAGAAAAGAGAAGAGTAACTCAGTCACCACTGCCTAACCTCGAAGAATCATAGAGTCAAGTTAAACTGACGCATAAATCAACCTGGAAGGAATCGTGGTGTTGAGGCTCACTCAGCACAAACCTTGAATCTTAAGGCTACACAAAAAAAGAAGAAGCAATACAAGTGGAGGACCAACCAGTACCCACACAAGTCCAAATGGAGAAAGAATCCATACACACACACCAGCATGCATTATATCAGATGCTTTGTATGTGGTAGAAATGGTCATAAAGCTGCATTATGTTATCATACCACTGTGCATGGAAGGCCCAAATTCAAACAGATTTGGGTCCTCAAGGGTACTAACACTGTAGGACCCATGCAAGTCTGGGTACCAACATGAATGCTGAAACTATTTGCAGAAAAAGAGCACCATAATTACAACATGGTATCTGGACAGTGGTTGCTCAAGGCACATGACCGGGAACAAAGCTCTCTTGTCGAACTATACAAAGAAGGAGGGACCAACGGTTATCTTTGGAGATAACAGCTCTGGCAAGACAAGAGGCTATGGATCAGCTGGGAATGGTGTGGTGTCCTTCAGCAAAGTGGCTTATGTTGATGGACTAAAGCACAATCTTCTTAGCATCAGCCAA
Organism: Panax stipuleanatus; assembly: GCA_020205555.1. Lineage (NCBI taxonomy): Eukaryota > Viridiplantae > Streptophyta > Magnoliopsida > Apiales > Araliaceae > Panax > Panax stipuleanatus. The sequence continues at coordinate 162,055,220 of CM035117.1, forward strand.
CTCTGTGATAAAGGCCATCAAGTCACCTTTCTCAACAATCAGTGTCAAGTCAGAGATCTAGAGACATCCTCTATCAAGCTATCAGGAAAAAGAGAAGGAAATGTATACACTGTCAACCTTGCTCAGCTCAGTTCTGATGAGACAGTATTCTTTCTTGCAAAAGCATCTGAAGAAATAAGCTGGCTTTGGTATAGAAGGTTATCTCATCTCAACTTCAAGAGTATATCTAAGCTGGCCTCCAAAGATCTGGTAGCAGGTTTACCCAAGTTCAGCTTCATCAAAGAAAGATCATGTAATGCATGCCAGCTTGGAAAGCAAACAAAGAGCTCATTCAAAAGCAAAGCAGTCAACTCAATTGACAGGCCCCTATAGTTACTTCATATAGATCTCTTCGGGCCAATTCCAACTGTGAGCCTAGGAGGAAAGAGATACTCACTGGTTGTAGTAGATAACTACACCAGATATACATGGGTGTTCTTTCTTAACTCCAAAGATGAGACAAGCTCATAACTGGTCAAGATGTTCAAGATGGTGATGAATGAAAAAGGAGAGGCTATCAAGGCTATAAGGAGTGATCATGGCAGAGAGTTCGACTTCTCAGAAATGGATCAGTTCTGTGCAGACAATGGCATCAGCCATAACTTCTCAGCACCACGAACTCCTCAGCAAAATGGAAGTAGCTGAAAGGAAGAACAAAACACTTATAGAAGCTGGAAGAACTCTACTAGCAGCAGCTCATCTGCTTGAATACTTCTGGGCAGAAGCCATCAACACTGCGTGCTACACACAAAATAGATCTCTTGTACACTCTACGTTAAAGAAGACTCCCTACGAGCTGTGGAAAGGAAGAAAACCAAATGTCTGTTACTTCCATATGTCGACTATTCATGCTACATTCTCAACAATGGGAAGCAATATCTGACTAAGTTCCAACCCAAGTCAGATGAAGGAATCTTCCTTCGATATGCAACAGACAGCAAAGCTCATAGAGTGTTTAACAAGAAGACACTAAGTGTTGAAGTCTCGATCCACATCATCTTTGATGAAACAGACTCTGACAAATCTACACCACAATACACTACGATTGACGATACTGACACTACGATTGACGATACTGACACTACGAATGAAGTGGTCGAGCCCAACACTACGACCATAGTTCCTGAAGAAAGAATCATAGTGTCCGAAGAAGAAATCGTAGAGAGAGCTGAACCAGACGACGATTTTGACCAACAAGAACCAGAAATCAATCTTGAAGAGTTTAGACAAGAAGACACCAAAACAAATGTTCCAATTGGGAACAGGTGGGCAAGAGATCACAGTTAAGATCTGATCATTGGTGATCCAACTTCCAGAATCAGAACAAGATCTGCAACACAGAGTGAGTGTTTCTATTTGAGTTTTCTATCTCAAATAGAGCCTAAGAAGATTGAAGATGCAATGCAAGATGCAAGCTGGATTGAAGCCATGCAAGAGGAGCTGAATCAATTCGAAAGAAGCAAAGTCTGGAGATTAGTTCCAAGACCAAAGAATCACCCAGTCATTGGCACTAAATGGGTCTTCAGAAACAAGATGGATGAAGATGGGGTGATCACAAGGAATAAAGCAAGACTAGTGGCCAAAGGTTATTCTCAAGAAGAAGGCATTGACTATGATGAGACCTTTGCACCAGTTGCCAGACTTGAAGCAATCAGAATATTCCTTGCATTTGCTGCCCACATGAAGTTCAAAGTATTCCAGATGGATGTCAAGAGTGCATTTCTAAATGGTGAACTTCAAGAAAAAGTATATGTGGAACAACCCCCAGGTTTTGTCAATCCAACCCTCTCTAACTATGTCTATAGATTAGACAAAGCCTTATATGGACTTAAACAAGCACCTTAGAGCATGGTATGAAACACTAACTAACTTTCTTATTAAAAAAAGATTCACTAGAGGTAGAGTAGACACTACATTATTTCTTAGGAAACATAAAGATAAAGTTTTACTATTACAAATATATGTAGATGATATTATCTTTGGTTCTACTGATGAAAATCTGTGCAAGAGATTTGCCAAGCTTATGCAGAGCAAATTTGAGATGAGCATGATGGATGAGTTGAACTTCTTCCTTGGACTGCAAGTGAAGCAATCTGATGAAGGTATCTTCTTTAACCAAGCCAAGTACATCAAAGATTTACTTAATAAGTATAGCATGGAATCAGCTTCTCCAATGAAAACACCAATTGCTCCAGCAACTAAGCTCGACAAAGATAAGAAAGGTAAAAGTATTGGCATTACTCAATACAGAGGTATGATAGGCTCCCTTCTCTACCTAACTACCAGTAGACTAGATATAATGTTTGCAACATGTATATATGCTAGATTTTAAGCTAATCCTATGGAATCACACTTAACTGCTGTAAAAGGATTTTCAGGTATCTTAAGGGTACACCCTACTTGGGTTTATGGTATCACAAGGAGTCCTCATTTGAGCTGACAGGATATTCAGACGCTCACTTTGCAGGATGCAAAATAGATAGAAAAAGTACCAGTGGCACTTGTCAACTGCTAGAAAACAGACTAGTGTCCTGGTTCAGCAAGAAGCAAAACTCAGTATCAACTTCAACAGCAGAAGCTGAATACATTGCTGCAGGCAGCTGCTGTGCTCAAATCTTATGGATGAAGAACCAGCTAGCAGATTATGGGTTTGATTTCAAATCTATACCTATACACTGTGATAACATAAGTGCCATAGCACTAACAAATAATCCTCTCATGCATTCTAGGACCAAGCATATAGAGATAAGATATTATTTCATTAGGGATCATGTTCAAAATGGAACAATATCTTTGCAATACAACCCTACTGAAAATCAACTTGCTGATGTGTTTACAAAACCCTTAGATGAATCCAGATTTAATAAACTAATAAGTGAGTTAGGTATGTTGAATTTGCACATAAATTTTATGCTCTAAAAAGTGCTAACCATGCAGATATAAAGGCTAAGTCAAAAAAATCGTAGAGATGACTAAGAGAAACCACGATCGTGGAGTGATCCAAAACAAGGCAGAAAAGGTCACTGTGATAGCAGCATTATCAAGCTAAGCAACCCTTCTGATAAGTATCTCAGGGACAAACCTGATCCTTAGTATCAAACTAAGAGGTTGGCTCTTCCTGAGCAACCATAACCAAGAAGGGATGTCATTTCAGAATGCTTCACAGAAAACCATAGAGTCAACGGTCAAGGAGCAAGCAAAGGATCTAACTCAACAATCGTAGAGTGATTCTTGGCAATCGTAGTCCTCTCACAAGAACTCACTAGCTCAGGGGGAGCTAAGGGCAAAAAGGAACCTTTCACGTGACTTAAAATCGTGGAGTCTTGCAGAACTTGACACATGTCCCATAATGCAAAATATATGGAGGGAAGTTTTTAAATTAATTTTAAACTGTCATTTGTCAGTTTACCTTTGAATTTCAAAAGACTCTTTCTCTCTCTCTCTCAAACGAAACCCTAAGTTTCAGAAAGCTAAGCCAAATCCGTTCATTACATGAAAATCAATCAACATCAATGGCTGCTTCCAATGTTGTTTTTGGCTACCAACTATGCTTTGGCGGGTTCGAAAAGGCTGGACCTGAGTTTCACAAGATTCTATCACTACTAAAGAAAGCTAGACTCGAAGAAGCTCTAAGCACCAGCACACTGATCTATCCAAAGCTAGTGAAAGAGTTCTATCTAAATGGAGTCGTTGATGGAGACTTCATCCTCACCAAAGTCAAGGGCGTGCAAATACGACTCAACGCCGAAAGCATAAACCTAGCCCTAGGTTTCAAATCTGAAGGTCTTCTGGACATGGAGGTTATTGATTTCCAGAAAGGTCTGAAGAAGATGCGCTACACAAAAGCTGAAAGGAAGAGTGGCTACAAGAAGAAAGAGTTTCCCTAAGAATATGAGTTCCTTGCTGACATTGTTGGTAAATGCATATGTTGCAAGGGCTCTGGTCATGACTCTGTCAACAAGAAGCAACTGAAGCTCATGACAGCCATCCGCTTCAGAATCCAACTCAACTATGGAGCTTTGCTGATGGAGCAAAGTCCTAAGAAGATAAAGAGCTCTACAAAGATGCCCTATGGAAGGTTTGTCAGCATCATTCTAAAGGCTACTCTGGGGGACAAAATTGAAGATAAAGAAGGTGTTTCTATTATTCCTAATAGAAAGATGACCCAGCAGTTGTTTCAGAATTGGAAAAGGAATCCTGCAGAGAATGTAAAGATGATGTCTGCAACTTTATCTGTTGCAAGGGAAGCCAGAAAGGAAGAGGAAGAAGAGGTCAACCAAGAAAAGTCAATGGCTCTAAAAAAGAGCAAAGGGAAGAAGAAGGCGAATGAGGGTGTGAAAGTAGCTGAGGAACCCCAGGGCTCAACCACTGATGCACCTCAAGAGGGTTCAGATGCTGGCACTGGGATTCGGGGCCTTATCACTAACAAAGAAATTACCCTTGAGGCAACCGAATCACCAGCTGAAGGTGTGAAGGAGAAGAAGAAGAAAAGGGATACAAGTGAGGACAGGGTTGAAGGGAGCTCTGAGCCTCAGAAAAAGAAGAAACGCAGCCACAGAACAAGGAAGTCTACACTGCCTATGATTGTGGAGTCTTCACCAATCGTAGAGTCTAAGCTAGTCACCTCTATAGAAGAGATGCTGCAACAGCCTCACAGCCTGAACAAACTATAAGGGCTGAAGTTGAAAAAGGTTCTAAGGTTGTGATCAACCAAAGAGGAAGAAGACTCTGATGAATAAGTACATCCTTAAAATGAAGAAGTTTTAAAGGAAGATGACAGAAGAAGGGCTGTTGAGAAGGCTGAACAGACCACTGAGCCTCAAGCATCCGGTCATAACTCAGAGGAGACCAGAATCATAGAGGGTCAGGCCAACATCAGTCATGCAGATAACACTGCTGCACCAGATCAAACAATGAATCAAGAAGAAGTGCCTGATACTGGTGTTCATAATAATGAAGTCACTGCTGAAGTACAGGAAAAAGAAATACCAGAACCAAGTGTTGTTATTAAGGAGCTACAACCTGAGTTGACTGTTCCCTCTGAAGAGGTTCTGATTGAAGAAGAAATGGCTCAGCATGAAGAAAAAGTGCCAGAAGCACCAGAGTTGAGCCAAGATAAAGTGTTGACAGAAACTCTGGAAGATCAAGTTCAAGCAAGTGCTACAGCTGAGGGGGAGCTGCTAAAAGCACAAGAGCCAGAGTATGCAGAAATTGAGGGGGAGCTACCTGCGAAAGGAGAAAACGTAGTCTCTTCAGTCAATGAAGAAACCTGTAGTGTCTACTGAAGCTGTGATGGTGGATGTTGAAGATGATGATGTGTTGGAAGATATGATGGAAATTCTTGATGAAGATGAAGATGATGATGAAGAGCTGAATGATGATATTGAGATCTTAGCCATAGGCAGGAATGCAGAAAGGGCAGCTAACTACGCACAGTTGTTCAACTACTTGCCTATGATGCCTTATCATAGGGCTCTAATCTTCAGCAACTGGGATCATATATTCTGGACCTTCAAGGCATATCCAGCAATCTCAGTGCTTGTCCATGGATTCCCAAGAGAGAGGAAGTTTGCTCAGAAGCTGATTTCAAATAAATCAACTTCAGAATCTAAGTATGAGGATACATTCCACTCCCCTCTCTTTTATTGTCAACCATTCTCCATCACCGCATTTCAATGAATTCTACAAATTGCCTAAATGGATGGAAGTGGTTCTTCACCCACTAAATCAATTTCCAGTTACAGAGTCCCAAAACTCTGTGACTAATGAACCAAATAATCAACTTGTTCTCGTAGAGCCAACTGTTAATGATCCAATGGTGATTGAGCATATTACAAGAATAGTCGAAGAAATGCTTGCAAGCTCAACCATTGAGACACCAACTCTGGACGACACACTACTGATTCGCACATACTGATCAATCTGATGTGGAAATCGTAGAGTCTCCAGAACAGCTCAACGAAACTAGAAACACAGACACCTGAACCAAACACTACGCCCATCCAGCAAACACAAGTCCCTTTAACTCAATCAGATATACCATCATCCTCCAACAATGAATATTTTGACATGACACTTGCTCTAGCAAATATGTTAAGGAGAGATGAACACACTATGGTCCCTCCTCCTGAGACACGACGAATTCTTAATCAACTGTCTCTAATGCCAACGAAGGAGGAGCTGACTGAAGCTTTAAACCATATAGGTTCAGAGTCTGGAGAGATTTTTGAAGCACATTCTCTGGCACTTCACATGAGATTCGACCATATAATCGAATCAGTCAAGCCTCTTCCAGGGAATTTGGCAACTGAACTGTCAAAGAAGTTAAGGGAGATTGTCAAGGAAATGGTTGACAGCCTAAGTCAAAGGGATGCCATTCACTTTGCTGCAACGAAGAAGCATAAGGAGGCTATGGAGATCATGCAAAAGAATCAGCAATCTCAAAATGAGCTAATGGCCAAACAGATTTCAGAACTGCATATCTCTCTACAACTAATTCCAAGCCTGCAGTGTAGCTCACATCAATCAGAATAACAATGCCATGGAGCTGCTTCAACAACAGAGAAGAGACACTGAGGCTATAGTTGCTGAACAAAGTAGTGACATCTCTCAAAATTGCTCTCAGATGCATGAGCTGGTAGAAGGAGTCAGACGCCTCTCTGAAGATATTCGAACCCTTGATGCTGACATAAAAAGGGAGAATAATGAGGTATGAGATAGAAACATAGGCAGAAGCAGCAGAGGTGGAAGGCAGAGGCAAACACATATTCAACCACCTCAGCAGGGAAGGCAGAGGCAAACTCAAATTGGTCAGTCGTCGGGTGGCAATCCCAGGAGTCCTAACTTTCAAACTCCACGATCTGATCAGCAGATGCAGCATCCTCTCATGGCTGAACCTCTTCAAAGGAGTCAAGGTCAAGCCTCTAGCTCACAAGGCATATCCTCTACGGGTCTTAATATGCCAGTTGGAGATCATGCCTTCATGAACAGACATGATCATTCAAAACCACTGACTAGAGAAGAGCTAGAGGACATTGCATGGAGAGATGAAGCCTCAAGGAGAAGAAGACCTGAAGAGCATGCCAACCCTCCAAGAAATAAGAGGCAAAGAAGATAGAGATAAGTCTAAGCTTAACTGTATATTGATGTTCCTATGCTAGATTGTAATATCTGCTCAAACATCAATAAATTCATGCTTATTCTCTAGAAATTTCAGCTGCTCACTGAAACACTAAGCCATATTTACTTTGTAGCACTCTACATTTAGAAAATGATGCTATGATCCAAATCTCCTTGATTATGTCAACATCAAATAGGGGGAGATTGTTGGAAATTGCATATTCATATTTGATATTGAAAGTAAATATAAATGCTTAAGTGTAAAGTCCTTCAATGATCATATGTACGAGGACTTAGATAATAGATCAAAAATGTTAGGTTGATCTGAGCTTTAATGTTTATCATTTATATAAATAAATGTATAGAAGAAAAGATCAAAACTGTTAGGTTGATCTATTTGAGCTGTAAAAGTTAAAGTCTTGACAGAATCGTAGTCTGTCAAAGACAGCATACAGAAGCCAAGGCAGAATCGTGGAGCTTAAAGGAAGATGTCCAGAATCGTAGTCTGCCAAGAGAACCAAGTCTGCAGAGGCCAAGGCAAGATCCATTGAGCTTAAATGAAAGCATCGAAGAATCGTAGTCTCCCTTGGAAGCCACACTGAGAATCATGGAAAAGATCCGAGCGCCTGCTGAGCTAAGTCAAGAAACGCAGTGTGCACTCGGAATCGTGAAGTCTGCAAGACTAAGCAATAAGGAATCGTAGTATGCCGAAGAGCTTAAGAGAAATTGTAGTGTTCTCTACGGTCAAGTCTGAGTCAAGCCTGTGCAAGCCAACACACAACGATTATGATATAATGATCATAATCGTAGTGTTCCTCTAATCAGCATCAAAGTTCGTAGTTCTGATGAAGGGAGGAAGAGCAACAAATGAAGAAAGGCTTATAGCCATTGACAACATGGTGGTCCCAATGATTCCATATTCATCCTTAGTTCAAATCGAAGAAGCATATTGAAGAAGCTAAGGAAATGACTAAATCGCCTGCAAAAAACACTTTTTCAGGTGTTAGGTGAAGTTGCAGTCTGCTGTGTCAGTGGGCCAGTCGACAGTGCAGCAGGAAAGCAGGATGTCAACATCAATTGCACAGAAACTTCTGAAGCATTAAATGCTGCAACGGGAGCATTCAAACGGATATAGTTTGAATGGCTCTTTTATAAGGAATTCAGACAAGGATTCAGACTAAGCAAGCAAGATACAAAGAAAGAAAAGATAGCTCAGAAAGCTCAAGAGCACTCAACGAAGACACTCTACGATCCTAAAAGAAGGAAAGCTTGCTTCGCTACTCAGTTCTTCAGAACTAATGCTTAATTGCAACTAAGTAGCATACACCAGAATACAACTCTCAATCCAAGGTGTACCAAGTCAGAAGGACTTGAAGAGTTCTAAGTAAACTGAGAAGAGTACCAAGGCTGCTGGCCTTGAAGAGTTCTAAGTGAACTAAGAGAAGAGTACCAGGGCTGTTGGCCTTGAAGAGTTCTAAGTGAACTAAGAGAAGTTCCAAGGCTGCTGGCCTTGAAGGAATCTAAGTGATTCAATTGTAAGAGATAGTGGATTTCCTACTTGTGGAATAGAAGAATGGACTAGAAGCCTTGTGTGCTCTGAACCACTTAAAACCTTTGTGTCTCGATGTCTCTTATTAACTGCTATAACTGCTATCTGTTATAACTGCTTATCAAACCATAACTGCAATATCTTAAGGGGGAACAAAACATATATTTCGCTGTTGTAAGTATATTCAATACAGACAAAGAATTTTAAACAAAGAAATTTAAAATATCTATTCAACCCACCTTCTAGATAACTAACGTGCCTTTGGGAACTAACATATATAATTAGAGAAAAGATTGAATTCAAAGATTATAACTTTTTAATTTCTTCATATCAACGAGGTAATCCTTACATGCAAGCCTTCGAATTCATCATTGGGAGTTGTTTAAGAACTAGAATCACATTACGTTGGGTTATTACATCCATTGGGAGGAATCTAAGCATTTAAAGGCTTTGAATTTGGGCACGATTTAAGGAGTACACCAAGTATTCTGTAGTTTATCTCAACTAAAAATTTCAACAATTTCATTTCTTTTCAATTCTTGGTTGACATCCTAATGGCTTCAAAAAGGCACAGAGGTGAAGGGTCAGGCTCAAGGGCTGCAAGAACATATGACCACAAAATATTTATGAGTGAAGCTGCTGTCCGAGTGGTTCCATGCATATCTAGTTAATAAAAATTTGATTCAAGAGCATGGTTTAGTGCCACAAGAAGCTAATGGGCTAGGTATACGTGTTACCATCAATGAGCGTGGTTGGGGGTCTTGACATCTCAACCTGAGGCTATTGTGGTGTCAATTGTGAAATAATTTTATACTAATGCGAAGGAAGCAAAGGACAAAGTTACTATTATTCGAGGAAAGTTTGTACTTTTTGATAGTGTATCAATCAATGCTTACTACCCCCTGGCACCAATTGAAGAGGATGAATTCACACACTATCCACAGGAAGAACTAAATTGGGATGAGGTTATCCAACGTCTATATAAGCCTGGAGCACGATGGACCATAAGAGGCAATGAAGCAGTTTCTTTTCCTAGAGGAGAATTAAGTAAATTTGGTAAGGCTTGGTTCTATTTTTTATGTGTGAAATTGATACCTTCTTCGCATGTTTCAGAGGTTATCAAGTCCCAAGGAAGCTCTGTTATTTGTTATTGTTACAGGGAAGAGCATAGATGTGGGAAGAGCCATCTACAGGTCAATCCTCACAGCACTGAGAGGCGGTTCCACATACGAACTTCCACATCCTTCACTCATTTGTGGTTATATAGGACCGTTGGAATTATTTGGGACCCATATGAGATTTTTGATCAGCCAAAGTCAGTTTTAGACATCAACACCATTGACCGATTTAAGGAATGGACTGGAGGTTTCCCTGATATGAGGGGTGTTGGCTATAGGAGAGAGGAAGATGATGATGATGTCGAGGTTGAGGCTTGCTATTGTTGCAGGACATGTTGGAGGTGCAGGACTATCTTATTTAGTTAGACGAGCAAGTCAAGGATCGGGTCTAGCTTCTCCGGCTGATACTACATTGGATCTTTTGCTTACGGATGTCAGGGCCTTGCGTAGCTCTACAAATAACCTGGGACGAGGGACGAGGCCAGGAGCAATTATTGAGGTTGTCTTGCCAGCAAACACGCTGAGTGGACCAAATAAAGGGTCGGGTGGACACATTTTTGGTTTATACGAACGAGGTCATCACCGATTTTTCCAATCGCTTCAATGTGATCGATTCGGATCCTATTAATTTCCCGCCACCACTGGTGTTCTCAAACATGGTTTTTAAGACAGAGGAAGAGACAGATAGCGACGACCTCGCGGATGAGGGTGATTGAATTTTTCCAGGGAAGTACATAAGTATTACATTGAGGGCAATGTAATATTTAAGTTTGGGGGCATTGATCAAGACTATTGGTTTTTAAGACTTATTTTAATGGTTTTGTTTGGTTTAGTTTAAGACTTATTTTTAAATTATCTGTTGCATGGATGGTATTAATTTTTATTTGCAAGATGATTTAATTAGTGTTGAAATGTGTGGTTAAGTAGAATTGTTAATATATTAGTTATTAATTTTCATTGCATATTTTATTAGTATGTGCATGATTAGGTAGGTAGTTTATTGATTTTTTATATTCATAATTTATTAATTAATATATATATATATATATAATAAATAAAGTAAGTAGTGAATTTTAGAATAGCCAATGATAAGAAATGATTATATTTGGTTAGGAATTAGCAAACTTTTCGACTATGTATAGCTTTGATATTGAGTTAGAAGTCGATATTGCGCAGTTATGATTCCTATTTATAAAGCACTTATACCCCATTGTGAGTAACTGTATTTTAGGAAATTATACATTGAAACCTTAGTAATAGAAGCTGTCAAAACTGTAGGATTATATTTCAGTCCTAATTAAAGTAGGGGTAGTTATTCGTTCAAGTTTGGGGGAGTTATGGTTTTTAGAAGCAAAATGAAATTGTTATTCTTCCTAGACATATAGTATATGGTGAGTGAAATTGACCTGATAGGAAACTCCTTGAAAAGGAAAAGAAAATAGGGATGAGATGGAACTCGTCCATTTGCATAATAGATGAGATATATTGTGATCATTATATTCAAGAATATTAACTTGATTAAGTTTAATTTTGTGGCCTTTGTTACTCGAGTTAATAGATCCTTAGAGGTGTCTTTACACCTATAGGCTAAACTGAATGGCTCTTCTCACTCTTTACTTCAATTTGGTGTGTGTCTTTAACTTTGCCCTCCATTGTGTTATGGGGGTGTTATAATGTCCATGAATTTGGAGGAATTATTTTCATTTCTCAACATTAATTTGAATAAAAATCATGTGTGGCAGTTTACTCACCAACACTTTTCACTTTTTTCGACAATAGGTTGTCAATGGTGAAGAGAAGGTTTTGGACTGGAATGAATGCTTCACAAGATTGATGGAGAAAGTAGAGCAGCAGCTTCTGTAGACAAACATGAAAAAGAGATGGAAATTGTTTATATATATTATTTTGTTAATATATATTCTCTTTGGTATGATTGGGATGTATTTTGAAACTGGGAATGCTTGATACATTTTGGCTTTAAATGAAAATTTAGAGCTTTTTTAGTTATATTATGGGATTATCAGTCCTTGTTTGGTACTGACACAACATTGTAGGTACTTGTTTAGTCCTTGTTTGGTAATTCAATATTGTAGTAATTATATATACGCATGTATTACAACGTTTTTAAGTCAGAAACGTTGTGGAATCATACTATCTATAACGTTTTCACGAATCCAACACCTTATGAAAAACAAATACACAACATTTTTTAGGGAAAAAAATATTGTGTGATGTGTCAAACTACAACGTTTTTACGTTTTTGACAAAATAAATGTTGTTGTTTGCTAAGGTAGAGATCCAAAATCGTTATATATATGCATGTATTACAACATTTTTAAGTCAGAAGCGTTGTGAAATCATACTATCTACAACGTTTTCACGCATCCAACACCTTATGGAAAACAAATAGACAACGTTTTTTAGGGAAAAAAATATTGTGCAATATGTCAAACTACAACGTTTTAAAAGTGTTGTGTAAATGTGTCTAATAGATGACACAGCTAACCACGACGTTTTTGGGGGCCCAATTACAACGTTTTTTAAGCGTTATCTATTTACTTTTTTCTACTAGTGCTAGTGCCCTAAAACCAACTAGTTTGGGAGTCATTGGTTGAACGTTTGATACATGAGTAACGAAAAGCCTAAGGAAATTAGACATTGCACAAGTCAAAAGTAATATAGCTAGGAAGAATAGCTAAATGTAAAAAAAACTGAGGTTCCTTTTTACATGAATGATGTCGACCCTGAATTAGATTATTACTGTAATATGTTCTTAGGGGATGATAATTTTGAGGTACTAAGTGTTCATTGTATAATCGTGCCTAAAGGAATAATTAATTAAAGTGGAGGTTGCACGCACAAACTATAAAATCATAATTCATGTAGATCGATGACTAAGTTGATTGATGAGCTTTTGCATGGTTTAATGGTTCTAAATATTATTTTTGTATGATCTTGGAGGCTATAAATAGATTCATGCTTATTTCAGTAAGTAGGCTGCATTCTTAGGTACTTTTAGATTTGCATTATTTTGGTTTTGCTTGAGGGTAAACAAAGATTTAAGTTTGGGGGTATTTGATGAGTAGATTTTATATTTATGAATTTGGTAGTCTTGACTTAATTATTTTGCTTATTCTCAAGTGTTTTAGTATTATTTTGTTGCATTTGAGTAATTTTATGATGATAATTGATTCCAACTTATGCTAGTGTAAATGATGCAAAATATTGTAAGTTTAGCCTTAATATAGCTATAGGTGATAAAAGATCGTTTGACGAAAGGTTGGCTAAAGGAAAAAGAAGTAACTGACTTCCAGAGGAGCATATGGGTAAAGATTAGCTAAAGGAATCAAGAGGAAATAGACATGGAAAATGGAGTCGCGATGCTCGCCACTTAGAGCCGCGGCGCTCGACTCATGAGCAGGCGCGTGTGCTTTATGTGCACGGTAGAATTTGAAGCTTAAATGTTTATTTTGATTCCTAATTGTAGTTGATGCTTGATAATTAAAGTTAGGAGGGTTTCAAACTCCTAAAAGACTGACATCTGATTGGTTTACACTTGTTCTTATATGGGTTGGAGACTTTTTATCAAATATTAGTAAGAGACTAATAATTAGATTGGAGAGTATTATTATTATTATTATTAGGCATATGCAGAATAGTACGGAGGGAAGAATAAGGGTATTCAGAGTTCAATTCAAGAAGCGAGAGCAAGAGCTGGAAAAGGAGGCGAAATTCATCAGAGTTTTATTCTCCCTTCTTCTACTCTTATATCTTATATTTAGAATGATTTTTGATAAATCAATTATGTTTTTAGCTTTCATTATGAACTAATTTATTAATTGAGGATTCAATGGAACCCGATGATAATTAATTTAATTATTTATTTTTATTTTCTATTGAATTGATTATGAAATGGGATTGTTTATTATGACTTGTTTTATTGTTATAATTGTCCGATCAATAATTATTGGATGGATTTAGATGAAATTTGACAACTGAATTCTAAATTAAGATATGATATAGTAACTTGTGATTAGCAATTCTTCTTTGGAGTGAATGCTAATTTGTAGCCATAATAGAAATATACTGAATACCGCACGAGCAACTAGTAGAAAATGAATCTTAATGAATTTAGTATTATTGTTTCTCATATGAATATAAGGAAATTAATAATAATAGGTATGTGTGATATAGTTATTTGGAAAATGATTGTATTAACTATTAGTAATTTTTCATTGGCAATTCTTGATAATCAATTCAATGAAATAAAATAATATTACTTTATTGATTCATCGGGGGGAAATGATTCAAACTTCAGAACTGATTTGATCAGAAACAAAACTCTGACTTAGTGATCAGCAAGTTCTCATATAAGAAAGAACAATTCCATATTGATATTGTCATTTCCAACACAGAGGCAAGAGTGGACTTTCTCCAATGCATACACTTCAGATATCTTTCTCATAGATTCATTTTTAGTCTCAAATTTGGATAAAGAGACAATGTTTTGCAAAGTAATTCATAGCTCTGCATGCACTCTCTCTTTCTCCTTTTGAAGAAGAAAATGACCCTTTAATATGACACTGAGACAATTCAGATAATGATGCAGCATATACATAATATCATATAATGTAATTCTACAATCATCAAAATAAGCATTTTGGAAAAGATAGTGTCATATACCTCACTGATGTCAATCTCTTGACAATCAGTGGCTCTACTTGAGCCATTGCATTATATTGTTGGGTAGAGATATGCAACCTTGAGAATCACCAACAACTATCGCTTGTAACATCTCCAGAATGGTCTTTTGATTTATCAAATAGACTTTCTAAGCAGAGCATATCAAGCAGATCCTTTGCTTTAAAATAAAGGAAAGTCTTGGCATCCCATATTCCTTGTACTGCTCGAATGAACATTAAGGTTCAAATTCATGTAGGGATGAACTTTGCCATTCATACTGAATCATTTGAGAAGCACATTGAATATTTCATATATCACAGTGATCCTTTCTTCAGGGACATAAATGACTTAGAATGTAGCCTTCACCCTTGATCACTGTTAGTAAGGCTTCTCAGATCCCTTCGACAGAAGTGCAGGCTCTGACATCTACAAGTATACCATTTAAAGTTACAAACACAGACTTCTTAGCTTTGAATGCACCTCCACTTTCCTATAGTTGGATTGCTCAATTTGTTGATTAATCTTAGCCATGCTAAGCTCATCTGGTAACTTCTCTTGCGCATATGTAAGCACATCTTCATTTAGAAGCGGTGCCCTAAACCCACTACCAAGTTTAGATAGTACATTGGATCAACTCAAAATGTAAGCTTTAGATATTCGTGAGAACCTATTTCGATACCACTTGTTGTTTCCCAGAGGCACACTAGAGATCTAGAAGGGGGGTTGAAAAGATTTTTAAAAATGTTTCGATTATTAAAGATGTATTACCAAGTAATCAGTTAATCATATTGATTAACCACATCGAAATATTCTTTCATAAAATCTCATTAAAGATTATAGAAATCACATATCTAAATTAAGTCTTGTGGATGTACAAACATAGCAGATATAGTAGTTATAATGTGCATAATGTAAATGACGTAAAGTAAAAGACACGAGAGATTTTTAAGTGGTTCAGAGACTTAATAACTCCTAATCCACTCTTCTACTGCACCAAGCAGGATATCCACTAAGGATATAGGACCGACAGACCATTTACAACCGAACCACTAAGGTTACTTTGAGTCACTGAGTCTCGGCATCTAGTCACTTAAGCTCGTTAATTCGGTTACTAAGACCAGATCCTCTAAACCTAATTCAGTTACAAAGACCAGGATCCATTGATCCCAATTCGGTCACACAAACCAGGATCCACCGACCCCAATTCGGTCACTAAGACAAGGATCCTTCGACCTCGATTCTTGTTTGTTGATGTGTGTTGGAGGTGCCGCTAAGATGTTATGTAAGCTCTTCATCTTATTGTTATTAACAGCATTGTTGTGATCATCTTCATGGTGTTTGATGAACTTTGACGTTGAAGCTTGATCTCTTCTAGAATGTCAGCAGCTACACATGATCATGGTTGATGTGCTACTAAGCTTTTCAATTCAGCTCGACATCTTCTTATGCTTAACAACCTTAAATACTTTTTAGGTCGTAGACTTCTGCTCTACGTCTATTCAGCTCTGAGTGTTTTTGGTAAAACGTAGAGTGATACTTGAGGTTGGTCTTCTGATCTACCACTCTTACGTCACCAACATCAACTTCATAGCTTCTTCATACTTTGGTTTTCAGCTCTTCCATATCCTCCATCATCTTGGCACTTCAGCTTTAGCTCTCTGGCTCTTGGCTTTTGGATTTGGGCTCTACGGCTCTAGCTCTTTGATCTTGGCTCTTCTCTGGATCCTTAGCTTTTTGGCTCTTGGGTCTTCTGGCACATTGTTGCACTTCTCTTGGCATTACAGCTCTAGTACTTGTGCAAATTATTGCACTTTTCATTTTAGCTCCGGCCTATACTTTGAATCTTCATTTTGTGCTCGGCTCTTTATTTTGGTGCGACAACCTTTGATCTTTTGATGATATGGTTCGGATGTTCAGCAGTTTTGAATTTGAAATCTCAAAGCTATTTATAGTCTTTCAAAAGACTTTCTCGTTGCAAAGTGTCCGTTGGAGCATTTATGGTATAGATGTCTTGATATCCTTGATGTCGACTTCCTGGGCTTATGTCAGGCTGCTTTCGGCTAGTCACATCAGATTACAGCTTTGTCCTCTAACAGTTATATGCATTCTCTCATTAAAATAGTTGTTAAAAACATTGATCTAATCTTCGATCTTTCTTCAAGGATATTCTGTTGAATGCCTCGGGACCTTAAATATTATAATCTTTCTGATTGTCAGTCTTATATGTCAGACTTGACCTTGCTCTGCGATCTTATTTATAGTAGACTGATGATAATCGTAGATTTGAGTCTTGTGCTTGCTCTACGGTTGTTGACATTATTTCTATTCTACTATTTGCTCTTGATTAATAGCAGACTGATGATGGTAATCGTAGACTTGAGCTTTACATTTGTTCTACGACTATTGTCTTGACTTCTGCTTTGCTATCTGTTATTCTGATTGCTCTTTGATAGTAGTAGTCTTATATGAACCATGTGATATGCATTTGCTCTACGATTGTTGACGTTACTTCTACTATACTATCTACTTTTGATGTCTGCTCTTTGAATGATTTCTTCATAATTCTTAGGCAGACTTCTCTTTGTTCTCTGAATACTTTCACAGCTCTACTATGCCGAAGACAGCTCTACGATCTGGTTGTCTCTTTGAACCTTTACTTTGTTTTGGCTATTGCTTTTACCATTCTTGGTTTACTCTGCGTCCTAACTTATTCTTTGTGATCAGGCAGAGTACTTCATAACATTTTTGTTGACTTCTCTCTTATTCTTTGAATACCTTGGCAGCTCTGTAATGTTAGAGACAACTCTCCGACTTGTCTATCTTTGATGCTTTACATTACCAGTTGTTACTCTACGAGATCATGGTTACTTTGCGAACTAACTTGCTCTATGATTATGCAGAGAGAACTCTTGCAATTTTACTTCTGTAGAGACATTCTAAAGATTCCTTATGATAAGGAGTATACTCAGATATTCTTAGAGTATATCCTTCTGTGATCAGCTTCTTCTTGTTTGGCCTTCAACTTATATTCAAGACTCGCAGGCAAACTCTACGATCTTTAATTTGAGTGCTTTAGGGGATGAGCTGACTCTGCTGACTGTGATCAATTTGCCATCTTGTAATAGCCAAGAATCTTAAGTCACATTGCAAATAAATATATTAATTAAATATTACTAATATTGAAAACTTTGTAACATGTAGTGATTAAATGAATATGTGGACAATGGATAATATGATTATTTATCAATGATGATAAATATGTTAGGACATATGTGGGGGATGTATATGGCTAAATAAATATATACATTATAAATATATAATATATATATATGTATTTATTTATTATATATAAAGAGAATTAAAAAAAAGTTATAAATTTAATATATACATTATGTACGAAAATTAAATAACCCAAGGGTTATGGTGTTGAAGAATTTTAGTATTTAAAATTATACTAACCTAAGAGATTAATTTTATTATCTCAATTTATTATTTATTATAAACCTAATTAAAGCAAGTCTAATTAGGTTATGAAATTAAGTATACATAAGTAATTACTTAAATTTCAAATGAGTGGAATAGAAACCCTAATTAAATAATTAAAGTAAGACAAAATTTAATGTGTTGGACTATGCTATGTTTGCATAGCCCAAACAATTCAAGTTAGAAGGCCCAAACAATTCAAATTAGAAAGCCCAAACAATTAAATGGTTGGCCCAAAACCTAGCCCATTTAATTGGTCATTTTAGAAACTAAATTACACTTATATAAAAAAAATTGGGCAAAATGGGGGCATATATGTATCCAACTACTCTAGGGAGGAAAAGAAGCACATGGTTTAATCATTTTACTTCTCCAATTGTCAAGAGTTGTTGAACAACTATGCACGCTAATTTGTAGCCTCATTAAATAAAAATCCTTAGCATTTGACAAATAAGAGAAGATGGGAGATTTGTATATATATATATATACATCTTTTATTATCTATATATACCCTAACTATTTACCCAAATTAAAACTTTTATTTACTCTCCAAAAGCTAAGAACAAAAGAAAGAAAAAAAAAAAGAAAAGGGGAGGGGGAGGTTCGGGTATTGCAAGAGAGAAAGAGGAGGAGAATTTTTGCTTATGTCTTCAAACTATATCTCTTACTTTGGAAAGACTAGAAGGTGTGCCTTTAGATCAAGGTAAAAATATTAAATTCCAAGCTTTAGTTTCATGTCTTTTGTTGGTTTTACAAAATAAAGAACCTATGCTCTTGAACTTCCAAAACTCTTGATTTTCTTGTTTTCTAGTGCATTATGTTTGGATCTTAAATTTTTGGGTGTTTAAAAGTTGATCAAAAAGGAAAGAAAAGAAAACTATGTTCAAAAGTTTAATGAAAACCCTAATCTTATAGGGTTTGTGTATATTTATGTAAGGTATATGGAGTTCAAGCTTTAAATGGCTAGAATCATGCTAGAATGAAAGATATGGAGTTTAATGGGTTTAACTTGTGTATTGGTATGCGTTTATGTAGAAAAGTTGAGCAAAATGCTTGAAAATATTTTTACCGATGAACAAACTGTAGCTTGTCCGTATAAAATTGCACAATTTGAAAGCTACAAATGATTTTTGTGATTTTATTTTTTCTGGTATTAGAGGGTTAAGTTAATAGTAAAACCTAGTTGGAATCATGTAAAAATAAGTTAAAATAAGTGAGATATGAATTTTTTACCAAAACATGTCCACTGTCGGAGCATTGTCAAAATAGTCCACTTCCGACCCATTTTTCATGACCAAAACTTGTCCAAATTTGCATTTGGATGATGGAATCTTGTAGTTCGGAAAGATACGAATCCAACGAGACCGACTAGGCGTTAATCGGAGTTGTAGATTTTATTTATTCAAGTTTTAGTAAAGACCCCAAATCTGGAAAAATCTGAGAATTTACTCCAAGCCACTGTCGGTTTTTTTTTCCGATGAACCGGTCGGTACCTTCAGAAGACCGGTTCACCACTTTTCCGGCCGGTTCTTGGGCCGGGTCTTGGACCAAAAATTTTCTAAAATAATAAAGAATATGATAATATTTACTTTGGAATGTTTCAACGTAATTAAGTAATTATTAGTGTAATTAATAGTTAACCCTTTTAAATCATTTAAAATTACTAACTAATAAATTTTTAATACCACTAATTGGTTATTAAAACTAATTATATATTGTTTAAGTATAATTAACTATTTAGTTATTATTTAATTAATATTAAGTAATAATTAAATAGAATTAGTGTTATTAGACTAACTATTTGTTATTTAATTAAGATTAAATAATAAATATGGTTAAATAATTTATTAATTATTATTTTATTAATATTAAATAATGTTTAAGTAGATAAACTAATTATTTATTATTTAAGTAAGATTAAGTAAAAAATAATGGTAATTACTTACTTACATGTTATTTAATTAATATAAAATTAATTAATTAATTAATATTAAATAATAAATAGGGATAAATATTAATTAATTATTATTTAATTAATATTAAATAATAATTAAAGACTAATAAGGTTAATAAATTAATTATTTATTAGCCAACGATAAATAAGTAATTATTTATTATTTAATTAATATTAAATAATAATTAAAGATAAATAAGATTAATAATTTGATTATTTGATTAGCATTAAATAATAAGTAAATATAATTAGTTATTATTTATTATTAAATAATTACTAAAGATAATTAATTAATTACTATTTAACTAATATTAAATAGTAATTAAATGAAGATAGAATAAATAAAATAAAAAGAATTTAAATAACGCATTAATTAAACAATTATAATAAATTATTTAAGGGTCTAATAAGTGTTTATCACTTAAGGAAAACATTATTAATTAATTAAATCATTAATCTAAGATCAATTAAATGTCTTAGAGGGTTAATGATAGTATATTATATTTAGCAAAAAAAATGATAGTATATTATATTATGTGTGTCTTGTGATTGATTTATTTGCTAGATAAATAGCATAAGTAAGCGTATAAATATAAAATTATACGCAGTACTAATTGATAGACCAACATTATCAATGCTAGGTCATTTAAAAAGTATTAATTAAAGCTAGATAGTTGTAGCTCGTCAGACAGACAAGTCTCTAACCTTAAACTTCCTACGTTATTACAAGTTCCCTAACTCAAACTCGAGCTATTATTATTTTCAAAGCATGTTAGTGAATAATTATTGTTAATTATTCCACGTCCCTAATGATTATTGATATTCGCACTTTGTGCAATTGAATTCATATTCTATTATTATTGAACTGGAAATTAATTAAAGTTTTTTTATTCATTAACTGTTTATGAAATGGATCTGTGCTAGTTGTATTAGCTAGATCAATCATATTTAAATTTGTTAAATCAAATATGTTTTAAAAAGTTGTTCTTAATCAATTGATTTGGTAAGAACTCTTGACTTAGAAAAAGAACAATTCTACTAAAGCATTATATTGGAAAACATTTTTTGCTGGAATATTAAGTGTTTATGCATAATTCACCATGTATGAAAGATTGATCCCCTTAACTATCAAAACTTAATAAAAAGACTAGTTTAAATACTGGCAACCTTAGTATATGTTCATGGTTATTCCAAACCACTCAGCATCTTATTCAATTATTCGAATATTCAATTATTAAGACTTAATTCATGTTCTTTCACAAATTAATTTCCATTGTTAAACATTGAAAGCTAAATTCCTTTCTAATCATGATATATCTCCATTGTATTTAAACTTGCTAAACAAATTAGTTGCTTACTCTTGCTATATCATGTCGTTTATTTCAGATAAACCCGAAGGATCAAATAAGAAAGACAAAGGCAAGGGTAAAGTCCAGGAATAATTTATGTGAATGTTAATTATTATATTATTTGATGGAATTATTTATTTAAACATTTTGTAATATTAAATGTATGTTTAAATTAAGGTTAAGAAGACCTTGGGATTATGTTGTAAGACTTTATATTAATGAACAATGTATGTTTATTATTCCGTAATAGCTATAGAATGTATATGTGTTGATGGATCGTGAGCAATAAATCTAAGGTTATAGAACCTAGATTTGGGGGCGTCACAGATCTAGTAGAGTAACTCTACGATCAGCTCTTTCAACTATACCTTGAGAGCTTTGATAAGATCAACCTAACAGATTTGATCTTTCTATTCTAAGTCCTTGTTCATGTGTTTCATAAGGGCTTTACAAACTTTATCATTACAAATATACATTAATCATTTGTTCATCAGGTAATGATAATTAAGATCAACCTAACAGATTTGATCTTTTAAATTCTAAGTCCTTGTACATTTGATTCATAAAGATTTTACAAAACTTCTCTTTCATAGTTAAGCTTCAGCCAAACAATTCACATATATGTGAGTTACATTCATTTGGATCAACTCAATGAGATCAACCTAACATGCTTGACCTTTATCTAATTTAAGCCATTGTACATAGATAGCTTAGTTAAGGACTTTACAACACTTATACATAAAATATATAAAAATATGCTTTAAGTATTTCATTATCAAATCTTATACAGTTGGAATCTCATGTAGATTTTAAGCAATCTTCCCCTCCAGGGGCAGAGGCATGTATGGGCTAGGATGGGCTTTAGTCCGAGTAGAGTTTTTAGAAAATATTTAGTACTTATATATCTTCAGTAGCCCAACCTAATATTGTTTTCCTGTTTTCCTGTGATCCATTAACAACAGTGAGGAGAGAGGTTCAAAGAAAGAATTGTTTGAATCTGGATAAGAGAGAACGAAATGAAATTCTGGAATATCATGATCCAAAAAGCTGAAATTGAAGATATATTCAATATTGTTTGAATCTGAAGTTTGCTTCTACCTCTCTTTTCTCTCTGGCTCTCATCCATCCTCCCTCTCTTTCTGATTTCCCCAAATTGCAAGGTTAAGGTTTGGTTTTTAAGCCCAAATTTTATTTTTTCAATTTTATGTGGCTGCTTGATCTCTAGCTCATTGTGTGGCTGCCCTGATTTGTTCAAATTCCAGTTGCTTGTGTGGTTAGCCTCTTCCTTGCAGGGTAATTGTAAGTACATACACTGACTAATTAATTGAACACTAATTTTTGGTTATACATATATTTATTTGAGAAATTTGTATTGATTATTTTGGAAGTAATAATTTAGGCATGTATAATTTTCAGATTTTGAATATGTAAACCATGTACTCATATCAAGAAATTCTAAAACACACAAATTCACACAACAGATATACTTCTCGTCGTTCTCAAAACAGGAATACACATACTTTACAATTAGTTGGATAAAGTTTGATTTTGACAGTTTGGGGTGATTAGGGCTTAATTTAGTCTATTCAAGTTTGCTATTATCTATATGATTGTTGGGTGCTTGTGTACTGGTTATTGAACATTCAAACAAGGGAGAGAAAGGGGCTATAAAACAGCGCCCTCAAGGTGTTCGATAAAAGTCCTGAGAGAGGGAAAAAGTTGGTTTTTGAGCAAGTTGGGGGGGGGGTGTTTGGCCAGCACTGATTTGTTATTATTTGGGAAATCTAAATGGCACCGAAGAGGCACCGCATCGAGTCATCTCAAGCTCAAGCCCAACCTCAAGCCCCGATACCATTTAACAACACTCAGTTTGTAAGCGCCGACGTGGAGGGCTATTTTCATGACGTTCTAGTGGCCAACACTGGGTTTTGTAGCCCATGAAGAAAAAATTTCCTGGCTCTGCCCTTGTCCCCCTCAATAAAACAACCTTTTAATCTACGTGCAGATTCCTAACAAAACTCTTACTCCCAATGTTCATTTCTCATTTTTATAATAGATCTAGCTTATTTTGTGAATTATTGTGCTTAAGCTTTGTTTATTTATGGTTATTTCTTCATTTGAGACTCTCATAGCATCCTTGATCCCTTAGGAGATGACCCCTACATTATTTACATTTTACGATATGACTCTAGAAGACGACACCCTATATTTCAACTTCAAATTACGAAATCAAATTGACAATAGGAGACGATACCTTAGATGTTCGCCAACGACATCATTCATATAAGCACAAAACATAAACATACACTTCACGTTTCTCAAGACACTATTTAATTTTTAAAGAAAAATATTAGGAAAGTGATAACCGTGCTTCATGGAAGTTGGAGGGTGCTTAACATATTCTCCTCACTTAAACAAGCCCCCAAACTCTATAAATATCGGTTGCGGACCAATTTGACGGAGTCAAACGATGAGTCATCTCGATTATTAAAACCTAAAAATTCAAATGAGTTGGTATATCCATTTAAATCTTTACCAACTAGCAACTGACCCCATTAAAATCAAACTTTGAAACCTCGTCGTCATTTATGTCGATTTTTTCTAAAATCGCCATTAAAATTCAAGATCTATAATAAAAAACCATAAAAAATTCCGGACGTGGACAATATTCTTATAGTGATTATCAATAATAATATCATTAAGATAAAATAAAATACATTGTACTATTTTAAATTAATTTTTTTTATCAAAACTGAAAAAGAAAATTGCTATATGTCCTTTTCTCTAATAATTTTAAATTTTCTTCATTTTTTCTTCTCAAACTCACATTATACTATAGAGCAATGCTACTATCACATAATTTGGGTCACATAAAGTTCACATACACACATGCATATGTGCATGCAGGACCCACAGTATACATATATGTATGTGAACATTATGTGACCTAAAATTATGTGATAATAGCATTATTTTATACTATAAGAAATTATGTACAGGTGTCAACTCTCCATTTGCCAAAGTCAAATCACTCCTGTACAGTTTCAGCTATCCCTTTACTTCCTTCTACTATATCACCAATCATGCTACTATCACATAAAATGGTAACATAACTCTCACATACTGCTGACGTGACAGTATGTAATTTGTTGTTGACATGACCCACTTAACTCAACAACAAATCACATACTGCCACATCAGCAGTATGTGAGAGTTATGTTACCATTTTATGTGATAGTAGCATTATTCTTATATCACTACCCCTATCCTTACCCTGCCTCAGTATACAAAAAAGTACTACTATTCTTTTAGACACAAGAATCACTGCAAACCCCAGTTACTTTTTACCAAGCTTATATTTCTCTCTCTTAAAGCCAAATCTGCAGACAAAATTATAAACCACAGCAAACCCAGTTCATTCTACTATAGCTCAAATATCTCTCTCTACAAGAAACTTCTCTCTCTAGACCAAGCTGCGGTGGTGTTTCTTGAGGTATGCATTAATTCAGCTAATTCTTTTTCCTTCGTATTATTATCACTTGATTCTTCATCTTGGTGTTAATTTTATTTGTCCAAGTGTATTTAAGAGTCTTTACATTTTTTTAAAATTTTAACTTTTAGTATATCTTGTTCCTTACTGTAGAACAAAACTCCGGACGGCCACTTTTTCCGGGCTTGTATTTCTTCCGGTCGGCCACCTTTGGCTAGGCAGAAAAAATATCTAGTCTTAGAAAGGAAGAAGTATGAACAAAGAAATTAGTTCCACAAAGAACCCTAGGAAAGAAAAATAATATATATTAAAAAATTATTCCAGTCTTATCGAGTTTATTTGAAATTTTGTATTGAGATTTTCACCAAATTCTCAACTGCGTTAGTGTTCAGAAAAGTTTAGTTTTCCAATATGAGCATATATAAATAATATTACTGCCTCCTTCCTTAAAAAGGACTTTTATTTTTAAAATAAACATAGTTTAATGTTTTAAATTTTATATTTTTAATTTGTACTATATATACTCTTACAAATAATAATTATTTAGTTTAAAATAAAAGTATGATAATTTATGGTTATGTTAAAATATGAGTATATTGTGTCATTTCATGTTATCATTAATATTAATATTAATAATAATAATAATAATAAATTGTAAAATAAAAAAAGTTAGTTATGTGTACCAACTATTGACACTAACAGAGTAAAAATATAACACATGGATCTTATATAGAGAATAATATATGTTTTGATTATTTGACGAGTTAAATAAATTATGTTTACAATAAATTGATTTTAGACTAATAATATTTTTTAAATGCATTTATATTTTCAAATATTTTAAACCAAATACTCTAATACATAACTTAGTGCACATAAAATTATACATTAAAAAAAATGGAGAATTCTGCTTACCATTTAGAAGGGAAAAATAATAGTAATTTCCAACACTAAATTTATCATTCTAAAAGTATTAATTTACAAATTCTAATGACAATAATAATACATTTTGGATTCGGTTATTATAAAATTAATTTCTTGATAAGTTGGTCATTTGATCAATATAATAATAATATGCAGAGATATTAGCTCCCGCCTGTGCGTGGACACAGGTGAGGAATATGAGTCCCTCTTGTTAGAACTGGAAATGGAAATGGTGTTTTCCTCGAGATCTGCGGTCCTTCCTCCTGTCAACCTCAGTTGTTGTTCCGCTATCTAATGTTATGGTAGCATTGAGTGTTGTCCCAATACCAATGTCGAACATTAATGCCATGAAAACAGTACTACCATTTATTTATTTATTTTTATTTTTCAAATTTATTGTTGCATTGGAAAGATTTTAATGGTTGGAAATTATTTATAATAATGGTGCAGGAAGGAAGGAGGGTCTACCGTAGGATTTTGTCTGGTGGAATGGAAGAAAAGAAGGAAGTGGAGAAAGGTGATGGAGTTATTATTATTTCACCAAATCAATCAAGTAGAAATAGAAGCACCAAACCTTCTTGGCTTCTTCTTTCCGTGGCTGGTACGGATTCTCTCTCCAATCTCTCTCTATTATTTGACTGATTTCTCTTTTTTCACTACACAAATAAAAATAAAAATAATTCTATTCTATTTGTACCGATTATATAAAATATTATATATAAAAGTTGTGCATAAAATATTTATGTTCCTAGCATTACTCTAAAAATATTATAACAATAAAATATTAAGTGACATACTAAACATGTCTACTAAACATGTCTAAGTCAACATTAATATCTTTTTACCCTGATATTATTTCCACAAAGTGATTCATAAATATCTCGAATTATACATACAAGATTGTGTATTAATAATAGAATTCATGTAGAGTAATGCGATGGACACAAACTATACACAAAAAACTGTGTATAAACAGTATAAAAAGTTTAATTGTAGGTCTTTCTATTTCTTTCTTTTTTTAGTGTTGTGTACTTGACTTTTTGTGTATAGTTTGTGTTTATAGCATCACTTTAAAAATAATATTGTCATAGCAATAAATCTCACTTAAATATTAAACGTCGTTAAAATATTTATAAAAATACCGCTAAATATTTATATATGTTTTTTCTAAGAATGTCATATTTACCTTAACAATATCAACTGTCCAATGTACATTATAAAACGTACCAACATCTGATGGTCCGAACGGAAAGAGTTCGGTGCCCCTTAATCAAACTATCGGGTTCGAGTATTGTGAATGGAGAAAATAGTGTTAGGGAGACTAGTTCCTCCTTGTGGGTACGACTATAACTCGATTTCAAATTAGTCAGGGCCTAATTGTTGCCGGAAGGTGAGATAATTGTTGCCGGAAGGTGAGAAAAAAAACACGTAAAAAGTTATTATAATAAAACTAACTTGTTTATCTTGTTTCATTTTTTTTATTATTATAAAAGAAACTGTATTTGTAAAGGTGTTTCATACCACACCTTTCTTCTCAAAATTGGAGTCATATTTGTAGTGCATTATTGACAATTTATAATTATTCTAACAACACTTGACTTGAGATTTTAAACAACATTTGTTGTTCTGTCAATACTAGCTAGCTGTCTAATTTTAAACTATTTAAAAAGAATTAATAATTACTAATAATATAATTTTATTATTTTGAAATTTTTAGATTAATCAAATCAATTTTGACTTTAAATATATTTTTTTCTTGTAACTTTCTAATTTTTATTCATAAAAAATTAAAACTTAAACTACTCCCTCCATCCCATAAAATAAAGTCATACCAAAGTTCTATTACCAGTCAAAGAGATCTCAAAATTGTGGTCGGTGGTTGTTGAAGGATAGTACTATCATTTTTCATTGGGTAAAAACTAGTTAAAATTGAAATATTTAACCACCAAACTTACTAAGGTTTCACACTGGCAGTAAAAAAGTGGTAGGAGAGTAATTTAATTAATGCACTGGTTGGCTCATGTGTGAATGGGACCATGATCTTTCAGCCCTTGTGTGTGTATATGGGGAGAATTCAAATATCCAGAATTTGAGGATAGGAAGGTGAAGGGTCACTTTCGGCCTTGCTCTATAGTTATATATACTGATATACATATAAACTGAGGCTGATAAAGCCAAGTCAGAAAAAGCTGTTGCCATCCCATTTTTATGTTTTTGTTTGTCTATTTACTCCTTAATTTTTGAAATTTTTGAAATTTGAACTTTGAGGAGTATTACAGTACTACTATCCAACAAATCTGTTGCAGAAAGAAATAGATTCTCATTTCTGTATATCTGCCACTCCAGATCTGAGACAGTGATCTTTCTAGGCTAGGGATTATCATTTTTGTAGGTATCAGTTTTGTATTTTACTCTCTTTCTTTTGCCTTCTAAAAAATGTTGGAATTTTGTGTTCATGATCTTTGATTACATGCAGTTTAAAATGGACAATCTAATACGGCAATTCATAAAAATGAGTTGTATCAGTTTAACAGAGAGTTGCATTAAAATTAGGAGGAACACTATTTTCACACATGTTTTTATATTTTCACATGGTTCTTTTTCACCTGAAGGTGAGACCCACTGTATGCTCATGTGAGGGAGAACAATGTGAAAATATCAGTTCCCTAAAATTACGACTCTATTATATGAATATAACTTATTTTTATAGGCTGTTCAAAACGGGAGTGGTTATGATGAAGTTAACTTTGGTCAATTGACTAATACAGTGTCGACACGCAAGTCGGGAGGTGTTCTCTCTCTATACGTATCAGCACTGTATTAATCAATTGACCAACTTACTTATGAAATTAACTTTATGGTAATCAGATCCGTTCAAAACGATTGTTAGTTTAAACCTCACATGAAATGAGAATCCATAGAGAAATTTTTCTCCAACTTGCAATTAGTCGGTGGCTAT
Source organism: Panax stipuleanatus (assembly GCA_020205555.1). NCBI lineage: Eukaryota > Viridiplantae > Streptophyta > Magnoliopsida > Apiales > Araliaceae > Panax > Panax stipuleanatus. The sequence continues at coordinate 162,083,887 of CM035117.1, forward strand.
TTTTGACACATTTTTATTTATTTATTTATTTATAAATAAGTAAAGAAAAAGTACTCCACCAAAGCCACTTTAATTGTTTTTTGTTAGTATTTTTTAGCTGTCTAAAAGTAATGTTACGTTTGATTTTATTAATTGTACTACCTTTCCATCAATAAAATTAATTGCGTAGGGTCCATAAATTTTGAACAAAATGATAGCTCTGTCCATGAAGGATAAAGTGGAAAACATCATTAGCTCTTAAAAATGAGTACATATTTATATCCGGTGGGCAGTGTATTAAACATAACAATGATAACATGATGTAATTTTGATATTTTCACATGATATTCTTTCACATGAGTATACATTGGGTCACACCTTCATATGAAAAGGAATCATATGAAAATATCAAAAACACGTGTAAAAATAGTATTCCCCAAACATATACTCCATGTGATCTAAAATATAAGATCATTATTGATTTTTTGAAATTAACTTAAAGATATTTTCAAATTCAAAATTAAAATGATTTTATTTAATTTTAGTCGATACAATGATAAATATTGTAAATTATTATTTAAAAAGTGCTGTTCAATTAAGATTTATTGTTTTATAATTTTTAATGAATGATTTGAATTTGAAGTTGGAAAATGTCTTATTTTGACTTTCAAAAATCGATATTGATTTTATAATTTGGAACAACGAAGGGAGTACAATGCAGTTTTTTTTAGTAATGTTAGAGACACAACTTATTCTAGCATACTCCATCTCAGCATATTGATGAACAAATTGATTCAATGTAGTCTTCGGTCCCACATAAAAGCTGAGATGGAGTATGTCACAATCAGCAAATTGTAAAATAGTTGTAGAATAAGTTAGTGTCTCTAGCATTATTTTTTTTCCTCATCAAATTATATATTACCTATCTATGGGGAGAAAAATTAAATTTAAATGGTTCAACGGTCAAATAAGGCCAATTTTGTCAACTAATTCAAATTTTGGTTCGACAGACTTGGACAAGAGGATGAAAATGGTATCTTCAATCACCACCAAAGAAGACAATGCAGACAGTTTTGCAGAACAGGCCGAAACATATTACCAAAAACGCCCTCAGCTACTGTCTCTTCTCCAAGACCTCTACAACGGGTACCTCGTTTTAGCTGACCGTTATTGCAGAACGCTGGCTAAGCATCACCACTCTTCATCCTCGTCATCAATCCCGGCGGTTCATTTCACTTCGGATGAGGAAATTTATAGCAGCGAAATTGACATGGAATCGGATGCCGAGAGCTCGTTGTCCTTTCAAACTCCATTAAAGGCTACACAAGTCGTGACGGATGTGGATCGGATTGTGGCCGAGCTCGTGATGAAAAATGTGGAGTACGAGATTATTGCCGATGAGTTTAATTCGGAGGAGACGAGGTGTAAAGAGTTGCCGAGGAAAATTGAGCTGCAAGAGAGCTTATTGGAGGTTTTGGAATCAGAGAGACTTATTTTATTGAATGAGAACGCGAGATTGGGGTACAGGGTAGGGGCATTATTGGAAGAAAACAAAGGGTTGGGGGCGGAATCCTTGTTTATGAACAGGAAAGCTGGGGAGCTCGCGCGTTGCGTGTTGAGGTTGAGGGAGGATCATAGGGTGTGCATGCTTAGCCGGAAGATCGAGGATCTTCAGGCACAGATATATAGTTTGGAGAAGAGGAACAAGGAGTATTATGAGCTGTTGGTACTTAAGCAAGAAGGGGAAAAGAAGAGCAAGGCTGGGAAGAAGAAGAAGATTCTCAAGCATAAGAATGGGGAGGTGACATTGGAGGATTGTTTTCAAGTGGACGAGGAAGATGCCGGTGGTAGTGCGATAATGAAGCGCTTTTGGCGGCGTAGCGGCGACAGCCGCGGCAGCGGCCGCGATGGTGGTGGTGGTGGTGGTGGTGGGAGTGGGAGTGGAAGGAGGGTTTCTAAGATGTGGAATAAGGTGAAGAACTTTGACATGCTTCTGTGTGGGCCACACTACAACTCCGTTTGACTTAATTAGGTGACTATATGAATATGATGATGGTATATATAGAGATATATTAGTCATGTTAAGGGACTTCTAGTTATTAATTATGCCTTGTTACTAATCAAATGATTCTAAACATGCTAAAGGAAACATTATATAGTTTATTATTGTGCTTAGAGTAGTATATATAGTGTTGAGCAAAAATGGTGTGGGTTTTGGTTTTTATGCCATGTACGCGACATATAATATATGAAACTATCTTTTGTGAACTAGTGCTTCCAACATTTTGACACTAGGGAGTTGTGCTTTTTGGTACTAAAAGATTGTATAGTTCTTTCCCATTTTTAGTGTCTTTGAAAATTATACGTTCACTTTGACATAAGATTTTTAATGCATTCAATATATTAATATATTTTTAATTTACTTTTTTTTTTGTGAAAACATCCAACTTAAAATCAATTGATATCAAGTGCTGAGAGCAAAGCAGGAGACTTGGGGTACCAACTCAGCCAAGACCAGTTGGTAACTTAAGATAAAATATAAATATGTTATTAAAATCCACATCATATAAAAAACATAAAGGTAAAGAAATTACTTGAAGTATAAAGTGTTAAGTGTGACGCCCCCAAAATAAGTTCACACAACCCATTCTGAGTCGTCAAATACATGATACCGAATTCAACTACAAATCTTTTCATTTTGAACGGTCGTACAAAATACGACCACACAAACTGTGAGCTTCAATACAGATCGTATATAATATGAAAATATAAACACTCAAATAAGTCCTCATAAGTATTATCACACTATTTTACAAAATAGTGAAGACTATTACAGTACTATCTTGTATCATCACCCCATTCCACGGCTAGTCTCAGCTATATTCTTCATTTCCTAAAGAGAACAATGAAAGAAAAGGGTGAGCTCAACTAGCCCAGTAAAGAATATTATGACTAAGATAATAAAAAATAAATTATCGTTAGTCTTCAATAAATCAGAAAAAATATTATAGGACAACAAGTTTTAGATCAACAACTGCAGCGAAAAAATTATTCGTTAGAAGAGTTAAGTAGAGAATGATGTCTACTATCTTCTATGATTTAAAAGTCCATCATCAATATTTTATCCTTGTAACATCAATCAATATATATTTCAAATCAATAATTCATCTTTTCACTACAGGCCAAAGATATTCATTTGTATCACCAGTGGTCATGATCATACCAACACCTGTCCATCTTTGCACTACGGGCCAAAGATAACTTTCACCATAATTTAAGACTGAGGATGAAGAAAAATAATATAAAGAACGAATCCAGTGAGATAAAGGACAAATATTAGGAATTCGTAATTTAATTTATCCAAGTTCAAGTATATTCAATAATCATCAATTGTGGAGAAAAATTCAAGAATGAAGTTCAAAACATGGATCCAATCAAAGATAAGAACTATAACAGATAACTTGGACAAAGAAAAAAATTTAATTTTTCTGTGAATAGTACTCGTGAATAGTGTCGTATGTATGAAAAGTACTGTATTTATGAATAGTACCGTACAGATGAGTAGTAACCCCGACATGAAAAGGTAAAAATTTTATAAGAAAGTTCATACCAACATTCCGGTGAAATGATATTAGATGAAACGCAAAACTCAATGAATTTCTAATCATTTCAGAAATTATAAAAGCAATACTTACCGTAGTAAGTTTAAGTTTGGGAATATGAAATGAAATATTATCACTTTCATAATATGGAATATGAAAGAAAATAATATTCTTTACGAATATTGAAATAAAATAACATTATTTACGAGAAAAATAATATTCCTTACCTTAGTAGAATACTAGATCTGTCTGGATTATCGGATATTATGCTGAAGAACTCTTGCACTGTTATCAATACTCAAAATATCTTAATACTCACAAGAAATACGCTCAATAGTATAGAGAAAAAAATTTCTGATTCTGGTGTGATTTTCATTTCTTAACTAAGCACCTTATTTATAGGAAAATGTCAGAACACCAATGTTGACAATTTCACAAACGGATGACGAACACCACACTTTTGACAAACTTCTCAGCACATCACACAAAAAAAGGACACCACCCCAAACATGTTTATCACCTTCACCCACATGTTTTTCTTATTAAAAACATTTATAGTAATTAAAAGAATTCAAATTCAATTTGCTCTCTTCTACCTCATTTTATTCTTATACAATGAATTTAGTGTAAAAATGTTACCATTTAAATTATAAAATTATACTATTATATTATCACATTATACTACTTTAATGTAATATTATAATAATATATTTGAATGAATTATTTTATCGAAAAAGATAAACCAACAAATGTTTCATGCTAAAAATTATTCCATTTATATCAAAATTGAACCAATATTCACCACATAATAATTATTCACAATTAATATTATAAGCTCACAATATTAACAACCAGATCATTCCCTGGAAAGAGGGGGCTTTCCGATAAGAATTTTTACTTACTGACGCGCAATTAAATAACCTAACCCCTTTCCTCGACAGAATTTTCTATATATTGCCAATAATGTTATCTCATAATATCATTTAAATAATATTCGTGATAATTATTGATTTAATAATGTGAAATACTGTGCAGTGGTTACCGTGACAATTATTGAATGAATGACCTCTTACGTAAAAATCAACAATTTAAAATACTGATCAATACCGTGTGCTACTGTGCAACAACGCGTATTACTGTTCTTTAACCACCGGGTATTTCAACAGTTTAACGGTAACAGTTTTGCCTTTTATTTTTAGAAAACTTATTCTTGTCGTTTTCTTCATCCGACAGTTTTTCGTTATGGGGCCCACAAATGACTGCGGCGTCGTACGAATTAATATTCCCCAACAACAAGAATATTCTCCGACACAATGAGTATTTTATGACCACTTGCTTACTTTGTAAACTTTGCACATATTACCCATAACTTATCACATTTATCAAATCAACACCTTACTATTTAAAATAACATATAAAGAAAATTAAATCTTTATTCATAAAAGTTGGGGTCTTACAACCTCCCCTCCTTATGAAATTTCGTCCTCGAAATTGACGTACGTACCTGGTATTTCGAAAAGGTGAGGATACCTTGCTTTCATTTCCGATTCTAACACCCAGGTCATTTCCTCGATATCATGATTTCTTCACAAAACTTTGACTTGAGGTATAATCTTTGAGCGTAGAACATGTTCCTTCTTATCAAGATCTTGACAGGTACTTCCTCATATGTTAAATCTTCAGCTATCTCGTCTGGTTCTAATTCAATAATGTGGTTTGGGTCTTTCACATATTTACGAAGCATGGATATGCGAAAAACGTTATGAACACGAGACATGCTTTGAGGTAAGGGGAGTATATAGGCCATCGTTCCTACTCGATCGAGAATTTCAAATGGACCAATAAATCGTGAGTTGAGCTTTTCTCTCTTTCCGAATCTCGTAACTCCTTTCTATGGAGCAACACGTAACAATACATGGTCTCTAACATTAAATTCCACGTCTCTTCAATGAAGATCAGCATAACCCTTTTGTCTATCTTGTGCTGTTTGTATACGTTGTCAGATCATTTGAATCTTTTTCGTAGTCATACGTACTAACTTCGGTCCCAACAATGTTGCTTCACCCACCTCATCCCAGCATACTGGACAACGACACTTTCTTCCATACAACGCCTAGAATGGAGCCATGAGTCGGTTTTACTCGTATATTTGACATCATCACATGGGTCTTTGGAGTCTTTAACTCTATCTACATCCTTTGTAAGTCATACAAAGTGGGCCTTTTTGTTAACAATATCGCACTCGTACCCGCATACGATCTTCTACTCAACGCGTCAGCTATCACGTTCGCTTTTCCAGGATGGTATGGTCGTAATCTTTCAACAGCTCAAACCAACGTCGTTGTCGCATGTTGAGTTCGTTCTAGGTGAAAAAAAAATATTTGAGGCTTTTGAAGTATATTAGGATGTCATCAATAAAGACAACCACGAAATGATCCAAATATTCCTTGAATATTCGGTTCATCATGTCCATGAACGCAGCATGGACATTGGTCAATCCGAAAGACATAACTAAAAATTTGTAATGCCCATATCGAGTTCTAAAGGCAGTCTTTGGAATGTCATCAGTTTTAATCTTTAACTGATGATATCCAGAATGGAGATCGATCTTTGAAAAGAATTGCGCACCTTGTAACTGGTCGAACAAGTCATCAAATGCGAGGTAACGGATACCTCTTTTTGATGGTGACATGGTTTAACTCTTGATAGTCAATACAAAGTCGCATACTCCCGTCTTTCTTCTTTACGAATAAAATAGGAGCACCCCAAGGCGATGTACTAGGACGTATAAAGCGATGTCTAACAACTCCTGTAGTTGTACCTTTAACTCCTGAAATTCAATAGGAGCCATTCGATATGGGGTTTTGGAAATGGATTTTGTACCTGATTCAAGGTCAATAAAAAATTCAACTTTACGTTCCGGAGGTAGACCAGGAAGTTCTTCGGGAAATACATCAGGAAACTTATTAACAACAGGAATATCATTCAAATCTGACGTATTCTGGTTTAAATCAGTGACGTGGGCTAAGAAATCTTGACATCCGTTTTTCAATAAACGAATAGCTTTATGACTTAAAATGACATTAATTGATTTTAGTGGTTTGGTTATTTGAATTCGCACAACAGGTTGGTTAGGAATATGAAAACTAACAACCTTACAAAAATAATCAATTTTGGCATGATAAGTGGTTAACCAGTCGATTCCTAAAATCACATCAAATGCAAGTATTTTCAAAGAGATAAGATCAACAGGTAATGTGAGGGTGCCAATTTGAATCAAACAAGATTTGTAAACTGTGGATGTAACGAAGGTTTCTCCTAACGGAGTTTCAACAGATAAGTCAAAATCTAATTTGTCAGGGGTCAAGTTCAAACGTTGAGCACAAACAGATGAAATAAAAGAATGGGTAGAATCAGTATCTAATAAGGTATAGACTTCGCAAGAGTTTATGATTAGCTTACCCGTGATAACTTCGTTCGGGTTCCTCACTTTTTGGGTAGTCACTACAAACGCTCTCCCTGGAACCACTGACTTTGACTTGTCCGGGACAGCCTTTGGAGTCACCATCCCCACTGGACTTGGTTTCGCTACAGGACACACTTGAGCTATATGACCTTCCTTTCCACAGTTATAGCACACCTTGGATTGCAATGTGCAGCTTGGACTGATGTGTCCCTCTTATCCGCATTTATAACATATGACTGGTGGTTGTTCTCCTCCCCTAGAAACGGTTGTTGATGGTGGTGTCGACGTCTTCACGTTATCATTGTTGTACCTTCTCTTTTTGAAATCTCCCCCCGACTCACTTCTTCTATTATCATAGCCATGATTACCACCGGAGTGTTTACCGCTTCTGGCATGATAATTTCCTCCACGCTGATTATCATTGTTCCAATGACTGTTGCCACCGGTACGACCCTAGTTGTTGTCCCTTGGTTGAACAGACTCATTATCTCGTTCTAATAATTAAGCCCTGTTCACAACATCTAAATATAACGAAAGTTTGTGAGAAATTAGGTATTAACGAATTTCAGGTTTCAAACATCTCAGAAACATCCGTGTCATACGTTCCTCATTATCCACCAAATGAGATGCAAACCTGGACAACTCCGCAAACTTAGCCTTGTATTGGGACACAGTCATGTTGTTCTGTTCCAGTTTGACAAACTCTACCTCCTTCATATGACGAATACTTTTTGAAAAGTACTTATCATTGAACAATTTTTGAAACTCTTCCCAAGACATCTTGAGTGCGGAAAGCTGAGTACGCTTCACAGATTTCCACTAGTAATCTGCCTCTCCGCGGAAGATAAAGGTAGCGAAGGGAACTTTTTGCTCCTCTGTGCATCCCAAGACATCAAATATCTTGGTGATTTGCTTAACCCAAGTTTCTGCCTTGATTGGATCTGACTTTTCCAAAAACTCTGGTGGTCCTAACTCTTTGAATTGCTTGGCAATGACAAGCCGCGAATTACCATTATTTTCACCTGTATTTTGAACACGAGTCTCCCTCGTCTGGTTTTGCATTAACTGCAAAAAGCTTCTAAACATCCCATCGTTCATCGTTTGATCGGTGGTGTTATTTACAGGAGGATTATTGCCTTCCTGTTGTACATTATCCTGGTTGGTGATTAGTGGTGCCTCAATGGTCTCAAATGCTCCATTGCTTAGATTTTCAACTGCCATTCTTAAATACAGCCACAAAACAAAGGTTAATTAAAGAAATTGACATGTCACATATTATCCCTATGTTCTAACCGACCAATTAAACAACAATGACTAAGATAATGAAGAATAAATTATCGTTAGTTTTCAATAAATTAGATAAAATATTATGGACAACAAGTTTTAGATCAACAACTGCAGCGGAAATAACAATTCGTTAGAAGAGTTAAGTAGAGAATGATGTCTATTATCTTCTATGATTTAAAAGTCCATCATCAATATTTTATCCCTGTAACAGCAATCAATATATATTTAAATCAATAATTCATCTTTGCACTACGGGCCAAAGATATTCATTTGTATCACCAATGGTCATGATCATACCAACACCTGTCCATCTTTGCATTACGGACCAAAGATATTCATCAATTAATCATTCATCTTTACACTACAGGCCAAAGATATTCAGTAATCAACAGTTTATCTTTGCACTACGGGCCAAAGATAACTTTCACCATAATTTAATACTGAGGATGATGAAAAATAATATAAAGAACGAATCCAGTGAGATAAAGGACAAATATTAGGGATTCGTAATTTAATTTATCCAAGTTCAAGTATATTCAATAATAATCAATTGTGGAGCAAAATTCAGGAATGAAGTTCAAAACATGGATCCAATCAAAGATAAGAACCATAACAGATAACTTGGACAGAAAAAAGAAAATTAATTTTTCTGTGAATAGTACTCGTGAATAGTGTCGTACGTATGAATACTATCGTATTTATGAATAGTACCATACGGATGAATAGTATCCCCGACATGAAAAGGTAAAAATTTCATAAGAAAGTTCATACCAACATTCCGGTGAAATGATATTAGATGAAACGCAAAAATCATTTCAGGAATTATAGAAGCAATACTTACCGTAGTAAGTTTAAGTTTGAGAATATGAAATGAAATATTATCACTTTCATAAAATGGAATATGAAAGAAAATAATATTCTTTACGAATATTGAAATAAAATAACATCATTTACGAGAAAAATAATATTCTTACCTTAGTAGAATACTAGATCTGTCTGGATTATCGAATATTATGCTGAAGAACTCTTGCACTGTTATCAATACTCAAAATATCTTAATACTCACAAGAAATACGCTCAATAGTATAGAGAAATTTTTTTGTGATTATGGTGTGATTTTTATTTCTTAACTAAGTACCCTATTTATAGGAAAATATCAGAACACCAATGTTGACAATTTCACAAACAGATGACGAACACCACACTTTTGACAAACTTCTCAGCACATCACACAAAAAAAGGACACCACCCCAAACATGTTTATCACCTTCACCCACATGTTTTTCTTATTAAAAACATTTATAGTAATTAAAAGAATTCAAATTCAATTTGCTCTCTTCCACCTCATTTTATTCTTATACAATGAATTTAGTGTAAAAATGTTACCATTTAAATTATAAAATTATACTATTATATTATCACATTATACTGCTATAATGTAATATTATAATAATATATTTGAATGAATTATTTTATCAAAAAAGATAAAATATCAACTTTCAACAAATGTCTCATGCTAAAAATTATTCCATTTATATCAAAATTGAACCAATATTCACTACATAATAATTATTCACAATTAATATTATAAGCTCACAATATTAACAACCAGATTATTCCCAGGAAAGAAGGGGTTTTACAATAAGGATTTCTCTTTACTGGCGCGCAATTAAATAACCTAACCCCTTTCCTCGATAGAATTTTTTAGACATTGCCAATAATGTTATCTCATAATATCATTTAAATAATATGCGTGACAATTATTAATTTAATAATGTGAAATACTGTGCAGTGGTTAATGTGGCAATTATTGAATAAATGACGTCTTACGTAAAAATCAATAATTTAAAATACTGAGCAATACCGTGTGCTACTGTGCAACAATGCGTATTACTGTTCTTTAACCACCGGGTATTTCAACAGTTTAACGGTGACAGTTTTGCCATTATTTTTAGAAAACTTATTCTTGTCGTTTTTTTTCATCTGACAGTTTTTCGTTATGGGACCCACAAATGACTGCGGTGTCGTACGAATTAATATTCCTTGACAACAAGAATATTCCCCGACCAAATGAATATTCCCTGACACAATGAGTATTTTATGACCAATTGCTTACTATGTAAACTTTGCGCATATTTTTGAAGAATATATCAACATATCGTTGTCCAACAGTTTTTTTATCCTTATTTGAGTCTCTATTTTAATCCCTATATAGAATTTTACTCCCCAGTATAAGGGAGTCAAAAAACTGTTCTCTATATATACAAAATGATATTTTACACCCTTATTTAAGTGGACAACACATCAATCATACACATCTTGACATTTTTTTACTACTTCAATATTTTCAAATTATAAAATTAATATTGACTTATTTTTAAAAAATTAATTTCAAACATATTCCAATTTAAAATTGATATAAATTTATTTAATTTATGTCAATATAATTCTAAATATTATAAAAGTACTATTAATTATAAAATTTATTATTTTCAAATTTTAAATTAATCATATTAAATTTAAATTTAAAAATATCATAAATTAATTTTTTAAAAGTTAATATTGATATTATGTACATTTGTAGCTACAATCCATTCAATACGCACTCCATAAATTACTCAAAATTTGAAATAAAATAAAAATTATTTTACAGTAAAATATAATTGATAAATTATACTATCTCTTTTATAAATTATAAGATTATTATTAATTTGATGTTTTGACGGTTGAAACTTTTAAATTTAAAATTTTATTATTTAAAGAATTAATATAAGAAACCTGTTGGGTACATAGTAAAAAAATTGAATCCCTATTTTGCAGAATGACCTAATAGACTGAAGAGTAGGGATATAGATAAAAAAACTGTTGTGAATGCTCTAATGCTTGAATGCTTTAATTGAATGAGTAAAGTGGTTGCCCATCCTATCTATTTATAGGAAGGATTGGTGACCCTTCAGATGAGACACTAACACTTGAAAAGGCATGGGATGCTTCTGAAAAGGCATGACATGACATCTTTTGGTCAAAATAACGTATTTTTGATCCTTTAGAGAATGCGCGCGTCCATTCGGGTCATAAAATGACGTAGTTTTAGTCTAATCATAACAAAAACGACAGTAGTTTAAGGCTTAACAGAAAAGGTGCGTCCGTTCAGGCAAAAACGATGTAGTTTTGCAGTGCCTGTTTAGGCAGATAGTCTTTCTCAAAACGTCACAATTTTGATAATAGAACTAAATAAAATAAAATTTAAATAAATTTAATTAAAAATTTAAATAAATTTTGTTCAAAAAATTATATACAAACCTATGAGCCAGGCTGGTCGGTTGGCGTCAGCAGCGCGTGTGGGTTCAAACCAAGTCCTTGGCTAAGTCATCTCCCTTCCTCAAAAGTGGGGTGCCCCTTGGGGCCCAAACCCAAGAGCAACTTTAATGTATATAAACGCATTTAATTTTTAGTTCTTAACCGATGTAGAACTTGGATTTTCAATACGGGGAGAGCGGGTGGGTGGTGTGCGGGGTGATGGTGTATACATAATCAATAAATAATATTTATTGGATTAAAAAATATCGTTTGGACTATTATACCCTTACCAATAATAACATATTTTAAGCTATAATTTAAACTTATTTATACATCAAAAACTAATGAAAAATTAATTAAATTTTTTTAAATAAGTGGTTATGTTATTCAATAAATATTACTTTTTTTAGAGGGGGTGGGGGGTGAGGGGGTGGGAGTGTATACATAATAAGTAAATATTATTTTTTTGAGGGGGAGGGGGTGGGGTAGGGGTAGGGTGGGGGTGGGGCAAGGTGGGACGGGGCAGGGTGGGGGTGTATACATAATCAATAAATATTATTTTTTAATTTTTGTGGGGTGAGTGGGGTGGGTGGGATGGGGGTGGGGGTGTATACATAATCAAAAAATATTATTTTTTTAGTGGGGTGGGGTGGGCGGGGTGGGGGTGGCAGGTTGTATACATAATCAATAAATATTATTTTTTTTTTGAGGGGGTGGGGGGCGGGTGGGGGTGTATACATAATCAATAAATATTATTTTTTTTTGGGGGTGGGTGGGTGGGGCAGGGGAGGGGGACGGGGAGAGCGGGTGGGTGGTGTGCGGGGTGATGGTGTATACATAATCAATAAATAATATTTATTGGGGTGTGGGGTGTGGCGTGTGGGGTGTGGAGTGGGAGTGGAGAGTGGGGCGGGTGGGGGTTGGGCGGGGTCTAAATTGTCAGTTCTATTGTTAGTGTAAGCTTTAAATTACACGTATCAAATAATTAAATTACGTGTATTAGATTACTGGTACATAGTCTTTGTACCAGTAAGTTTTAAGTTGCCGGTTATTAATAACGGAGATTGCAAGATATGATGGTCATTTTAGAAAAAGATTGAGATTAATTTTGTCTAACAATTTTTAATCCCAAATGGTAAGGATTATAATACCAAGTAGAACATGATATTAAATAATCCTTCATCTTAAACTATTTTATAATTTCGGAACTAATAGTCTCAAACTCAAATTTAAAAATAAACAGAACATTTGAAATTAATAGTCATATCCCAAGTGTAATCCTTACAAACAAACATAGCCCAAGCCCCAAGTAATTAGCAAGAATCCACTTAAGCTGCTTTCTTTTGTCCTTGTTCAACTTATTCATGGCTGGTTTGTTCCACCAAAACTGTCCCAACTTCCCACATTTTCCGAAAACGTCGTCGTTTTCGGGAGGTGACAATTCACATGCGTCTAGCCGTCTACATCGAATAATTGGAACATGGATATAAAGGGAGCGTTACGCCAATTAGTTTTTATTCTCCCTCCTTGTGTAGCCCAATCATCAGAATTCCACAATGATCCATGGATTCCCATAGGCTGTGTTTTTGGGTATGGCACGCCGTTTTTTTCTTTGTTTGGAAATATTCTTATTGGAATTTCATCGATAAGAAACCTGATAAATTCAAAAACACTTATAGAAACAAAATTTGGCAAAAGAAAAACAATAATTTATAGAAAAATGTCGAGAAAGTTACCTCTTGTCCATCTTTTTTCAATCCCGAATGAACATCTGACACTCTGTTGCACTTAAAATCTCTATTTTTACTAATATTTCACGTGTTTCTATTTATGATTCTTATGGAGTTACATTGCAACAAATTTTCTTTTTCTGCAGCATTGCCGCAAAAGCATCACACCAAATACACTAATGCACTCGACACGTAGACTGGGAGATAAACTCTGTCTGCGTGTCACCACTGTATTGATCAATTGACCAACTTACCATGAAATTAATTTCATGATAACCGGATCCCAACTTTTGGGAGTCAAATGCCAAAATGGTACAGTGAATTTATTCCTCTATATGTTCTGCTAGCTCCACCAAAAATAGCACTATTTGTAAGTGGTAGCATGCCAAATTTTATTAATTCTTCCCCAATTCAACATAAGGGCCTGGTCTTTTCTATCCTATAATTCTTACTAATTATATATTTAATGCCATAAAACTTTTAAATATAAAATATAAAAAAAACACTGAAGTAGCCTTCAAGTTCTGAACCAATGCCCATATAAAATTTAAATTGTAGTTCAAATTAAAAGAACAAAAAGATTATGTTAATGCTAGCTAATATAATGTTGCTTACACAATGGACCCATGATTCCAAAAGAAAGAATAGGTGTGGAAGTCTGTGGTGGGAGCAAACCAAAGGGTATGCCTCTGCTCTCTATTTCCAGTCCCATTAACATACACATTTGTCTGAACAAAACATGGCTCTCCTGAAACGTTGCCCAGAAACTCAAAGTCCAGCTCATCATGATTAAGCCCCGCCGATGACATCTGCAAATGCCAAAAAAAAAACATTCATATGCTTAAACAAGTCAAATAAGTGTCTGTAATTTGACCCCACTAATTTTTTTTTTATATATATATAATGTGATAGATTTTTTGTGGGTGTAATTTAGTAATTTGACCCTACTGAATTTTATATGTATATATATGATGTAATAAATTTTTTGTGGGTGTAATTTAATAATTTGACTTCACTGAAATTATTTTCTGGTTTCGCCATATAGTGATACAAGAACATGCATGAATTATCTTCCTATAAATCATTCTCAGAGGATTAACAAGAACTGCTAATGAAGAAAGTGAAGGATAAAAAGGATGGAGTAGGGTTTCTTACGTAGAAAGCAGTGACAGTTCCAGCTGAATCACCTGCAATTAGTTTCACTTGTACACTTCCTTTGCCAAATAAGTACTTGCTCCTGGATTCAAACCCACAGGCCACAGCCTATATACGCAAAATTCAATCCGTATGATTGTTAGCAAACCAAATGTAATATCCCAATCCTATATTAGAATATGTGAGATTAGCTGAACTATATATAAAGTCTCAATCTATTTTAGAGAGTATCAATAATTTGTCAAGATTTTTGATTGGGTGGGTGGGTGGGTGGGTGGTGGTAGGTCATGCATGATGACCTACCTGGCTACCTGGTATTTTTTGGATGGTGGGCGAGTGGTCGTTACACTCGATGTCTGTCTGTGTGTGAGAGAGAGGTTAATAATTAATGGAACCTGATTACAGACAATTTGAAACGGCTAGTCTATATATTTGGGCATGCAGTTTATGAAAACGAGTTGCATTGATATAGTAGAGAGTCGTATTTCAAATGACAATTATTACAAAATTGCAACTTTTGTATGTATAAATGCAATTTGTTTCTATAGGTCTGTCCAAATAGACTGCCCAATTTTAACGGTCCGAAATCCAAATCCAGGTTTTTGTATTACCAGTAGTGTTGTCTAGTGTTAACAAAATCTTGTCCCCTTGAGTGAGAATGTGATCAGGTGCCCAGTTGGGTTTGAAGAGTGTGGAGAAATCAGCAGAAATTACCAGTAGCACTTCCATGAACAAAGCTGAAAGTAACAGAAATGCTGCCAAAGAGATGGAATTTGAATGCCACTCCATTTTTCAACTTGAACACTTTGTATCCAAATTAAAGATTTGGAATTTGGATGCCAAGAAGAGCATATTTATTCAAAGAATGAATCCCCATGACCATTGGCAGCAATCAGCAGTCACTTAATTTATATATTTATAGAGGCGCACTAGTAGTAGGCAAAGAGAATCTCTGCCAAAACAAATGCTCACACTGCTTTAAGCATGAAAAAAAATAACACCATTAATGAATGAATGAGATGTTATCAACTTCTGCACTTGTAAATTTAGCTAATGTGGTTTATGCTAATCATATTACTTAGACGGTGGAACATATAAATTTCTTTTTTTCCTTTGAACATTAATGTGTTTTTTGATAGTGCTCTCCAAAATCAAAACAAAAATAAGAATAGTTGTGTTGTCAGAATGGTTAAGTGTGTCTCAAATTTTAGTTCAGTAGATCTGACTTTTTAATCCGATTCGAATTATATTTTGCGGCTACTCAAAGATTTTTTTTTTTAGATGAGCTTTAGTGGTGGTAACGGACGGTAAGCAAAGACCTATAAGTTGAAGTCCATAGTAATGGTGCTTTCATATTACTTGTGTCTATTATATATGTTTTTAGTATCTTCTTGGGTCATCCTAATCCATCAGAGGCTTACCTAAAAGGTCATAACTGAAGGTACTATTGGTAGTAACTTATTTTCTTATATGCAAACAAATTTTTTTCATATTTTTCGATGTAAAACTGGAGTGTTACATATACTATTGTAGCTAGTGTTGTACATATATATATTTTCTTTCTCAATTTTTCGTCTCCTTTAGAGAGAAATTGTGACGCCCCAGATCCGACTTCCCTCGATCCCCGGACCCGGTGCGTCGCGATACAATAATCGCCAAACTATTATATCTTTTATTCATAACTTAATGAATATAACTTCGCTTTATTACAAATTAGAATATAATTTTCTTTCATTTCTAGGATCTTGTATAATGACCCCAACTTTTACAAGTTACAATATTGGTCATTTACCATTCTTGTCTTACATCATATTCGATGTTATAAAAAAATGCGGAGTAACTTAAACTTTTTTAATCTCCTTTGAATAAAATCTTTTATTGATTTCATAATTTAAATCAATTACATATCCTTGAATCAATTTATGTTATGATTCACTCTATTCGAATTACTGTATAAACGTTTACATCTCAATTCGATATCCTCTATGTATTAACTAATACATCTTTACAACACGACTAGTATTAACCATCGTAAACTACTAACAAGTACATCTCCTAGAACCTAAACACGGTTCAAGAGCATAACTTTAACCAAGTAATAATCTTCTTGCGATACTACGGAACTCTATCAACACGTAACTTTACCATGAGTCCTTAACCTGCAAAAATGGTTATTTGCAAGAGTGAGCTCGACAGCTCAGCAATTCTAACAGTTTTCATACATCATATAGCATATAATATCATGCTCAGTTCATGCATTCATAATCATTTAAATTTAATACGCATGTTACTTCTCACATAACAGGTATAGAGATTAACTTTACAAGTATATCATCAAAGATCAACTTTCAATCTCAAACATATCTCATATACATTTCATATATAAGAACATCATCATAGCATAATACCATTCAACTAACAGTTATCGCATTCATATAACAAATAGGAACTGAAAGACTTGCCTGATTCGTAGTTTATCAAATACGACTTAACTGCTTAAAGCTTATCTGCACTGCGTGTATTCCTACACAGTTTTATAATCATGGATTCATACCCATCAGTCATGCATTCATACATTCTTAATATAATAATAAGTATTACATTGCTTTCTAACTTGGTTCTTAGAACCTTCATTTCACTTCCTTATCATACTCTTATAATAGCTAGGTATGTATAGGTATACCTTAACCATTCTTAATATCAACATTCATATACATTTATCACACACTTAACTATTTTTGTGTTCGACATATATTTATAACTCATAGATACATGATCTATATTATTCTTACGTTTCTCAAACCTTAACGGAATTATACCTTCGGGTTTTATATCACCATTACATCAATCAACACTCAAGGCATCATTAAGACTCTGTTTTATAACTCAGGAATAATAATGCAAACATGATACCATGATCAGATTACAATTAAAACAGTCTGGCAAAATTGCCCTATGGCGCAGCTGCGCTGCATTTAGCCTTGGGATGGGCGCAGCTACGCCCCTCCTTGGCCAGTCTAGAGTTAAATTTTGATTTCTGGTTCTATTTTGGGTTTCCTAGCATGCATAGGTACTAACACATAGCATATTACACATGCTCTCATACATCTCAATTGTTTACGTATAGCTAGTATAGTTCATCTTTAAAGTTTACTTTAAAACATGCTCGTATAGTGCATATCGCGTCTAACTAGCGGGGTACACATACCAATCATGACTAGAGGCATACAAGTCCTATCATGCTTGCACATAAAGTCAGAATGCAAGTAACTCCATGTTTGTCCACCTTACTTTCAAAACTTTCTAAGTTTTATTTTCAAAATCCATGTCATACTTAAACTAATCATACAAGGCCACTTTGAATCACTTGTCATGCTTATTTATACACGTATCTACACATGCTTACAAGGTTAAAACATAACCACTCCATGTTTATAAAACTTAGTTTGCAAAACTATCCGAGTTTGCCTTTGAAATCGTTTTAAACCAAATCAAAGAAATCTAACACAACTTTGAATCTTATGTCATGCATAGCTAGACTTCGCATACATGCTATCAAGATTAGAATCTAAGGTACACAAGTTTTGTCAAAGTTTGCTTTCAAAATCTTTATATAATCTTTGGAAAAATAACTATTTAAGCAACTCATGATATGTAAAGGTACTCAAGACTATATGTCATACTTATTTGTATGCATGACTAAGCCATTTACACAAGATACAACTATCAAAATTCAAAAAGTCTCAAGGTTAGTCTAGATTTGTTTTCAAAATCTTCAAGTCTCTTTTCAAAACACACACTAATCATGCTAAAGCAATGCATTATTATTATGGCATCATTTAACCACATATCATGTCTGTTTTCATGCATATTTAGACCATACAAACATGTTTAAAAAGTCAGACATAACGTCCCAAGTATATGTCATGGTCCAATTTCAAAACTATAAGTTCGTTTAGTAAATGTCTACTAAAGAAGTCAATCATGTTCGTGTTATGTCAAGATACATATTCATACATGTTAAATCTATTTTCATGCATGTCTAAGTGATACCAACATATTAGGACTCGTCAATTTATAACAGAAAGTTAAACTTCTGACTAGTGCCTGGCGCAGCTGCGCTGTGCTAAGCCTTGGGAGCGGTGCAGCTGCGCTGTCCCGGGTTATACTCAGACAACAGCATACGGCGCAGCTGCGCCGTTTTGAACTGTAGGAATAGCGCAACTGCGCCCTTCCTAGACAGTTTCAGAAACGGCTCTGCTGCGGCAGAAACCAGACCCCTACATGAAAATTCTTACGAAATATACTCTCTATCAATAACATTGTAGTTAGAACATGTATACAAGCTTAGATATCCTATGTATGTCCACTCATAACTCAATTCACAAGTGATTTCAAGAAATTCTAGAATTCTTCAATTATCAAACTATGAACACTGTAAAAGTTTTACCTTTGTGAATTGAAATTCTATGATTGTTGAAATCTCCAATTCTTAGTCTCCTTCTCCAATTAGTATACTCACTCTATATCTTATACTTGACAGAAACTCAGCAATTGATTTTGAGAAGAGAGGAGCTTTATTTATAGAAACTTCATTACACAGACAATGCAATAACCCATCAATTCAAACTAATGGGAAGAAGAAGAATCCAATGTGCAAGTAGGAGTTGGTAAGATTGGTTGATTTTTACTGTTAGAGCAACTCCCCTTCTCATTATTAGCTATGGTTGCTGAGAATTGCCAATGAAGAAGAATAGGCTTAGGCCACTCATGGCTATACACGTGAATGAAGAAAGGCCACTTAATTTGGGACAAGCTCTCAATCTCAGCAACTTGCAAGTAGTAAATGAAACAATATCATATACTATAAACTTATATATATATATATATATATATATATATATACACACACATAACATGCTTAGGTTTATTTTATTTTAGACAATACAAGTCATACTTTAATAACTTAATATTGCTATATTAATATAAGTTATGGGCACATATATATACACATATATATGTACATACCCACATATAGGAAGTATACTTATATTTTAAATATACACTAATATAAAATCTTATATCCCATGTACATTGGGCTAGTCCAAATAATATTTTAATTGGGCTAAATATAATATAGTCGGGTATTCTTAACCCATCATTGTCCATAAGATTTATTATCCCAAATACACCTAAATATTATAATAATAATTAATAACAATTATTTATTAACTCACCATTTAATAATTATAGTTAAACCTCCAATTGATTTAACTCGACTATTTATGCTACACAAAGCATAATTATATAAGTTTAGAAATTAATAGGTCTCAAGCTTAGCACAATAATCTCACCAACTAATATTACATCTTATAATATGGTCATAAAGTATTATCATTACAAAACTTACTTATATGTTGTCATAACATATATACTTGCACATAGCAATTAATTCTCATAATAACATTAATCAAATCCGTTTAATCATTCCTTCATCAATTTATTTAATGAATTGTTCATTCTACCACTTTGCCACACTAGACATATTTCACAAGCTCAATATTAAGCTCATTATCACTTCCACCACATTTTAATATTCCTTTAATATAAGGTTTGTGTGACACATGCACTTTAATACTAGATTAGCTACCTTAAATAATTATACACTTATAATATGTATAACCTTTATGCTTAAGATAATTAATATTTACTCTATTAATTATTTAAATTATAAAATCTACGATAAAATAATAACTTAATTAAGTTATCTAATACATTTAAATAACTTAATTTTCTTTTATAGCTTTAACCCTTTTGGAAATACATAAGATATAATTACTATTATGTATTCCTTCATAACATGATATAAAATATTTTTATTATATTTTATCCAAAAGAGGCATTAATCAAATAAAACGATTTACTCATTTTCTCAAGATATTATTTTAAAATAATATTCACGTCTCACTAAAGTAATTACATGTACGGCACATGTACATATATTATATATATAGAAAATAGATAATAAGTTTATTTCCTATCAATCTATTTACATATAGCAAATATGTTTTAATATATTTATCATATTACTTATTCATACATATTACCCCATACAAAGACATATAAGGTAATATTATTATTTAAAATGACATTCTCCCTTTTATTAAAATAATTCAATATTAGAAATTATTTTAATATCCTTTATTAGAAATATATAATAATTATTTCTCTTTCCTTTCTATAAATTGTCTCCAAAATAATTTTTTTAATCTATACATTTAACCATATCTCAAATATTAATTAATTCTCTAATTAATATTTATTTAAAGATATATTGATTTAACAACGTATATATATATATATATATATATATATATATATATATATTTTATTAACGTCGTTCGCACATTCACATATTACCATGCTAAGTAATATATATAAGGGCACTTACTATAATCACATACTCCACGCATGTATTAACTCACCATTTACTTAAGTGATCTTAAACCCCTTACTATATCACCATAGTTAATTAAGGCTTAAATATTCAAATTATATTATTTCATAATATAACTTCCAATTTAAATTAACCAACATTTATACTTATTAGTTAATTCACATAATTAACTAATTTATACTTTGCTATCTCAATCCATACATGGACAGCTTAAGCACTAATTACATCCCATATTCTATCATACTAGTCACTAGTATATATATATATATATATATATATATATATATATATATATATATATATATATATATATATATATATATATTCAAGAAAATGGTGATTATTCATTAAAGGTATTTAATGTCACCAACTTACTATGATAAAATAATTCTATAAGTTATCTAATGTCGATAGATAAATCTTATCCATCTTCTTACTAATTCATCTCTACAATTTATAACAAATATATAATAATGATATATATTTATTAAACACAAAATCACTTACTACTATTACATAGCTCATATTACCCTATGTAACACAATACTACATACCTCGTATCACATATATATATTTTTATTCGAACCCATCTCATGCTTTAAGAATTTTATTTATTAAAGTCTTATTATTAATAATTCTTGAGAATTCGTGTTCTCACATAAATTCTTTTCATATGTATTCAGGTTTTGAGCTCTTAGAATTCTCTATAAGTTTGTATTTTTTTTACACTAGTCATATCTTTTGTCTCTTATTATTTTTTATTTAAAATTTTCGGTAAATATTGTGTTCATGTCTTTAATTTTTTTAACACTCATTTAAAAAATACACATGCGGTCATCACATAAAAGATATATAGAAAACAGACTGGTCACTATTCTTCAATGTAAGAGGAATATTACTTGTTAAGAGCTATGATTAACATTTCCCAAATTTAGTAACTCAAATCACTTAATACATTAAGTTTTAAAATTTAAGTCATTTAACAAATACGCTCCAAGAAAAAAATAATACTCCCTCCGTTCAATATTAAATGTTCTAATTTCTTTTTTTGGATATTTCAAAATAAATGACTTATTTTTATATTAGTAACTATATTTATCCTATTCTTTCTCTTATACCCTCATAATATATTTAATATACTTATTGGGAATGTGAGAGTTACAAAAAAATGTACCTAGAGAATTAAATGACATAGGAAAGAGTAATTATTAGGATCAGTAGAAAAGTAAAAAAAAAATAATTATTGGGGTCATAAAAAAGTAAAAAAGTAATTATTGGGAAAACGTAAAAAAAATACTTCAATTAATAAGTAATCAAAAAGGATAATTTAGGTAAAAGAAAACTTTATTAATTAGCGTGCCGAAACTAATTAGGATGTTTATTTTGAAATGGAGGGGATAGTATTAAGTAAAATTTGAAGCATATTGTGTGGAAACATTTTATACAAAATACTCCCTCCGTCCCTTAATATAAGACTTTTTAGAGTTGTGCACAAGCATTAAGAAAATGATTATATAACATTAAATATAATATCAAATGTCTATATTGTCCTTGTATTGGAAAAAGAGATTATTATTTATTGGGCAAAAAATAGTGAGAGAACCAAAGTTGTATTTAATACTTGGGGTAATATTAGAAACTAAGCAATTAATGCTTACTTGAAATTCTAAAACGTCATATATTAAGGGACAAAAAAACTTCTCTAAAACGTCTTATATTAAGGAACGGAGGGAGTAATTAATAGATGGTAAGAGAAAGTCAGCTAATTCCCCCATCGAGACAAAGGTGTTATTCATTTACTTTATACTTTTAAAAATTGTATTAACATATATATATATATATATATATATATATATAGGGTCCGTCTCTCTAGCGAACCATAGGGAGCGAACTAATGATGAACCGGCTATAGCGACGGTTTTTTCTGTCGCTATAACATAAAAAACCGGCTTTCTATGTTATAGCGACGGAAAAAACCGTCGCTATAGCCGGTTCGTTTTTAGTTCGCTTTTTATGGTTCGCTGGAGAGACTGATCGTATATATATATATATATATATTGTTGGTTTTTATATTTTATAATTTTAATGATGACAATATGCATAAGTATATGAGTTATTAAATGGGCTGAAATTGATTTTGTGATGGTGTGTTGAAAATAATTAAATAACCAGTTTAAAATATGATGAATTAATTTATTTGTATTTAGGCTAATCTACTAATGGGTTTATTGAATATTGTTTGGTTAGCTCATGATGGTCCAACGTGGATATTAGCCCAATTGATATATTCTATAGTGCATAAAATATTTCTTGTTGCTGGGTTATATCTCTTCAATATATTTTGGAAAATCAGATTGTATTTTGGAAAGGAATATGTTTTAGCTGAGAGATTTATTTCAATTTGAATTGGAGTATTTTAAGGTAACTAGAATGTGTTTAGAGTATGGACTCTAACTATCCTATCTTAGAATATCTTTTGTTTCCTTAAATTTAGCTCGTCTTATAATGATATCCTTGACTTGCTGATTTAGAAATATTTTTTAGCTGTTAACTATAACAGAGTGCTGATTTTGCTATCCTTTATTGAGTCTTTTATGCTAGTAATTTTTATAGTCGTTGGTGTTCTCATTATATAAGATCGTTCCTTCATGGCAAATAGCAGGACACAGAACTTGAAGGCAACATCAGTCTTGATATAACAGTGATAATAGAGTGCTATCAAAGAAAAATTACTAGCTACCAATTTTATTGCTTTTAATCCTTTTTGGCTGGAAATTATAGAGCCTATTGTAATACCTTCTACTTTATTCTAAGTGCAAGCATGGTTTGGCTTGGTCTATCTAGCAGTAGATAGGGTCTGTTCATAGAGAGCTTTCAAGGTTACAGAGGTACAAAGGTCTCAGTGGTGAGAAAGGTTGCAGAGGTGCAATGGGGCAGTGGTGTCCATTAGTGGAAAGTTTTATTTGAACAAGGAGTTTTTTTATTGTATTTAATTTAATATTAAGTTTAATAAAAAGAGTCTCCAATACCGGTTGGTATTGGACATGGATTAAGCCATTAGAGATTAAGGGCAGAACCACGTAAAAATCTTGGTGTCTATGGTTTGCTAATCTGTGTGCTTTGATGAACTAAACAATGACCTGTCAAAGGAAGAGAATGAGGTTTCTGCGGGTAACAGGAATTTGGAGATTGGAAACCAAACAGCTCAATCCGAACAGCCTAAGCCGTCTGCATCAGAAGGAAAAATAGATTATATCAGACAGCCTGACCCATCCATTTTAAAAGAAAACTCAGACATGCAAACACCTAAATCTAGACAGCTCGAACCGTCTGTTTTAGAAGGAAAATCAGATGAATATTCTGATGCAGAAACTGATATTCCCGAGGTTGAACCTGAAGAGCAAATGACTACTGCTAGGCCTCCTAAATCATCTAGAACTATTAAAAATTGTTCTTATAATCTGAGCTTTAAAGACCTTAACATTGGGATGACCAAAAAAGTGTTTTTGAAGAGATTTGATTATGAAGATCCAAAGCTACACTATCAAGCTTACTCTGGTAACAACAATATTGATATACAGGTAACAATATTAAACTTGCTAAATTGATATGAAATTTTTTTTTATGTCAAAAGGGGATAGATAACTAAATTGATAAGCAACTTGTGTTTAATGATTAATATGCATGGTTTCATTTATCACTTTTTGATAATGACAAAGGAGAAGATATATATATTTGAATTAGTATTCCTAGTTGTACTAAGATACTATATTGTGCTGGAATATGCAAATGATGGTAATTTAGAATTTGATTCCTTAATATGCATAAATTAAGGGGGAGCCATATACTTAGGGGGAACATGTTGATCATAAAAGTTAATATATTGTCACCATCTAAAAAGGGGAGAATCTTGGTTTTTATATTTTATAATTTTAATGATGACAATATGCATAAGTTTATGAGTTATTAAATGGGCTGAAATTGATTTTGTGATGGTGTGTTGAAAATAATTAAATAACCAGTTTAAAATATGATGAATTAATTTATTTGTATTTAGGCTAATCTACTAATGGGTTTATTGCACTACAAAAAAATTGTGATTTTTCAACAAACTTTCGTTGCCAAAGGTACGAAATTTCGTTGCCAAAAGCCATTTGCAACGATTTTTCGGTCGTTGGACATTTCGTTGCGCAATGAACGTTGCTAATTGTCTAGCAACGAAATATTTTTTTTCGTTGCACAAAGTAAGATATTTCGCAACGAATTTTTTTTTCGTGTAAAATTCTAAATCATTTAGTAACGAAATATTTTGTAGCAAATTTATTACAAAATTGTTATTGAAAAGCAACTTTTGTTGCAAAATCCGCCTAATTGGCAACAAAAAGCATCTTTTTTTTGCCAACGAAGATGAAATTCATTGCATTTGATACACATTTGTCAACGATTTTTGTCGTTGCTGAACAATATAGAAATTGTTGCCTTAATTGATTTTCGTTGCTAATTGTATACTTTTTGGTAACGATGTTTGTTGCTAAATGTACAAAATAAACCGATCATATATTAATTTACAACAAATTTTTTCGTTGCCATTGGTTTTGTTATGGATAATTATGATCAATTAGCAACAATACTATTCGAAGCTGATTGTTTTTTGAGAGCAACGAAAGTTGTTAATTTGCAACGACACTATACGTTGCCGTTTGCTTTTTCTATGCAACAAAAGTTGTTATGATTTGCAACAATATAAATGTTGCCTTTTCTTTTGTTTATAGCAACAATATAAAATAAAATATAAAAAATATTATATACATCATTTAAAATCATTCACATTACAACATTACAATATAATAGTTGGATAATTCATCCTTAAAATATGATGATCATTATTATACCAAACTACTAAACTAATAACTTTTACATTCATTATTACAATACAATAGTTCAGTTATATATGTAGAAGACATCTGATTACTTGATGCCACTTGAACTTGAACATTGTCTTCAGCTGTAGGTTCATTAGCACCAGCTCGCCGCATATCAAAAAGTTCAACTTTCTTATTTCTAAGGCTGCTCATATATCTGAAGTGCAACCATGGACAGAAAAATTATTTGAATGCATAGAAACCTAAAAGATGAAGAAAATAGATATATTCTAAAAAATAATGCACTACCAATATTCTTATATTTGTAGAAAATAAATAGAATAAAAAAATAAACATAAACAAAAACTAAAATAACTCTGCATTCGTAAGTCAATTGTAATATGGTATTTAGTGAAGAAATAAATCTCTGTTTTATTCAATATGGTCAGTTGTCCAACTTAAACTACATTGTTACTAAAAAAATGAATCACAACCTTTAAATTCAGAATATCCAAATCTATAAGGGCACACTACTAGAAAATCGACCTATAGCGACGATACATGAGTTGGGTCAACCAAATTCGAGAATGGAGGCAGAATAATTTGGAAGGTAAAATGTTGCGTTCAAACACAGAAGTCGGAGTAAAGATGATTTACCTTTGGAGGATCAAGAACTCGTGCATTAATAGAAGTGAACTCAGCCCTCACTTGAATGCCAAATTCCTTAACAATACCATCATTGTTGTAATTATTTTGTCTTACCATATGACTGCATATGAAATTTAAGAAATAAAAACAATTGGTCAAAACAGGCTAGACCGACAATAAAAATAAGAAAGAAAAGTTTCATAGTTGAAAGTAACAAACACTATATTACATTTTTTGTTTTCCTATTTTTTAATTACAAGACTGAAATTCTGTACATTCATATCGTCTTAATACTTGCTTCCTTTTTAGCAGGACACACACAGATTGCCCTTAAGAGGGAAGTTACATGGCCTTATAATAGTCTAAAGCTGGTGATCCAAATGTTAGAAGTAAGTCAGGTGGAAAAAGTAAAAATAATGTCAAGTTTTCAATTAATCACATGAAAGCCATTTATAACAACTAACATGTGCTATCTAGTTGACTTCATATATGGAACCTTTATATTTTAGTACAACTTTATAGATACTGCAATAAATAAAGGGAAAAAACAAAATATTAAGAGCATGCTGAAGAGATCTTTATAGAAACAGTAGCACAGCCATATACGGTTTCCTAGCAAAAGGCAACCGAAATCAATTCATTTTGGCTCCTGAAGGAAATTTCCCACATAAAAATACATGACAATCTTTGCATGAAATAATTTTTGGATATCGTATCCACTATAGCAAAGTGGTATTAGCTTTCTAAATGAGGCATGCTAAATATAAATGTATAATAGGTAAGCACATGTGCTCATGATTCATCATTCATATCCCATACCAAGACATGAATGCCTCCTCAAAGTGAGCAGCAAAAAATATACACCCAAACTAAACATCCTTCGGGACAAACAGCAAGATAATTCAAACATAACATTCATTTGATTGGTAATTACAACTCCGTATCTTAATTTACATATTCCTCACTTCTTCAAAAAAAATTAAAACTCTCATAAACATCATACCAGCACTTTGCAGGAAAAAGAAAGTAATACCACTCAATCAAACAATAACCAGCTAGCAATCAACATGAACAATTTTTTTTCCTTTTTGAAAGCTTATATTAATTATATGAAGATAAAATAAAGGTTTCTGAAAAAAAAATCAATTTCCTCTTCAAATTGTTAATCAATTATATATATATATATATATATATGTGTGTGTGTGTGTGTGTGTGTGTGTGTGTGAATATAAAAAAAGCTCATTACAAATCATATGACACTAGTAATGACATGTTCTTGACTAAGAAGTAAAAAATACAAACTTGAAAACATAAAAAATATATATATACAAACACATTATATTATATACGATTATTCATTTGTGCAATCATTTTTCAGAGAATATGATCAATATATGCTACTTTACCTTCTTAGTCATTATCAATTCAAGTTTGTGATTATCTTCTAAACTGATCCTATTGTCCCAACAATTAAAGGTATGGGGAAAGAATGTGCAAGTCTATAAATAAATTTTGTTACCGTAACTCTGGCAAGGTTCTTGCACTTTAAGTAAGAAATCAGATCTATTTCGGAGGCCAAAGACATACCTTTATTTCATGGAAATCTGTCCGATAGTGGGAAAGACCATCGCCACCAATAGCTGAAGGAAAAAGACCTACAGGTTGCATATCAAATGATCAAGATCTTAACAAAAACAAAATTCAAACTCCACTGCTGTCTGACCATCACTCAAACAGCAGACAACAAATGGTAGGTTTATGTCCTTTTAAGAACGAAGCACCATTAGATTGATAAATACAAGGCCAGTTTCTAATGTAATAATAGTGTAGAACTATCACAATCTCTCTTTGACCCATTTTAATGTCACCTTGAAAACTGTGATCCTGGAATGAATTTTAATACATTCACACTATTACAAAAATATTATATCTAAATATGTCGTTGGCACGTCTTACAAGCTGTGTAACATATAGTTCTAAATCATGACACTTAAATCAGGACAAAGAGTGTACAAATACCAAACCTGTCTAGCGACCACTAATACATACTTCTTAAGAGTAGCTTGAAAGAATCTTCCCTTCCCAAACTTTAAAACAAGCCTAGTTAAGTTCAAAATGTCAAAAGAAACTCCATTATACATTCACATTTAGATCTGTTATTGCCAAATGGATCTACATCAACACCTGAAGTATCCCTCAGGTATGGGTTCTTCATGCAAGGAGGAGGCATCACACGACAGCATAAAGCAACTGCAGATTATGAAACGTAATTCCGGTTCTTTTGCAATTCAGTATCTGTTGTTTTTTTTCTGTCTTGATTTTATGAGTTAAGGAATAAATCCCAAATACCCAATAACAATTACACTGCAAAAACATAAAATGTTCCTCATTTACCTCTTATCCCACCTCTTTAACACCAAAAAATCATATCTTTATATGTATGTGTGTGATGTTTGCATATGTATATATAATATGTATATCTAGATAAATGTGAATCTGGGTTTACACTAAAAGGGAGTAAAATGAATAGATATTTAAAGAGAGAGAGGGAGAGGGAGAGAGAATGAAAGTAATGAGCTCAGAGTTATAATTTTGTTGGGCATTTTCAAGATTTCTTTTATAAAATGGATGTATGTAAGTTCTACTAATTTTCTCTTGATACATACGCTTCGAATCTTTATAAAACAGAACGAAAAAAAAGGCTAGAGTTACGACTGATAGTGGCAACACTTCTCGTTGACAAAAGGTTCCTGCACAATACAAGGCAACATAACATATTAGTATACTACAAACATAAACAGGGAATGCTGCAAAGAAGCCAATTAAATGGGGAAGAAAGAATCAAATGGTAAGCCTTGACTCAAGACCTACTAAACCAAACTACTGATACCATGTTAGATCGCCAACTGTTCCTTAATTTGAGTTATTACAAATGTGGACAAATCAATGCATCTCAAGGCACTATTGTAATGAATGGAGCATTTGGGGAAAAATGTAAAACAACACTTGAAGAAAGAAACAACTATAGAGCTAACCTTGCATTAGTCTATTGCTAGCATCTTGTAAAGCTATGATAAACTAGACATAGAGCTGTAAGAAACATGTTTCTGCAGTAGATTCTGAAGGAAGAGCCGCATGCAGTATTAAAGAAGAACTAATGCAATATGTAGAAACCACTTTACTTCTAAATTAAAAACATAAGCTGAATGTAATAGTGTAATCAAAATGATTATTTCCTATATATTACATTCAAAGCGAGGATATTGTTCTCTATAGTTCTTCACTACTCTGTAGGATGTTATCTCTTTCTTTCCAAGCTTATTTTAATTATTAATCATCTATTCTTCCATACTTTCTAAGTTTATCTAAATCATGTGTGCGACAAATAGAGATGTGAATGATTTTCTGATAAGTTGGTGCTTTATATCGACAATATCTTGTGTCTACATGGGGAAATCATATCTTTCAAGCATGCCTTGGTCACCTTTCCCAATGATTGCAGAGAAGCTGCATCACTGAAGGATATCTCCCCACACTTGTGCTTTATATGTTTGCTGCATCTAGCTAATGAGCATGGGTTTAGCATCCATAGCTGTGTCAACTTGGAAGATCTCAATATACTTCTTCCACCTTACAATCATAGGTTAGAAACTGCAGCTAATTATAGCTTTACTGCAGTCGAGTTTTTTTATGATTTTGTTATGAACTTGCATCAATTTAGCTTACTACTACAATTATGTATTGAGTAATAACAATTATATTGAAGAAGATTGTCTATTTGTCTGCACTATCTTTGTCTTCTTCATATGAATTGACCAAGTTGTGCTAATTTCTGTTAGCATTTGTTAATACATGGTTATCTTGCACTAGATTATTGAAGAGGTCTTTTGTGGGTTTTATAATTTCAGATACATTGTGCTAATTCATTTAACTATGACCAAGCCTAAATCAGTTACAATATAAACGGATAAAAATAAAACTTTTTACATATGTATACAATCATATTAGACTGTAAAAAGAAGGATTTCAAAATTTTGCAACAGATGGACAAAACATCAAATAAGTGGTGCAAATATATCCAAAATCAAAATTGATTGAGCACAAAAATCACCACACCTAACCCAAATCAGATTTGATTAAGCACAAATGGATGAACAAAGTGCAGATATTACAAATAAATAAATTCAGATTAGATTTCTTACCGAGTTAAAGATAGTAGAAGAAGAAACAATATCCTAGAAAATGAAAATCAATTTCAGATGATATATGTAGGAGATATAGGAGAGAAAAGAAAAAGGAGAGAGAGAAAAGAATGGAGAGAAGAGGGATATGTACCTGTGATGGAGGACATGAGGGCAAGCGAAGCTATGCTATGGGATCCATCGACATGTGAATTTTGGCCAAGGAAGAGAGGAGAAACCCATATTGGTCTCAATCCTAAATTTGGCCTCTTTTTCTCCAGAGCACGCCATACAACTAGATGCTAAATTAGGGACTCTGTTCCAAAAACAGAGTTTCATAACCTTTAAAAAATATCTTTTAGAAGTAATATTATATGTAAAATTATTATTTTAAAAACTTAAAGATAAATCTAAATTTAAATTTTAGAATATTATAAATTAATTATAACAAAATGAAATATAACTCTTTTGTAGAATAAAAAAGTAATATTTTAACATTTTTAGTCTGTTCCACCACCAAAAGATTAATAATTATTATAATTTTATTTATTGTTAATTAACATTATTTTAAAATTTAAATTATTATAACTTAATATTTTTATTAATACAATTAATATTGTAAATTACTTAAACATTATTATTAAGACTAAAATTTCTATTAAAATATAATTGCATTACAATTTGAATTGTAGTATATTATAAATTAAAGAATAAACTTAAACTTGACTCTTTCTGTATAACATATAAGTATTTTTTTTGCGTTTGTGATCTATTCTACAAAAGAGCGCCACCATCTTCTGTTTTTTCTTTTTCTTTTTATTTATGTTATATTCAATGTATGAAATTTTAAAATTTAATGTAGTGTTATTTACTTTATAGTTTATTAAAAGAAGTAATTGATATTGTAAGTCACTTAAAAAGTTTTATTAAATTTACTATTGTAAAAAATTTAATGTATTTATATATAATACAATTTATATTCACTATAACTAATTCTAAAAAACTTGTTAACAAAATAGTGACCAATTTTATCTCTCGTAAAAAATCTCTTAGCAATAATATATCGCAAATAATAATTCCTTCATTAATACTATTTTTCTTTGCAAATTTTCATCAAAGATTGTCGCCAAACATCCTTCGTACCATCTCAATTTTGCGAAAGAAAAAATCTAAATTGTGAAGAATGTTTCTTTTAGAATAACTATATTGTAACTATTTTTTTATTCCTTCATTGTTCCCTCACTAGAATACACATCAAGTGAATGAATGAATTCCTTCACAAATTTTCCTTCACTACATCCCTACTTTCTTGTAGTGGATTAACATATATATATATATATATGGAGAATGATCTATATCATGTATTTTCTCTAGTAATACTAGCGGACGACAGTTGAAGCAGCCATTGTCGGGGTAAGAAATATTATTATAAATATTTGCCTTAAATCACAAAATGTGACGAGACTGATATATACTGCCTCAGTAACCACATCATCCCCATTGAAGGACGATGAGATTAGTTTCAAATACTCCCTCGATGAATCAAATACTCCAGCTTCCTTTCTTTCTTTTTGTTCCTTACTTTTTGAATCATCTTCGACCCGTTATTTAATTAAATGTAAAATATATTAACCCTTTGTATTACTTATGGTATAAATAATGGTATTATATGAGTGTTATTCAAGAATATTGTTGGGAATTGCATATTCAAATTTGATGTTGAAAGTACATATAAATGCTTAAGTGTAAAGTCCTTCAAAGAACATATGTACAAGGACTTAGATGATAGATCAAAATTGTTAGGTTGATCTGTGTTTTAATGTTTATCATTCTGTAAATGAATGTATAGAAGAGAGATCAAAGCTGTTAGGTTGATCTATTTTAAGATGTAAATGTTAATCCTTGACTTCGTAGTCTGCCAAAGTCAGTCTGCAGAAGCCAAGGCAGAATCATGGAGCTTCAATGAAAGTGTCCAAAGATCGTAGTCTGTCTTGAGAGCCACACTCAGAATCGTGGAGATGATCTGAGCGCCTACCGAGCCAAGTCAAGAATCGCAGTCTGCTCTCGGAAGCGTGGAGTCTGCAAGACAAACAAGTGGAAATCATAGTTTATTAAAGAGCTTAAGTGGAATCGTAGTGTTCTCTACAATCAAGACTGAGTCCAACCTATTCAAGCCAACACACAATGATCATGGTACAAAGACCACGATCGTGGTGGCCCTTCTGTCAGCATCAAAGTTCGTCTTTCTGATGAAGGAGGAAGAGCAACAAATAGGGAAAGACTTATACACGTTGACAAATTAATAGTCTCAATGATCTTACATTCATCCTTAGTATATATCGAAGAAGCATATTGAAGAAGCTAAGGAAAAGACTACATGCCTGCTGAAAACACCTTTTCAGGTGTTAGGTGAGAAAGCAGTATGCTATCAAATCTGTTATAACTGCTATAACTGTCATAACTGTTATAACTGTCATATACTTATCAAACCATTATTGCATTACCTTAAGGGGAACAAACATATATTTCGTTGCAGTCAGTTTATTCAATACTGACAAGTATTTTGAAAAAAAAAGTTTTAAATATCTATTCAACCCCCCTTCTAGATAACTATTGTGCCTTTGGTAACTAACATATATCTATCTCCCTTCTTGCCCAACACTCGGGTGATGTATAAAGAAATTTGAATAAATGAGCCTTACCAAGTTTGTTAAAGTCTTCATTGCCCTTGAACAAAACTAATATTGGTAAAAGTTCTAATTTTTAGTGTTCTACAAAATTAAACTATTTCTGGTATAACATTGAAAATAGGTTGTAACATATCAAACATAAATACAAGTCCAATTGCAGAGGAACCGTTATCAAGTGCTAAGAAAAGAAGTTCCAAAATCTGCAATTTAATTGATGTAGAACCTCCAACATAGTGCGCTGTAGTTCAATTTCACCGTTACCACCTACAGATTTCATAGGAGCAGTTCAAATACTAATTAATACTAATCATCTAAATAATACTCCCTCTGTCCCATAATAAAAGCCATAATTTGACTTTCATAGTCAAATTGACAATTTTTAGAATTATTTATTAAAAATATTTATATAGAGTTTTAAAATCCTGAAACTTGACACTTGTAGTAAATTCTCCGTAAATTAT
Organism: Panax stipuleanatus; assembly: GCA_020205555.1. Taxonomy (NCBI): domain Eukaryota; kingdom Viridiplantae; phylum Streptophyta; class Magnoliopsida; order Apiales; family Araliaceae; genus Panax; species Panax stipuleanatus. The sequence continues at coordinate 162,117,705 of CM035117.1, forward strand.
TATGATCATAATCACTTGATGTGTATTTTGATTTTTTTCAGATTTATTAATTTAAAAATGGTCAATTTCACGTAACAAAATCAAATTAAGAGAAATATTATGGGACGGAAGGAGTACTAATTATCTAAAAATAATAATAATAATAATCTAATACATTAAAAACATTGTTATGTATTTTTTATAAATCAATATTGTGTATACAACAAATCAAGTTCTCTAATATTACAAACATGTAGAAAAGTGTTAAATTTTCCTTCAATAATATTTACTTTAAGAGAGACTGCTATTATTTACTCTAAGATACAATATTATTCTTTTTTTTCCCGCTATAATTTTTGCTCCGATATATTATATTTCCCTCCCAATTTTTGTCAACCGCTTGGATATCTAATAAGCATCCCCAATTTCTATCTCTAATCCGCTTGAATATCTGATAATCACCCCTAATTTCTATCTCTAATCCATGCCCTAAACTAAAATCCCCAAATATTTATACCCAATTTCAGTGTACATATGATCTACGGATCCGCACACTAAATAATCGCTAATTCGTACAGTCGGGGACTAGCCGGCTTCGAAAAGCAATTCGTCAAACAGATCAGTATAAGAACTTCCGATCCAATTGATCATCAGTGTACATATGACCTGTGTACAATTGTCATATGATCATCAGTGTTTAATTCAAATATTTTTTCTCTCCTTTGAATCAATATGATAGCTTCTTCGAAGTGTCTATAAGCTTTTGTTTTAGTATTTTAATAGACACTGGGATTTCTTATCTTGCCATGTGTTTCCTGGTTGCAATCGTATATATAGTGTTCACTCTTGGCATGTTTTAGTTAATCTAATATTGACTCTCTTTTTTTGGGTAGATGAGTTTGTGTTTATCTATTTGAAATTAGGCCAAATATTATTCTTCTGAGGTTTTTCCCTCTCACCTATATTATTCTATTTGTGTTAGAAAGTTATCTGATGAGGAGTTAACTATTGTATTAAGGGGGCTTGCGAGCAATATTAATCAATCAAAATAATTTAGTTGTAGTTGTTGGAAGAAGTCGATTAAGTTTTTTACCCACTGCACTATAGCCCATTTTTAGCTTTCTCTTCTCTATAATATCATAATATGCTTCTTTTTTGGTTTGCTTGAGAATGATGTTAGACAAATTATGGTGATTTAAACTGATATTTTGGTAATGGTAGTTAAATTTTCAGTTCAATGGTTTGTTATGGTATGGGAGTTGCTCTGATTTATATGTTTTTGGCTATTGATGTTTTTTCCACTCTAATTACTTACTTAATTATCTGGACTACAAAGCTGAGAGAAATTTTAGTTTGTCAATAAATTTGGTTGGGTTCATAGGTGCAAGAAGTTTGATTCAAAATTTGTACCATGATGATAGTTGTGTTCAGGTCCAGAAACTTCAATTTTTTTTTGCTAAAGTTCATAGGTTCAGCATGTTGTAGATAATACCTGCCTGTTGGTTTTAAACATGATTCTTGACATTTTTTCCCCTTAAATTTAGAATACTAATTTATATATGTGACTCGAACAATTCTCCATTTCGTTGAACAGTTGCTATAGGAGGGAGGGATTAATAGGGGTATATTTTCAGGCTACAGATATAACAACAAATTTATCTTGTAAACATAAATGATTATAAATAGTTATGTAATCTGTTTTATGTTGGTTTGTCTTGGTCACAAAACCGCTAGTTCATTTACATGATTATGAAGATCTAAGTAATTCTGTATTCAGCCTCATTATTATAACAAGATTACAAAGTAAATTAGTATTTGGCCTCCCATTATTATAACAAATTGTATAGAATTAACGATTCAACTAGCGATGTGGCAACAAAGTCAAAGTTGTTTACACCCATAGTTTTCTTGGGTTAATATTCGTTAAGTTTTACATACCCCATAGGCCACAAGTATCCAAATTAAACCTTTCCTTTATTTTACATACTTTATTATTTATATAATATAATAACATAATTAAAATGATTAATTGATACATATATTTTTAAAATGTTAAGAAACATGTATAACAATTAAAATGATTATCAATATATGTATATGGCGAGGGATAGTTCAGATAGACAGATAATATAGAACATATGTATTTATGGCCAAAAATTTTTAGTGTTTAGTGTTTTTAGTGTTTTAACAATATATTTGTCATTCAACTTATGGTTGTTTATTATTTATTATTAATTCTTTCATTAATAAAATTATTTCAGTCCTATTAAACTCATGACTGCTTATTGTGACCTACAGTCGGTGGAGTTTAATGCAATTGCGTCCTTGTTCGATGGACGTCGACTCCGAGCAGAAGAAACTCTAGATGAGGTAATGTTTGTTTTTTTTCCTTTTGAAGGCGTTTGGAATGTTTTATAATTTTCTTGGTACTTTCTTATAAGCCTTTTTATTTTTAATGTTTACCAAGTACTCAAAATGGGTCATTATTAGTATTTATGAGCATGTGCTATGTTTTCATCTTTCAACTCCTTTATTAAAATATGAGGGAGGAGAGTCACTTTGTGTGGAGACCGTCTTGATGCTTGAAGTTTCTCCCTCTCCAGACTATATGCCACATTTTCTGGATAATGTACTTCTTCGGCATCTGAATCTTACCTGCATCATATGTTTTAGGAAGCACAAGTACTCAAATTGATTTTACTGCATTAGCACCTCCTTAGTCTTTATGTGTGTGATTTATGTTAATCACAAATGAATTTTCTATATCCATACTACTACTTGCAATTATCAAATTGTTCGAGTTGATTTATTTTTTCTTTTGCAAGATGTGGACAACTTGAAATGGAGGATGGTAATGAAATTGATGCAATGTTGCATCAAACTGGATGTGGGCATATATTGCTCTAAACTACAAGCTAGACTACACTATAGCATGTTTGGTACAAAGGCATTATAGGGAGAGTTATATTATAGTTAAGAAACATTGATGCAGAGCTAGTTTCTTTAACTCGGTACTTTTGTGCAATAGTTTTGGTTTCTGATGCGGACAACTTTGGTTATGTATGTATTGCCACAACATGGGCTCCTGAATTGTGTTTAATTCTCCCCTGTGCTTGTTTTAATTAATGAGAATACAATTATTCATGTAACTGAGTTGGTTGTTTCATTATTTGCAAGATTAAAAGTTAAAATAAAATGTTCAACAGCTGAAAGGAACAAATGGAGATTTATGTTAACAAATGAAAATATTTTATTTTGTATCAATTAAAAAATTTCTCTCTTTGCATGTTCTGCTTGCAGCAAGGTATACTGTGAGGTCTTTTGGTATCGGGCGTAACGAGAAGATTACCTGATATGTCACAGTGAGAGGTGACAAGGAAATGCAGCTTCTAGATAGCGAGTTGAAGGTGAAGGAATACGAATTGCTTAGGAAGAACTTGATACTAGCTGTTTTGGCTTTGGCTTTTATTTATCTTTTACGATTTTTTAATTTTTATTTGTTGTATATTTATTTATTTTTTTAGTTTTTATTTTTAAAAATTTTAATATTAAAAATACATATAATAATGGTGAAGATATTAATTTTTTTCCTGAAAATAATGTTGTACATAAAAAAGGAAAAAAATCTACTTTTTTTTAAATAAAGTTTTACTTTCTTGTTTAATTTTTTTGAATCTATATTTTATGAAACTTGACTCATTTTCGAAAAAAAAATTCCTAGTATTTTTTCTTAAAATAATAATTATTTTATAATTTTTAAAAATAATATTTTAATTTAAATATAACAAATAATTAGTATTTTAGCAATAATGTTTTATTTTAAAGTATTAAAAATCATAATTATTTTCAAATTATTTTAAAAAATATTCATTTTTAAATATAAATATAATTATTATTTTTAAAAAAATATTTTATTTTAAAATATTAAAAATAATAATTATTTTAAAATTATTAAAAAATATATTTTCTTTTAAAATATTAAATATAATTATTATTTTAATTTTTTTAAATAATATTTTTCTTAAAATAAGAAAATTATTTATTTTTAAAATAATTATTTTATTTTAAAATATTAAAAAAAAATTATTTAAAAATAATAATTTATTTTAAAATATTAAATATATTTATTATTTTAAAATATTAAAAATTAGTATTGAGTTAAACTGGGTCGGGTTGGGGTCAAATCGGGTAAGAGGAACGAAAACGCTCAAAAAATGTCATTTTAAGGACCTAACTGACGAAAAATGAACTTTAGGGACGACTTTGAAAGTAAGTGGCAACTTGGAGGGACAGAAGTGACATTCAACCATTTATAAATTTGTTTGACCAACTTATAAGTCATTGCCAAACACTCTAATTCAAGATATAAAGTGAAATTAATATCTAATTATAAAAAAAATTTACAATTCGAGAAAAAAGGATAATTTGAAAAATGAGAGTTAAAAATGAACTTACACACCATTGGTGCAACTTAATTGGTGCGGTTTGGTCGATTTTTGGTGCAATTTCGGGAGCGATTTCGATTTCTTGCACAGCCCTTGTCAAAATGTATATATGTAAAATAACGAGTTACAAGAAAAATTCTTATAAATTATTTAGAAATTAATTATATTTTTTTTTTCAAAATTATAAGTGAACGAATATGATCATTATAAACTATATCCAATCGACTACAAACTCTAATTTTTGTAAATTAGAAAATATATCTATATGTGCTCAATTTTAATTTAAAAAATTATAACGTTGAAAAAAAAAATTAAAACTGGGCATTTATTTTGAGACGAAGGGAGTGAAACATTTGACTGTATAAAATTGCGTTCAAATAATTAAAAAATTTTAAATACAAAATGATGCGTTTTGGGGGAAAAAATAAGTCGAAACATGCCTATTGGGTTTACTTACTTTTGGGCAACAATTTACTAATCGTTGTAAAAAAATCTATAAAATAAGCAACGAAAAAAATTGTTGACAATGAATGTGGCCTATATTAGGCAACGAAATATAACAACAAAAAAGTTGTTGTTGCCGACGATGAGAAGAAATCTAATCGGCAACAAAAAATTATAAATATGCGTGGGTGGGGGGGGGGGGTTTCTCGCCAATGATTTGGCAACGAATTTTTGCAACAACCTATGAATTTCGTTACGAAAAATGAAAGCTTTTCACAAACTGCAACGAATGACAAATTTCGTTGCTAAACATGCATTTTTGGCAACGACTTTATAAGTCGTTGCCCGAAAAATTGTTGCCAAATGTCCATTTTTTGTAGTGTTGAACATTGTTTGGTTAGCTCATGATGGTCCAACGTGGATATTAACCCTATTGATATATTCTATAGTACATAAAATATTTCTTGTTGCTGGGTTATATCTCTTCAATATATTTTGGAAAATCAGATTGTATTTTGGAAAGGAATATGTTTTAGCTGAGAGATTTATTCTAATTTGAATTAGAGTATTTTAAGGTAACTGGAATGTGTTTAGAGTATGGACTCTAACTATCCTATCTTAGAATATCTTTTGTTTCCTTAAATTTAGCTCGTCTTATAATGATATCCTTGACTTGCTGATTTAGAAATATTTTATAGTTGTTAGCTATAACAGAGTGCTGATTTTGCTAGTCTTTTATGCTAACAATTTTTATAGCCGTTGGTATTCTCTGTTAGTTTTTATATTTTATGATTTTAATGATGACAATATGCTAGAGAATATAAGTTATTAAATGGATTGAATTGTTTTTAAAATGGGTTGTTGATAATAATTTATAGTCAGTTTGGTTTATGATGATTTAATATGTTTATGCATATTGGTTATTTAATGGATTGTATGGGATATGTTTTGGGTTGATCTGATATTGATCTATTGGATATGATTAAGTGTGAACTTATATTAATGGTCTGGATTGATTTTATTTCGGGTTAAAAGAATATGGCAAGTATAATTTATAGACTTTATCAATTGGAGCATATTAAGGAAGTTACCTATTCTAATTAGAAGTATGTTTGAATTTTGAATTGCCAACCTTTAGGGGAACTAATATAGCTGGAAAGTATTTTGTTTAAAATATACTAAATTGGTATACGTTCTAATTCAATTGGAGTCTATCATGAAATCTTTCCTAATTGATCAAAATTGTTTTAGAGTTGGACTCTAACAGCTTTATTTTTGAATATTTCTTTGACTCCTTTAAATCAGCATATCTTATATTCCTATCTTTAATCATGCTTGTTTTATAAGATATAATATAGCCGTTGTTATAACTAATTACTGATAACTGCTATCCTTCATTGAGCTTTCTTGCTAAAAATTTGGAACTAGCCGTTGCCATCCTATTATATATATATATATATATATATATATTTACGGTGCTCGACTACAGGGACACTACAAGACAACAAGACCACAAAGCTGAAAGTACTCTGAAATTATCTGAGTTATCTACTAGTTGTTCAATAATTCTTTTAATCTCATATTATTAGCAGACTAGTAATCCATCTCTTGAGATATATTGTGTAATCGGGTTTTAAGTCTAGGTTGGCTTGGGAAGTTATTAGTATAATATTCATTCTGTTTGGCGAAGAATCGAAGTCTCAAATGTGAGAGCTATTACAGAGGTGCAAGGAGGGGCAGAGGTGTCCGGGCGATTCTCGTTGTAACAGGGAGTTTTCAATTTACTGTGTAATTGTTGAATATTATATTAATAAAGTGAGTCTCCAATACCTTTTGGTATTGGACGTGGATTAGGCTACTAGACTAGAGGATAGGGGTTGAACCACGTAAAAAATCTTGGTTTTTTTTTCATTCTGTCTTTATAGTTTGATTGGTTGAGCATTCTGCAGATTTTTTATTTAGTTCGTTCTTGAAATTATAACTAATACGGACAATGTTAGGGTGTCCGTTTATAATCTGCATACATAGCTTTTAAAAATTGTCTATTGTAGATCACTATGTGGTAATTACACCTATTCACCCCCATCTAGGTGTGCTATTTACGGAATTACATTTGGTATTAAAGTAAGACTCTACTAATATTGATCTTTGGCACACCTAAATTTTCAAGAAGGTCACCACAAGCCGACCACCTCTATTGATAGGAAACAAGAACTTCAACTTCTAGAAATTCAGAATGAAGATTTATCTCAAGACAGACCCATGGGAATGGTGGGTGGTTGATAATGGATCCGTCATTCCAAGACATGATAATGGTAGACCCAAGACTCTCATGGACATGGATGCAAATGAAAGCTATATGTTTTCCTACAACTCAATAGCCATGAACACCTTGCTAAGCGGAATGGTCCAAACTGAAATTGATAAAGTATCATCGTGCAACACAACAAAAGAAATGTGGGATACTATCTTGATAAGCCACGAATGTACTTCTAAAGTTAAGGATGTGAAGTTAAGTATGCTAATGCAAGAGTATAAACTATTCAAGTTAGAAAAGGATGAAACAATCAATGAAGCTCAAGGAAGATTTCTCACACTAATGAATTCACTAAGTATGCTTGGTTGAAAAATTGATCAAAGGGAAATAAACAAAAAGCTACTTAGAGTCATGCCTAAACGATTCGCATCAAAGGTTACAACTATTCAAGATTCAACAACAATCAGTACCATGGAATCTCTCACCTTATTTGGAGAGCTTGAAGAATATGAAAATCAACTGAGGAGGTATGATGATGAAGATGAGGCACCAATAAAGAAGACATTGTCACTTCAAACCGAAAGCAACATGGAAGGTGATGACGAAGACTTTGATGAAGAAATTAAAATGCTCTCTAGAAAACTTGAGAGACTACTTCAAAGGAAGAATCAAAAAGGTAGCTCAACTCCAGTGAGTAAGTCCAAAATAGAACAAGAAGAAGAAACTGTTCAACTTTGTTTCTTGGGACTATAAGATGATGATCAACTTGAGGTAACAAATTTTCATGAAGCTTTTGAAATATCTATGCCTGATTATATTGCTTTAAAAAATGAAAATCAACATCTCAAAAAGAAAATTGCTTATTTTAAGAATTGCGTAAATGAGCTAATGAATGAAGTTAAGTCACTTATTAAAGAGAGAAAAGAAAATGAATATCTTAATAATGAAAATGAAGTTTTAAAAGAAAATTTAAAAATGAGAGATACGTGCATAGATGCTTTTCATGATGGAAAAATGATGAATGTGCAATATGATGATAATGTAACAAATGCAGAAATAGCATCTTTAAAAAATGATCTTGCTAAATTTGTGCAAGGAGAAGAGAACCTAACTATTATGTTAGGGGCACAAAGGTCTAGTCTTGATAAACAAAGAATTGGGTATAAGCCTATTAAAAATATAGAAAATAGAACTAATAATAATATTAGAATGATTAATAGGAAACCAATGCATAAACCACTTTATTGTTCACCGTTTGTTACTTGTAAAAAATATGGTTTTAAAGGTCATTTTGATTCTAATTGTAATAAAATTAGAATAAAACAAATTTGGGTAAAGAAATGTGATTTATATACTACTAACCCAAAAGGACCTAAGAAGATTTGGGTACCAAAAAGGTAGAAACGATTTGTTTGTTTTATAGATGTCTCAAGATTAAAAAGGAGACGAATACTACTTTACTTTGAGAGAGTAAGTTACCTATAAGTTATTTGGTGGAATTTGTAAGTATCTTATGGTAAACCAAGGGTGATTGATAACATTATTTATTCTAAAAATTTTATTGTGCTAAATGTTCCATATTTAATACACATAACAATCATGATGAAGAATCTATATTTAAATAACTTTTTTGAACTTAACCATGATCTGTCAAAAGATGAGGATACTGCAGGAAATAAAAATTTGAATTGTGGAGCACAAACTGCTACATTCGGACAGCCTAAGCCGTCCTAATCAGAAGAAAAAATAGATGAAATCAGACAACCTGAGTCGCCCGTTTTAGTTGAAGACATAGAAATGTAGACTCCCACAAACAGACAGCCAGAACAGTCCGAATTAAAAGAAAATTCTGATGAACAGTCTGATGTATCACATGACTTACTAGAGCCCGAACCTATTGAACAAATGTCCAATGTCAGGCTTCCTAAATCATTCCGAATTGTGGGAAATCATCCTTCAAGTCTGATCATCGAAAATCTCAACATTAGGATGTCCACAAGAAGAGTTTTTGGAGAAATTTGTTTGCTACACTAAAGAGCACATCTATCAAGCTTATTACTAGTAACAAAATGTTGATATATAGATAACAAATCACAAAGGTATGATTATTCTGTTTACTTGCTATTTGTGATTTTGTTATAAGCTTGCTAAATTGAAATGATTTTTTTTGTTGATGTCAAAGGGAAAGAGATAACTAAATTGATATGCAGACTTATGCTTAATGATTAATATGCATGGTCTTATTTTTTTTTTATAATGACAAAGGGGGAGAGAAATGTTACTTATGGTCCAAGTCATTTATTGCTCCTTAATATTCATACATTTAGGGGGAGCCATATATTTAGGGGGAGCATGTTAATTACATAGTTTAATATATTGTCATCATCAAAAAAGGGGAGAATGTTAGTTTTTATATTTTATGATTTTAATGATGACAATATGCTAGAGAATATAAGTTATTAAATGGACTGAATTATTTTTTAAAATGGTTTGTTAATAATAATTTATAATCAGTTTGGTTTATGATGATTCAATATGTTTATGCATATTGGTTATTTAATGGATTGCATGGGATATGTTTTGGATTGATCTGATATTGATCTATTGGATATGATTAAGTGTGAACTTATATTAATGGTCTGGATTGATTTTATTTCGGGTTAAAAGAATATGGCAAGTATAATTTATAGACTTTATAAATTGGAGCATATTAAGGAAGTTACCTATTCTAATTAGAAGTCTGTTTGAATTTTAAATTGCCAACCTTTAAGGGAACTAATATAGCTGGAAAGTATTTTGTTTAAAATATACTGAATTGGTATAAGTTCTAATTCAATTGGAGTCTATCATGAAATCTTTCCTTACAAATCAAAGTTGTTTTAGAGTTGGACTCTAATAGCTTTATTTTTGAATATTTCTTTGACTCCTTTAAATCAACATATCTTATATTCCTTTCTTTAATCATACTTGTTTTATAAGATATAATATAGCCGTTGTTATAACTAATTAATGATAACTGCTATCCTTCATTGAGCTTTCTTGCTAAAAATTTAGAACTATTCATTGCCATCCTATTATATATATATATATTTACGATGCTCGACTACAGGGACACTACAAGACAACAAGACCACAAAGCTGAAAGTATTCTGAAATTAACTGAGTTATCTTCTAGTTGTTCAATCATTCTTTTGATCTCAGATTAATAGCAGACTAGTAATCCATCTCTTGAGATATATTGTGTAACCGGGTTTTAAGTCTAGGTTGGCTTGGGAAGTTATTAGTATAATATTCATTCTATTTGGCGAAGAATCAAAGTCTCAAATGTGAGAGCTATTACAGAGGTGCAAGGAGGGGCAGAGGTGTCCGGACGATTCTCGTTGTAACAGAGAGTTTTTAATTTACTGTGTAATTGTTGAATATTATATTAATAAAGTGAGTCTCCAATACCTTTTAGTATTGGACGTGGATTAGGCTACTAGACTAGAAGATAGGGGTTGAACCACGTAAAAAATCTTGGTTTTTTTTTTCGAATTGTCTTTACAATTTGATTGGTTGAGCATTCTGCAGATTTTTTATTTAGTTCGTTCTTGAAATTATAACTAATACGGACAGGTATTAACCGTCCGTTTATAGCAGACGAAAAACATACACTAATACGGACAGTGTTAGGGTGTCCGTTTATAATCTACATGCATAGCATTTAAAAATTGTCTATTGTAGATCACTATTGGGTAATTACACCTATTCACCCCCCTCTAGGTGTGCTATTTACGGAATTACATTCTCATTATATAAGATCGTTCCTTCACGGCAAACAGCAGGACACAGAACTTGAAGGCAACATCAGTCTTGATATAACAGTGATAATAGAGTGCTATCAAAGAAAAATTACCAGCTGCCAATTGTATTGCTTTTAATCCTTTTTGGCAGGAAATTATATAGCCTATTGTAATATCTTCTAATTTATTCTTAGTGTAAGCCTGGTTTGTCTTGGTCTATCTAGCAGTAGATAGGGTCTGTTCATAGAGAGCTTTCAAGGTTGCAGAAGTGCAAAGGTCTCAGTGGTGAGAAAGGTTGCAGAGGTGCAAGGGGCAGTGGTGTCCATCAATGGAAAGCTTTATTTGAACAACAAATTTTTTTATTGTATTTAATTTAATATTAAGTTTAATAAAAAGAGTCTCTAATACTGGTTGGTATTGGACTTGGATTAACCCATTAGAGATTAAGGGCAGAACCACGTAAAAATCTTGGTGTCTATGGTTTGCTAATCTATGTGCTTTGTTAATTCAAGTATTTCATTCTGTCTTTAAAGTATTCTGCATATCGTTGTTATGTTGGATCTCGTATTGAACTAATCCAAACACCTCGTGTTACCTGTCTTCATTATATATAAAGGTGTCTACTTTAAGCCTGTAACCGCAAAAATTAAAATTTGACATTGTTGATCGTTTCTAGCTTAGACACTATGTGTGCACATACACGAAATTACATATATATGGGAAGTGCTCCATAGCACACGTTAGCTATGTGCACTATTTCAGTTAACTGTTATCCAGTCGTCCAAAATTAGATCAAATGGCTATGGTGAAGGCCCAAACGTCAGAGGGAGTAACGGCCAGCAATAATTTTATTAATTTTCTATACTGGTCGCTAGAGGGAGTAGCGGCTAGTCAAAATACTATCGTTTTGACTGGTCGTTACTCCCTCTAGCGGCCAATATAGAAAATTAATAAAATTAATAGTGTTTTGGGGATTTGGTTTGGCCGTAGAGGGAGTAGCGACCAGTTTGACTGAATCTTAGGACATTCATATAACATTTTACTCCATTCCCATCCATAGGCTAAACACCTGCAGAAATTTAGCTTCAGAGTGAATTTGCTAGTTTTGAGAGTAAAAGAAATCACTTGTTCGTGCAATTAATTTTCGGTAAGTCTTCATCAATGGCTTTCATGCCTGCTACAAATATATTTTTATCTAACTCTTCTGAATCTCTTGCTAGTTTAGATTCTAGAAATGAATCAGAGTATGTTAATGATGATGAAAATAGTAATAAAGAGGTAATGGTTCCTTATGTTGGTTACTTATTTACTAAATTGGAAGAAGGTGAAAACTTTTATAGATCCTATGCCCAAAAAAGTGGATTTGAGATTAGGATTTCTCAGAGTAGTAAACATTCTCACAGTAATGATTTGACGTCAAGGTTATATGTATGTAAAAAAGTTGGTATACCAACTGTTGTAAAGAATTCATTAGATGATGAATGTGATAACGATAAGAAAACAAGACAACGAGACTCAATTGGCTGAACACTATGCAAAGCTAGAATGTATGTTGTTCATGGTAAGAAAGAAGATAATTGACATATTTTGATTATTGAGTTGGATCACAATCATCATTTAGTGACACTTACCAAAGTAGATTTGATTGAGACATATAGAAATATTACGCCGGTAGCAAGAAAATTAATTGACACATTAAATAAGGCGGGTATTGGACCAAGTAGGATGATGAATGTTTTGAGCACAATGAGTGGAGGGAGGGATGCAAAATGTAGGTTTTAGTGACAAGGATGTTCGCAATGTAGTTAAGGATTTAAGACGTGACTCGGAAGATGAAAATGATGCACAGGCAGCAGTCAGTTATCTGAAAAAATTTGGTTCTAGCAGTGCGAGTAAATTTGTCTTTCGTGTCAAATCAGGCGAAAATAATCGCATAGCTTGTATTTTGTGGGTAGACGACAGATCAAGATTTATAATCAACGTTTCGGGGACGTGGTTGCATTTAACACTACGTATAGGACAAATAGGTATAGTATGTTATTTGTTCCATTTACTGGGGTCAACCACCATTATCACTCTGTTTTATTTGGATTTAAACTATTAAGGGATGAGACATAAAACACTTTCATTTGGGTCTTAGAGACGTGGCTTGACGCCATGGACTACAAGGCTCCTGTAACCATCATCACAGACCAAGATAAAGCCATAAGCAATGTTATTGGTAGGGTACTCCCATCCACTCATCATTTATTGTGTTCTTGGTATATTAACAATAAATTTCCAGAAAAATTGCATTATGTTTATGTGGAACACCCATCATTCAAAGACGATTTTAACAACTGTGTGTATAATTCATTGTCCATCGGCGAGTTTGAAGAGCGTTGAAAATCCTTATGAGAGAATATGATTTGTCTCAAAATGAATGGCTCATAAATTTGTATGATGTGAAGGAGAAATGGATAAGTGCATATACAAAGAGATATTTTATTGCGGGAATGACAACCACCGGAAGAAGCGAAGGTATGGATCATTTTTTTGATTTATATGTGAATGCTTCAACAGGCATGAAAGATTTTGTCGTCAAAACTAAGAAGGCTATTGAGAAACAATTCAATAGAGAGAGAAAGGTTGATTATGTAACAAAACAACGAAAACATAGTTTGGTTTTAGGAACATCGTTGGAAGTACATGCTCTTGAATGCTATACAAAAGAGATATGTTTAGACGTTTTCAAAAAGAGCTCGTGGATTCTTTAAAGTATAACATCAAAAAAGTTAGTGAGTTGTACATTATTGATACAAAGGTCTATGCAGTGTACAGGGAAGATGCAATCGAAAATAGTCAGAGCTATCGACAAGTTGTCAATAATCGTTGGGGGGTCGATAACATGTACTTGTCAAATGTTCTTACATTCTGATCAGATTTGCAGGCACATACTGAGATTCTTAAGCTTCAAGAGTATTGCACAAATACCTGCTGGCATGATCGTTCCTCACAATGGAAAAGAGATGCTAATAGGAGTAATGGTGAAAAGGAAATGGTTTCTCCAATGAGTTCTGACTTTGAAAAAAACTAAGCAATGCAGTACAATCATTTGATGAGTAATTTTCAAGAGTTAGCTAGTAAAGTTGTTTGCTCAGTTCGAGGCTACAAGGAAATACTACAACAAAATGCACGAGGAAAAACCATTGTTTATCAGTATGACTCGGATGAGAAGATTACAGACATATTAGACGATGATAATGACCGCGCAGAAGAATATGCACCTGAGGAGATGGGACTGCAAGATGATGATGATGATGATGAGGATGAGGTTGAGGAGGAAGAACAAGAGTATTTGCCACCAATTGCTTCTCAAACAAAGGGCCGAAAAAAATAATCAAGATTAAAAAGTGCCCTTGAAAAAATTATGGGTAGTAAGCCTCACCGAAAATGTGCAATATGTGGATTCGAAACTAATCATGACAAACGCAATCATTATAGAGTGTTAGGACTTCCTGAACCTAAAGATAATTAATGTCTCTATATGTGTTTATTTAGAATGTTGGTGTTTTTCTGGATTGATTATAGAGATGTAGTTTAATCATTATAGAATGTTGAAGTGTTTGTAATTTAATCATGTAAAGATCATTATATATTTTTTAGAATGTTTGTGTTTTTATGGACTAGACATATGTTTTGTTTCTCCCTATAAATGTTTGCATGTTGGTGATTTTATTGTTGAACAGGTATGGCCGTATAGGTTGGTACCATGCTAATGGGGTTGGTGCCAACTCCCTGTATGCTGGCCGCTAGAGGGAGTAGCGACCAACATTTTTTCACAAAGTCATGGCCATTACTCCCTCTGGGGGCTAGCATACAGGGAGTTGGCATTGTGCCTATATGTTGGCCGCTAGAGGGAGTAGCGACAAGGACTTTGTGAGAAAGTGTTAGCCGCTACTCTCTCTATCGACCAACATACAGGGAGTTGGCACCAACCCCATTAGCATGGTACCAATCCATACATGTTAAACAACAAAATCACCAACATGCAAACATTTTCAATAACAAATTAACCAACTAACACACATAGTCAATACCAAAATCACCCAATTCAATATCAACTGAGTTAAAATATCATCCATTCAATCCATATTAAATTAAAAGTACATGTTTAAAATCAACCTCTAAATGATTTGGTCTCTAGGTATATCTCTAGCCTTACATTTGAACAATTCATAACCTATTTTATACCTAAAGACCGATACATCATCCGTTGACCATTTTTCATTGCTAAGGTCAATATTGCCCCTCACGAGTTAGTCAACATACTTGCAAACAAAGATGCCACAGTCGTAATAATTATCCTACATAGGTCGAGTCTTTGCTGTCTGCACCTTTGGGGGTGTACGTGGCCAATCACCGAACAAGTTACCCATTCGCAATATCAACGGTATCAATTGTATCTACAATAACAATAATGTCATTAGTACGTACATATATAGCGAGAAAACTAAATGACTATATTAAAAAACAAAATGTCATGTACCGCGACATCGATGTAGTATGTGTACATTTCAGTTAATTTCATGTGCGGTTTATCATTATATAGTGGGTCGAGGATAGAAACCTTCCATGTTGACACCAAAAAGGTTAACAATATGAAATGACTGTTGCTTGGGATACATATAGGCATGAAGATAAAGTCTCACTTATGCAATGGTTGTCCCACTTGAGGTGTAACATATGACTGGCAGAAATGATCTCCACGAATTTGTTCCCCAGTAGACAAGGCACCTTTCCCCAAATACATAAAAAATGAGGGCATGAAGCCAAATTTTGCTCATCTCTGTATTCCCTCGCGCTGATATTTGTCTTCCTTATCCCGCAAAAGACAAATATATACGTCCATCACATGCTCGTATAGCCAAATTACGAGTCACAAAGAATTCATATCTTCGTGAGTCAACGTGTACCACTGTTGGGGGTGCCCAATGGGAAGTTGAAGATGATTGGGGGGAGTTGGGGAGAAGAAGTTCTCGTTGATCATTCTAATCTTTTGCCCATGGAGTCTTTTTGGTATAGACCCTTTAGGTCCATATTCTTCTGCTGTAACATCATTCCCAATAAACGAAGAACCACCCTCGTGCATAAGCTGAGTAAGCTGGGACATATCAGCTTTAGCCTGGGTGCTAGGGATGTACACGTCGAGCTCAGGCGCAGATGTGGGCATCTCTGTCTTCTCACCCCCATATACTCCTCCCCCCCACCCTTACATCTGCATCATACAACTCATACAGTTGATCCCAACCCTCTTTTATGTGATTGTATTTGGGAGGAAAGTCTTGCTTGAACTTGAAAATTTTGTCGAGGAGAGATTTTGTGCCCTCAATCTATATGCAAAAAATAACATAAAAATAAGAAGACAAACAAAACACATTAGTATCAAAGAATACAATAGATTATATCAAATAAATAAATAATATATTATATCAATTGAATAATTTGTAAAACTTTAACTTGCTTACCATGCTAACCATACGATGTTGATTATATACAGAACGAGGCTCGTAGCTAGTGTTGGGATCTCCTTCGCGTCGAGGGCAGTGCAAGGGTCGTTGGGTAATTTTTTGCACCACTTGAAGTACGTATCCATAGGGATAGTTTTTGCAACCTCCTGGACTTCTCCCTCGAAACTTTCCATATATAGCTCCCACTGATCAATGTATTTTCTTCTCATTTGTATGTAATCTTGTGGCTTAAATGACTGTTTCATAGATTGTCTCAAAGCATCATGTCTCTCGATCAGGAACGGAATGTCTTGTATATACCCATATTGCTTCATTACCCGGTCGGGTATTTGATACTCGACAGTATCAAAAATTAATCAATGGGACTCGACCTGATCCTGCCAATCTAGCCTCATAATTATAGTACCTTCAAGCATCATCCCATCGCTGGTATAACAACCATACTATCTCCCACTTAGGTTGCCTATCAAATTCGCCCCGGTAGAAAGATAGATGGTGATGGGGATCGTTTCGCCTATCACCTATATTGATGTTTGGCGGAGTACGCCCATGTTGTTGCTCTAGGGACCCAAAATAAATAATTTGGCCTAGGGTTAGGCCTTCCAACCAGAAAACGCTCGTATGCCCAAATTTGTAATAAAGTTACACAACCATTGACATAATTATTCTCTCTCATAGATGCTGTGTACAGACCTGATATAAATTTGCCAAACATGCAGCACCCCATGCATATGTGGCAGTCTTATTTGAATCATAAATAAAGTACATATACTTAGGGTGTACAGTATTTTTTACCTTATGGGAAATAACCCCCCCTGCATAGCCAAAGGACGTATGCCTTTGTATACAAACCAACCACATCCCTACTTACATTGTCTAGACACTTAGAAAAAATTTTACGCAACCAAATTAAGGAAATACCACGTCTTTTTTGACATTATTCCATTCCCCAACCCATTCATCACCAAAAATTTTCCTAAATAACTTAATGGAGCATCAAATGGAGGATAAGTTAAGGGCTGACCCAATACCGGCAAATGAAAAATGAAATGCACATCCTCTAATGTTACTGTTATTTCACCATATTTCATATGAAATGTATTTGTCTCCGGCCGCCATCTCTCAATTAGGGCAGATATAAGACTGGCATCTGTTCTCGTTACTACTGCCGGATAACTAAACCCCTTAAACCCCCACGACTCTAATAATTTTTTGTGCAGGCTGGTCAGTTCCCATTTATCATATATAATTGAAGTCGATTGGCTTGACATCAGTGTACCCCTTTCAATCCCATTCCATACATCCTCCGATACATGCTTTTCTTGAGCATAAAGAACACTGCGATCAATGGGTCCAGGCAGCTAATTGTCCATATTTACCTAACAATATCAACAACAATAAAACTATCATTCAATGTCTAAATATATGAATGACCAAAAATAATACAAAACAACAACAATAACATTTCATACATGTAAGTCTGTTAATATTTTATAACTAAGTGACAATTCTTGCGAAAAAATACCAACAACAACAATAAAACATTTAACACAATTTATGCATATATAATACCCAAAAATATACATACTAATATTTTATACATAGAAATACCCAATTTATACACATAATTTGTATACATAGATACATATATACCACCCAATTTGTATGCATACATACAATAATACTGACTTTGTCACTCTTAGACCATGCTTTAATATATTAATCATTCTCAATATATTTAGAAAAAAACTATCATTCAATGTCTATTTTTTTCTCTCAAGATATTTGCAAAAAAAAATTGGGTTGAAATATGCTTACTTTACTTTAGAATCGATTAACCGGTTGAAGTTGAGATTGATGTAACAAATTCGAAGCAGCAACAACAAACCCTTCTCTTTGTGCAGCAGCAAACCCTTCTCTTTGTGCAACAACAAACCCTTCTTTTTCTGTAGCAGCAAATGGAAGCAGTATGCATAGAATGGTTTAGATGAAAATTGCATGGCCGCTACTCCCTCCTACGGCCATGCCAAATCCCCAAAACACCCTTAATTTTATTAATCTTCTATGTTACCCACTAGAGGGAGTAGCGGCCAGTCAAAACGACAGCGTTTTGACTGATCGCTACTCCCTCTAGCGGCCAACATAGAAAATTAATAAAATTATTGCTGGTCGCTACTCCCTCTGGCGTTTGGGCACCCACCATAGCCATTCGATCTAATTTTGGACGGCTGGATAACAGTTAGCTAAAATAGTGCCCATAGCTAACGTGTGTTATGGAGCACTTCGCTATATATATATATATATATATATATATATATATATATATATATATATATAAAAACTAATCCATGGCAACCGGTTGTCATGTAACTGTTCCCTGCAACCATATCTTAAGCTGTAGATCTAGTAAATGGAAGGCTGAGATGAGTTTGATTTATGCCCAAGTCGCTACTACAAGTAGCGGCTTATTAAAGTTTTAAAAGTCAAACATTTGGGCCCCTTATGTTATGTGAGTAGCGACTTTGAGAGTTTTGTCCCATATTTATTGTCACTTTCATTTACTTAATTTGTTATAATAATTTCTAATAATAATAATAATATTAATTATTTGATTTAATAAATAAAATTATAAATAATATTAATTAAATTTAATGAAATAATAATAATAATATATTATTTGTTATTGTTTTTATTTTTATTATTACTATTATTATTATAATTACTATTATTATTATTATTATTATTATTATTATTATTATTATTAGTACTATTATTATTTTTTTAATCCCCCAACCGCTACACATAGTAATAATAATACTAATTTAATTCTATTATTATTATTATTATTGTATTATTAATAATAATAATAATAATTTAATTATAAAATACTTACTCTTGGAGCAGTAGATTTTTCAATTTGATTAAAGTTATTACTTTCAATTTGGGACAGGGATTTTCAATTTGGGACAAAAAATAAGAAAATAAGCTGGAACTGGGAGTAGTACTATTATTATTATTATTATTATTATTATTATTATTATTATTATTATTATTATTATTATTATTATTATTATTTTTATTTTTTTAATCTCCCAACCGTTACACATAGTAATAATAATAATAATTTAATTTCATTATTATTATTATTCTAATAATAGTAATAATAATAATAATAATTTAATTATAAAATACTTACTCTTGGAGCGGTAGATTTTTCACTTTGATTAAAGTTATTACTTTCAATTTGTGACAGAGACTTTCAATTTGGGACAAAAAATAAGAAAATAAGTCAGAACTGAGAGTAGCGGCTGTGCACGAAAAACGAGTGATGTCAGCCGGTTTGTCATTATCACATGCATGAGTTGGTGATCACTAATTAATTACTGGATCAAGTCCAATTTTTAATCAAAAAGAAAGAGTAACAAGAGCATGTTTTGGACGAGTTATGTGCATGTGTATATATTTCGTGCACAGCGGCTACTCCCAGTTCCGACTTATTTCCTTATTTTTTGTCCCGAATTGAAAGTCCCTATCCCAAATTGAATGTAATAACTTTAATCAAAGTGAAAAATCTACCGCTCCAAGAGTAAGTATTTTATAATTAAATTATTATTATTATTAATACTATTATAATAATAATAATAATAATGAAATTAAATTATTATTATTATTACTATGTGTAGCAGTTGGGGGATTAAAAAAATAATAATAGTAATAGTAATAATAATAATAATAATAATAATAATAATAATCCCAGTTCCGGCTTATTTCCTTATTTTTTGTCCCAAATTGAAAGTCCCTGTCCCAAATTGAAAGTAATAACTTTAATCAAATTGAAAAATCTACCGCTCCAAGAGTAAGTATTTTATAATTAAATTATTATTATTATTATTATTACTATTATAATAATAATAACAATAATAATAATATAAGACCCCAACTTTTATGAATAAAGATTTAATTTTCTTTATATATTATTTCGAAATAGTAAGATGTTGATTTGATAAATGTGAAAAGTTATGGGTGAAATATGCAAATATTTCAAAATGAGCAAGTGGTTATAAAATATTCATTGCTGTCGGGGGATATTCGTTTGGTCGTAGAATATTCTTGTTGTCGGGGAATATTCGTACGACGGCGCAGCTATTTGTGGGCCCCACAACGGAATAACTGTCGGATATAGAAAGAGACAGAAATAACCTTTTTATAAAATAACGGCGTAGTTGTTACCGCTAGTACTATTAAAATGCCCGGTGGTTAAAATACAGTAATACGCGGTGTTGCACAGTAGCACACGGTATTGCACAGTATTTTGAATTATTGATTCTTACGTAAGAAGTCACAACTCAATTATTGTTACAGTAATTACTGTTCAATATTTTATATTATTGATTCAATAATTGCATGATATTTTATTGATTCAATAATTGCTACGTTGATATTTTATATCAATAATTGCTACGTTGCTATTTTATATGATTGATTCAATAATTGCTACCGTTGATATTTTGTATTATTGATTCAATAATTGTCATTGCACAGTATTTCACATTATCAACTCAATAATTCATATTATTTGAATAATATTATTAGATAGCATTATTGACAATGTCTAAGGAAGTTTTGTCTAGGAGAGGTTATTTAATTGCGCGCCAGTAAGAAAAAGTCCTTATCGGAAGGCCCTCTCTTTCCTGGGAACGACCTGGTTGTCAATCTTGTAGTTCTGTAATATTATTTGTGAATAATTAATTATTAATTTATATGATATGAAAATATTTATTTTGTGGATATAAAAGAAGGAATTAGTGCTGATGTGTTTTTATCAGTATTTTGGTGTGAAAAATCATCCGTTTATGAATTTCGGATAATTTATGTTTGAAATTTGGAAAAACTTTCTTCTACAAAGTTGTAGAGAATTAAATTTCCTATAGAAAGACATAGAATTTATATTTTTCTGACAAAAGAGCTATTTATTATGAATTATTGAAGTTTCAAAAATAAATATTTTTATTAAAAACATGGGTGGGCCCCACTTTTATTTTTTTGTTGAAAAAAATTCTGGTTATTGAAAGCAGCCAGAGAAAAAAAAATGAGGCGGCTGGAATTTTTTTTTAAAAAAATATTATTTTATTAAAAAATCTACATTGGCATCCTAAGCTTTTCCTATAAATAGGGTGTTTAGTTTAGAATTGAAAATCACACCAGAATCAGAAGTTTTCTCTCTCTATAATATCGAGCGTATTTTTGTGACTATTTAGATACTTTGAGTGTTACTATTCAGTGCAAATTTTCTTCAGCCTTATATCCGATATTTCAGTCAGAGGTACTATTCTTTTGAGGTAAGGGATGTTATTTTTTTTCGTAAATGATGTTATTCTTTTCAATATCATTATACCAAAATATTGGCATGGATTTTATTATGAAATTCTTACTTTTTCCGTCGGAGTTACTATTCACGTATACGGCACTATTCACGTATACGACACTATTCACGAAAAAACTAAATTTTCTTCTATTTATCCAAATTGTCTGTTATGGTTACTATCTTTGATTGTATCTAAGTTTTGAGCTTTATTCTTGAATTTTGCTCCACAAAGTATTATTATGGAATATTCTTGAACTTGAATAAACTAAAATACGAATCCTTAATCTTGTCCTTTATTTCACTGGATTCGTTATTTATATTATTTTTCATCATCCTCAGTCCTAAAAGGTGATATAACTGAATATCTTTGGCCTGTAGAGCAAAGATGAATTATTACCTGATGAATATCTTTGGCCGTAGTGCAAAAATGGACAGGTGTTGAGATAAACATGACCACTGGTGATACAAATGAATATCTTTGGCCCGTAGTGCAAAGATGAATATTTGATTCGAGATGTATATTGATTGATGTTACAGGAATAAAATAATGATGATGGACTTTTAAATCATAGAAGATAGTAGACTTCATTCTCTACTTAACTCTTCTAATGAATTGTTGTTTCCGCTGCGAATATTGATCTAAAACTTGTTGTCAATAATATTTTATCTGAATTGTTGAAGACTAACGATAATTTATTTTTCATTATTTTAGTCATAATATTCTTTACTGGGCTAGTTGAGCTCACCCTTTTCATCTATTATTCTCTTCAGAAAATAAGAATGTTGCGGGAACTAGTCGGGGGACAGAGTGATGGTCCGAGTTAGAACAGTAGTAGTCCTCACTATTTCTGATAAATAGTGTGATAATAATTGTAATGAGGACTTAGTTTGAATGTTAATATTTTGTACATATTTGTATTGACATTCACAGTTGTGTGGTCGTATTTTGCACGACCGTATGATATAAAAGTTTGTATTTGAATTCTGTACCATGTATTTGGCGACTCAGAATGGGTTGGGTTGACTGGACCTATTCTGGGGGTGTCACAGTTGGTATCAGAGCTTAGGGATACGATCTTTGGTGGAGATCTGGGAATAGAACTAGGAGGGAAGAGACGAGTAAATCCTTCGCTAGTGTGTCCTACCTAAGCTTATGTGGTATTTAATTGGTCAGTCGGAGCATAGGGTTAATATGTGATAGGTTAATTTGTTTAATTAACCCTTGTTTTATGGCAGTATTTGAGAATGGCAACTGAGAATGTTAACAACGAAGTGAATGAGACTGTGGAGACACCTTTAATCACCAACCAGGAAAGCGTGCAACAAGAAGGCAATGTTCATCCTAAAAACAACGCTGGTCAGATGATAAACGATGAGATGTTTAGAAGTTTTTTGGAGTTCATGCAAAACCAGACGAGGGAGACTCGTGTGCAACATATAGGTGGAGATAATAACAACTCGCGGCTTGTCACTGCCAAGCAGTTCAAAGAGTTGGGACCACCAGAGTTTCTGGAAAAGCCAGATCCAATCAAGGCAGAGACGTGGGTTAAGCAAATTACCAAGATATTTGATGTCTTGGGATGCACGGAGGAACAAAAGGTTCCATTCGCCATTCCGAGGAGAGGCAAATTTATCGGTGGGAGTCTGTGAAGCGTACCCAGCCTGCCGCACTCAAGATGTCTTGGGAAGCATTCCAGAAAGTGTTCAATGACAAGTACTTTCCTTAAAGTATTCGTCATATGAAGGAGGTAAAGTTTATCCGACTAGAACAAAATAACATGACTGTGTCCCAGTACGAGGCTATGTTCGCGGAGCTGTCCAGGTTTGCACCTCATTTGGTGGAGAATGAGGAACGTATGACGCGGATATTTTTGAGAGGTTTGAAACCCAAAATACATCAATACCTCATTTCTCATAAATTTTCTCTATATTCGGATGTAGTGAACAGGGCCCAGTTGTTAGAACGAGATAGTGATTATATTCAACCAAGGGACAACAACCAAGGTCGTACCGGTGGCAGCAGTCATCGGAGCAATGACAACCAGCGGGGAGGAATGAATGACAGAAGCGGTAACCACTCTGGTGGTAATCTTGGCCATAATAGTAGAAAAAGCGAATCGGGAGGAGATTTTAAGAAGAGAAGGTATAACAATAAGAACGTGAAGACGTCAACATCAGCACCAGCATCAACTGTTTCTAGGGGAGGAGAACGACCACCGGTCGTATGCTATAAATGCCGGAAAGAGGGACACATCAGCCACAACTTCCCACAACAATTCAAAGCATGTTATAACTGTGAAAAAGAAGGACATATAGCTCGAGATTGTCCTGTTGCGAAACCAAATCCAGCGGGGGTGGTGATTCCATAGGCGGTTTCGGACAAGTCAAAGTCGGTGATTCCTGAAAGAGCGTTTGTCGTGACAGCCCAAAATGCGAGGAACCCACACGAGGTGATTACGGGTAAGCTAATCATAAACTCTTGCAAAGTTTACACCTTGTTAGATACCGGTGCTACCCATTCCTTTATTTCACCTGCTTATGCTCAACGTTTGAACTTGACTTCTGATAAATTAGACTTTGACTTATCTGTTGAAACTCCATTGGGAGAAACCTTTGTTACATCCACAGTTTACAAATCTTGCTTGATTCAGATTGGTACCCTTACCTTACCTGTTGATCTTATATCTTTGAAAATACTTGCATTTGACTTAATTTTAGGAATTGACTGGTTAACCACTTACCATGCCAAAATTGATTGCTTTCATAAGGTTGTTAGTTTTCATATTCCTAATCAACCTGTTGTGCGAATCCAAACCACCAAACCACTAAAATCAGTCAATGTCATTTCAAGTCACAAAGTTATTCGTTTATTGAAAAACAGATGTCAGGCTTTCTTAGCCCATGTCACTGATCTAAACCAGAATACATCAGATTTGAATAATATTTTCGTTGTTAATGAGTTTCCTGATGTATTTCCCAAAGAACTTCCCGGTCTACCCCCAGAACGTGAAGTTGAATTTTTTATTGACCTTGAACCCGGTACAAAACCCATTTCTAAAACCCCATATCGAATGGCTCCTATTGAACTTCAGGAGTTAAAGGTCCAATTACAGGAATTGTTAGACAACGATTTTATTCGTCCTAGTACGTCTCCTTGGGGTGCTCCTGTTTTATTCGTAAAGAAGAAAGACGGGAGTATGCGACTTTGTATTGACTATCGGGAGTTGAACCATGTCACCATCAAGAATAGGTATCCGCTACCTCGTATTGATGACCTATTCGACCAGTTGCAAGGAGCACAATTCTTTTCAAAGATCGATCTTCGTTCTGGATATCATCAGCTGAAGATTAAAACTGAGGATATTCCGAAGACTACTTTTAGAACTTGGTACGGGCATTATGAGTTCTTAGTCATGTCTTTTGGATTGACTAATGCTCCTGCTGCTTTCAAGGATATGATGAACCGTGTATTTAAGGAATATTTGGATCAGTTCGTTGTTGTCTTTATTGATAACATCCTCATCTATTCTAAAAGTCGTGAAGATCATGAGCACCACCTGAAGCTGGTACTTCAAAAGCTTCGTGAGAACAAGCTATATGCCAAGCTGAAGAAATGCGAGTTCTGGCTTGAGGAAGTAGCATTCCTTGGGCACGTGGTATCGAAACGTGGAGTATCTGTTGACCCAATGAAGATTGAAGCAATATAAAGCTGGGAGCAACCTAAGTCGGTGACCGAAGTACGAAGCTTTATGGGCTTAGCTGGTTATTATCGAAGGTTCATAGAGGGATTTTCTCGAATTGCTACTCCATTAACTCAGTTGACTCGAAAAGATATAAAATTCGTTTGGAGCGAGGAATGCGAGAAGAGCTTCCAAGAGCTCAAGAGAAGACTTATCTCGGCACCTATTCTGACAATACCATCTGGTTCGGATGGATTTGTTATCTATAGCGATGCTTCGGGCAAAGGGTTAGGATGTGTTCTTATGCAACATGGAAAAGTCATAGCCTATGCCTCGCGACAACTCAAAGAATATGAGAGGAATTATCCTACTCATGATCTAGAGTTGGCAGCAGTCATTTTCGGGTTGAAGATCTGGAGACATTACCTGTACGGAGAGAAAGTGGAGATCTATACGGATCATAAGAGCCTCAAATATTTCTTCACTCAAAAGGAACTCAACATGCGGCAAAGACGTTGGCTTGAGCTGTTGAAAGATTACGATCATACCATCCAATACCATTCTGAAAAAGCGAACGTGGTAGCTGACGCGTTGAGTAGAAGATCATATGTGGGAACGAGTGCGATGATGTCAAGTATACGCGTAGAACCAGCTTTGATTGATAAAGTTAAAGCTGTTCAAGCTACGGATCCGGAGCTGATGAAGAAGAAAGTGCAAGAAGGTGTCATTCCAGAAGCAAGAATCGATGAAGAGGGAATACTTCGAGTCAACTCCAGACTTTGTGTTCCTAACGATTCTGACTTGAACCATAGAATCATGATGGAGGCACACAACACACTATTTGCAATCCATCCTGGGAGTGCCAAAATGTATCGTGATCTTCGACATACATTTTGGTGGAGCAATATGAAAAGAGAGATCGCGGAGTTTTATTTCGAGATGTTTAACTTGTCAACGTGTAAAGGCGGAGTATCAAGTGCCGAAGGGTCCATTGCAACCACTGGAGATTCTGAAATGGAAGTGGGAACACATTACGATGGATTTCGTTATGGGTCTTCCCAAGGTTTCTCAAGGCATAGATGCGATTTGGGTTATTGTTGATAGATTAACCAAGTCTACTCATTTCTTGCCGATACGAGAGACTTATTCCCTTGAACGTCTTGCTCATATGTACGTGAATGAGATTGTGAGATTGTATGGCATTCCAGTATCCATAGTTTCGGATAATGACCCAAGATTCACTTCACGATTTTGGATCAGTTTGCAGAAAGCTATGGGCATGGAGTTACGATTCAGTTAAGCATATCATCCTCAAACGGACGGACAATCGGAAAGGACTATTCAAACTCTTGAAGATCTATTGAGACTCTGTGTTCTAGACTTCAAAGGGAGTTGGGATAAGTACTTACCATTGGTGGAATTCTCCTACAACAACAGTTATCAGGCAAGTATAGGTGTGGCTCCATTCGAAGCGTTGTATGGACGAAAATGTCGCTCTCCAATATGCTGGAATAATGTAATAGACGAGATTTTTTTTTTTTTTTTGTGATTCTGGGGACAGAATCCTTTTAAGGAGGGAAGATTGTAACGATTGTGATTTTATATTTAATTTTAAATATTTATTGAGTTAAATAAATAAATTATGTGATTTATGGAGTGATTTAATTAAGTGTATATATTAATTAATTGAATGTGTAATGCTTATTTAATTAATGTATATTAATTTTATATTATAATTCTAATTTAATTGAGATAATTAAATTAGATGAATTATGTGATGAAGTGTTACATGAATTATAATTAGCGAGTAATTATAATTATGTGGCAATTTTATGTGATTTATTAATGTTAGATTTTAATTGATTAAATTAGATGATTAATATTTAATTAATTAAAATGTGACATTAAAGTATGCGTCAAATGATTTATTAAAATAAAAAGAAAAGGATTTTTTTAAAATGATTTTTACCAAACAATGCCCTTGCTTTTGTTTTAAAAGACTGTTGCCAAACAGGGCCCTTACACTAGCTAAACCTAAATTACCTAAACCATGTTTGGAGTTAATAAAAACTAGTTTCTAATTTTTCTTGTAGCCAAACAAGTTAAGTTGGCTTTTGAATTTTGTAACTTACGTTATAATTAGTAGTTAGTGCATATACTTATTATATGGGAGTTACATATATTATATATTACTTGTGTTATATATTATATGTATATACTATCAGTACGTTAGTTTTTCTAAAGGTTAGTCTAAAGCTAAGAAAAAAGTGCAGAGAAAATAACAGAGAAGAAGATAGAGAGAAGAGGAAGAGAAAGAAAAGGTATAGCTTGAGAAGGAAAAGGTATAGCTTGAGAAGGAAAAGGTATAGCTTGAGAAGCTTGAAGGGAATCACTATCATCTTCTTCTTCAATCATCTAAGCAAAAAGGGTATTATTTCAATTAAATTATATTTCTATGTGTTTTCTTTATAATATTCATGAATATAAGTTCTCTGTGTTTATGATTTAGCATGAAAGTTATACAAATATGATGTACATATATAAATTGTGTTTATAATGGTTATTATATGAATTGTATGTCATGATCAAGGATTTTCAGAAATTAAAATTTTGTCAGAACATGTTTTAATGGAGAAATTGATGTTCTTATGATTTTGTATGTTATTGGCCAATTTTAGAGTAAAAGTTATGATTTGATTGTGTGTTAATATGCCTATTTAGAATTGTTGTGATAATATCTTCAATTTCAAACATAATGCATGTTTTATAAGTGGAATTGGTAAGAAAATTTTATTACAGAGAATTATTTTATGAAAATATGAGTTTTCATAAAAATGGCCAAAATAGATTTTCAAAACTTATGATTATCATTGTTTAAATGATTTTGTATTTTGGAAGCATGCTTTATATATGTGTAATAGCGTATATATGTTTTACAGAATCTATAGTACTGTATTTTTGGCGTTGTTGGCTTGTATGGGTTAATCGGTGAAGCAGAGTAACGTGGCTGTCTGCGTCTGGCCGAGTTTCTGCGCAGCTGCGCAGGCAGCAAGGCCAGGAGCAGCGCAGCTGCGCCGCTTGTCCTTCCCAGATTCCTTCCCTGCGCAGCTGCGCCGATTTAAAGGCAGCTGGCTGCGCAGCTGCGCCGGGCACAGTGCTTGGGCAGTGAGTTTTGCTTGCTTGTACAGTTTATTTTAAAGACCTTAGTTTAATTTTTCATGGATAAGGGGATATATATTTTGAATGATATAACATGTTGTTATATGATTATGATAATTTCATGTTTGGAAAATAAAAGAAATTTTGAAAACCTAATATGGTATTTAAAACTATAATTGTTTAATAAGTTACTTAATTATAATTTTATTAATTATAATTAAAAGTAAATGTGTAATTTAAATTATAAATTTTGTGAAATTATAAGGTATAGAAGTTTAATTATTTTAATTATAATTATAATTTATGTAATTATAATTTAATAAATGCATGTTTAATTGTGAATTTTTAATTGATAATTACATAATTAATTATAAATTGTGTAATTATAATGCATGTTATAGTTTAATTAATTATTGATTATAATTGATAAATACATGATTAATTATAAATTGTGTAATTATAAATGCATGAATGTGGTTTAATTGATTTTAAATTATAAATTGTTTATAATTTAAAAGGTAATGATAATTTAAGTAATTATAATTTGATTAAGTGTTTGAATTATAATTGTTTAATTATAATTGAGTTATATACATAATTAATTTAATTATGTGAATATGTAGGTGATGTAATTAACTATGTGATGGTTGATTATTATTACTATTTAATCAGAATGTGAGTTAACCATGAGGGTTAACCACTTATGTGAATTAGTTACGTGTTAACTAATTTAGGTTATTGTGATTGAATATATATGTGTAGGAAGTATTAAAGTACGTGAATTGTGTTAAGTAGCTTGCGCTTGAGGCAAGTCTTCTAAACCCTAAACTCGTTAATTTTACGCAAGTTTTCTAAAACCTAATCTTGTATTGATTTTATATGATCTCTTGAATTCATATATTCATTGTTGAGAATGTCCTTTCCATTTCAGTATTGGACAATTGTTTATTTAATTGAAATGGTCTTAACTTATTGTTCAAGTAAGATCCAATTATTATTTTAAATGCTTTAGGTTTACTTCTAAAGCATATGTTAATTCATAATTCTTTTATTTTGAATTATTGGAAGTCGATTCAACTAATCCTTAGTTGATGAACGTGAATTCTAAATTACCCTTGTAAGCTTATCCAAACCATACTTTCTTTGGTGCGGACTTGAATTCAAATTACTGAGTTGAACAACCCTATTTACTAGGGGAGGTTACTACGCATAGCGTTAAGATGGTTGTGCACAATACATGGTACGAAGGGCTGATCCCCCTAAGTACGAGTTAAGGTCCATAGTCTTATTGACTGTTAAAGGTTTAAATAGAAATATTTATAACCTAGAACAAGAGTTCAAAGGTCTTATGACCCTCAAATAAATTCTATATCCAAATTTTAATATTGATAGAGAATTATTATTCAATTCTTTATTATTGAAGCAAGCTAAGTTGTTCAGATTTTCTTAAAGATATTCTTTCATGTCTATATTATTGTTAAACTCCAGTGAGCTGTGGTTTGCTCACTCTTGCATTAAATAACAATTTCAGTTAAGGTTGATAACGCTGATGCTCCGTCTACAAGTAAGGGCAAGGAAAAGCAAAGCAAGTGAAGACTTATTTTTTTTATTTAATTGAGAATGATTGTAATAATTGAATGTTATGTTTTATTTTCGCACTTTATTATATTCATGTCAAGGTTAGAGTAACCCTGGGATTGATTTTGAGAAGGTTGTAACCCTTGTTTTAAGGGAGATTTAGTTATTTTAATTTAAGTTGTAGTTTATTTTGCATTATTCATTGGGTAGATATAGGTTATATTAGAAAGTGAACACCAAATCACGTGAAAACGAAGTACCCGAATTTGGGGGTGTCACAAATAAGGTGGGTGAAGCAACATTATTAGGACCGGAGTTGGTACGTATGACTACAGAAAAGATCCAAATGATCCGACAACGGATACAAACCGCATAAGATCGACAAAAGAGTTATGCGGATCTTCATCGAAAGGACGTGGAATTTAATGTTGGGGACCATGTGTTATTACGTGTTGCTCCGTGGAAAGGAGTTACGAGGTTTGGGAAGAGAGGAAAGCTCAATCCACGATTCATTGGTCCATTTGAGATCCTTGACCGAGTAGGAAATGTGGCCTATAAACTCGCTTTACCTCCAAGCATGTCTCGTGTTCATAATGTTTTTCACATATCCGTGCTGCGTAAATATGTGAAAGATCCAAACCACATTATTTAGTTAGAACCGGACGAGATAACTGAATATTTAACAGACGAGGAGGTGCCTGTCAAGATCTTAGATAGGAAGGAGCATGTCCTACGCTCAAAAATTATACCTCAAGTAAAAGTTTTGTGGAGAAACCATGCTATTGAGGAAATGACCTGGGAGTTGAAATCGGAAATGAAAGGAAGGTATTCTCACCTTTTCGACATACCAGGTACGTACGTCAATTTCGAGGACGAAATTTCATAAGGAGGGGAGGTTGTAAGACCCCAACTTTTATGAATAAAGATTTAATTTTTTTTATATATTATTTTGAAATAGTAAGGTGTTGATTTGATAAATGTGAAAAGTTATGAGTGAAATATGCAAATATTTCAAAATGAGTAAGTAGTTATAAAATATTCATTGTTGTCGGGGAATATTCGTTTGGTTGTGGAATATTCTTGTTGTCGGGGAATATTCGTACGACGGCGCAGCTATTTGTGGGCCCCACAACGGAATAACTGTCGGATATAGAAAGAGACAGAAATAACCTTTTTATAAAATAACGGCGTAGTTGTTACCGCTAGTACTATTAAAATACCCGGTGGTTAAAATACAGTAATACGCGGTGTTGCACAGTAGCACACGGTATTGCACAGTATTTTGAATTATTGATTCTTACGTAAGAAGTCACAACTCAATTATTGTTACAGTAATTACTGTTCAATATTTTATATTATTGATTCAATAATTGCATGATATTTTATTGATTCAATAATTGCTACGTTGATATTTTATATCAATAATTGCTACGTTGCTATTTTATATGATTGATTCAATAATTGCTACCGTTGATATTTTGTATTATTGATTCAATAATTGTCATTGCACAGTATTTCACATTATCAACTCAATAATTCATATTATTTAAATAATATTATTAGATAGCATTATTGACAATGTCTAAGGAAGTTCTGTCTAGGAGAGGTTACTTAATTGCGCGCCAGTAAGGAGAAGTCCTTATCGGAAGGCCCCCTCTTTCCTGGGAACGACCTGATTGTCAATCTTGTAGTTCTGTAATATTATTTGTGAATAATTAATTATTGATTTATATAATAAGAAAATATTTATTTTGTGGATATAAAAGAAGGAATTAGTGCTGATGTGTTTTTATCAGTATTTTGGTGTGAAAAATCATCCGTTTATGAATTTCGGATAATTTATGTTTGAAATTTGGAAAAACTTTCTTCTACAAAGTTGTAGAGAATTAAATTTCCTATAGAAAGACATAAAATCTATATTTTTCTGACAAAAGAGCTATTTATTATGAATTATTGAAGTTTTAAAAATAAATATTTTTATTAAAAACATGGGTGGGCCCCACTTTTATTTTTTTGTTGAAAAAAATTCTGGTTATTGAAAGCAGCCAGAGAAAAAAAAAACGAGGCGGCTGGAATTTTTTTTAAAAAAAATATTATTTTATTAAAAAATCTACTTTGGCATCCTAAGCTTTTCCTATAAATAGGGTGCTTATGTTAGAATTGAAAATCACACCAGAATCAGAAGTTTTCTCTATCTATAATATCGAGCGTATTTTTGTGAGTATTTAGATACTTTGAGTGTTACTATTCAGTGCAAGTTTTCTTCAGCCTTATATCCGATATTCCAGTCAGAGGTACTATTCTTTTGAGGTAAGGGATGTTATTTTTTTTCGTAAATGATGTTATTCTTTTCAATATCATTATACCAAAATATTGGCATGGATTTTATTATGAAATTCTTACTTTTTCCGTCGGAGTTACTATTCACGTATACGGCACTATTCACGTATACGACACTATTCACGAAAAAACTAAATTTTCTTCTATTTATCCAAATTGTCTGTTATGGTTACTATCTTTGATTGTATCTAAGTTTTGAGCTTTATTCTTGAATTTTGCTCCACAAAGTATTATTATGGAATATTCTTGAACTTGAATAAACTAAAATACGAATCCTTAATCTTGTCCTTTATTTCACTGGATTCGTTATTTATATTATTTTTCATCATCCTCAGTCCTAAAAGGTGATATAACTGAATATCTTTGGCCTGTAGAGCAAAGATGAATTATTACCTGATGAATATCTTTTGGCCGTAGTGCAAAGATGGACAGGTGTTGAGATGAACATGACCACTGGTGATACAAATGAATATCTTTGGCCCGTAGTGCAAAGATGAATATTTGATTCGAGATGTATATTGATTGATGTTACAGGAATAAAATATTAATGATGGACTTTTAAATCATAGAAGATAGTAGACTTCATTATCTACTTAACTCTTCTAATGAATTGTTGTTTCCGCTACGAATATTGATCTAAAACTTGTTGTCAATAATATTTTATCTGAATTGTTGAAGACTAACGATAATTTATTTTTCATTATCTTAGTCATAATATTCTTTACTGGGCTAGTTGAGCACACCCTTTTCATCTATTGTTCTCTTCAAAAAATGAGAATGTTGCGGGAACTAGTCGAGGGACAGAGTGATGGTCCGAGTTAGAGCATTAGTAGTCCTCACTATTTTTGATAAATAGTGTGATAATAATTGTAATGAGGACTTAGTTTGAATGTTAATATTTTGTACATATTTGTATTGACACTCACAGTTGTGTGGTCGTATTTTGCTCGACCGTGTGATATAAAAGTTTGTATTTGAATTCTGTACCATGTATTTGGCGACTCAGAATGGGTTGGGTTGACTGGACCTATTCTGGGAGCGTCACAAATAATAATAATAATAAAATTAAATTATTATTATTTTTACTATGTATAGCGGTTGGTGGACTAAAAAAATAATAATAGTAATAATAATAATAATAATAATAATAATAATAATAATAATAATAATAATAATAGTAATAATAAAAATAAAAACAATAACAAACAATATATTATTATTATTATTATTTCATTAAATTTAATTAATATTATTTATAATTTTATTTATTAAATCAAATAATTAATATTATTAGAAATTATTATAACAAATTAAGTAAATGAAAGTGACAACAAATATGGGACAAAACTCTCAAAGCCGCTACTCACAGTTGCAACTCAGTAAAGTGACATGACATAAGGGGCCCACATGTTTGACTTTTAAAACTTTAATAAGCCGCTACTTGTAGTATCGGCTTGGCATAAATCAAACTCATCCTCAACCTTCCATTTATTAGATCTACGGCTTAAGATATGGTTGCTGGGAACAATTTCATGGCAACCGGTTGTCATGGATTAGTTCCCTATATATATATATATAGTCAGGCTCTCTAGCGAATTATAGAGAGCAAACTAAAAATGAATCGGCAATAACGACGGTTTTTTCGTCGCTATAACATAAAAAAACTGGCTTTCTATGTTTTAGCGACGGAAAAAATCGTCGTTATAATCAGTTCGTTTTTAATTCGCTCCCTATAGTTCGCTGAAGAGACGAACCCTATATATATATATATATATAGTAAGTACTAATAAATAATTAAATATGTGGAGCCCAACCCAGTCCTATGTCAGTCCCTAGGGTTTGGGTTGGGTCAGGCTTTCAGTCGGTCACCACCAGCTTGACTTAACTCAAAAAGTACTACCATCTTGGTGCGCACAAAAAAGTACTGATTGGGGTTGGTCCAATTTGGTTTCTTAATTTTTTTTTTCTTTTTTGTTCCTAAATTCCAATTTGGTTTCTGCTGACTATAGATGTACCAATAGCTAAAAATCCTTACATGTAAGAAATTCATAATAATTTTAGAAAGAAAAATAAAAGAAAAGAGGCTATAAATCATCTAGGGGTACTTATATATGCACGCCCTAAATTTATAGTTGCATAACATAAGAAAATGACTAATTTATTCTTAATAAATGAGATCTCAATTCGCTCAATTATAAATTATTTATTTTACCCTTGAACCTATTATATATAATAAGTATGGGATAAAAAATAATTTGATTTTACAATTATTAATTATTTATAATTCTTTTTATATAAAATACAATTGCTGATTTTTTTTATTTTTTTATAAAAATAATCTCATCTTGATGGCAGATAAAATAGCTTATTGGCTTTTTCCTATTATTTTGCGGTGTTCATTGATCAGTGGATTGCCACAATTCTTTCTTATTATAATTATATTTACATCTTTGATTACAATTTTTTTAATGTTTTTTATTTTGAAATAATATTATTTATAAATAACTTCAAATTTAATTATAAAATACTTGTTAGCACCGTGTGTGTCATGTTGTTAAAATTTAAATTAAAAAAATATCAATGGTCTTTATTTTAAAAAGTTATAAAATTAAGTTTTGTTTAATCTTGTAATTAGTGTGTAAAAGGTTCAAGGATAATATGGGTAGATTCTCAAATTAATAAGGATAAATTAGTCGCTTCCTAACTTTTGGGTGTGTAACTTTTAATATAAGATGTGCATATATTAACACTCTAAATTTTTTTGTAGCGGTAGTTTAGACCTTCCCAATTTTGAATAATTCTTTTTTTCAATCAACAAGCACTATATTATATGTTATATTCTGTGACATACGCTATATTATTATAATTATAATATATTATATTATAATATAATATAATAATATAATATATTATATTATATTATACTATACGTATTTTTCATGTAATAATCGTAAAGATATAATTGGAGTTTTATCAAATTATAAGAATAAAATAAAAAATAAGAAGGACAGAATTATAATAAAATCAAATTTAAAAAGATAAGATAGATTTGTGACACAGCCTAATTTGTTTAATTTTCGTAAACTCAATTATACATATGAGAAAATGTTTTAAAAATATATCTTATTGCAAGTTTTAAAATATTAAATAAATTTATAATAATCTTAACTTGTAAGATTTTTAAAATTTAAAAAATAAGTAAATATTTTCTTAACATCATAATCTTATTTAGAATTAATAAGACACTAAAAAGAAATTATAAAAGCGAAAATGATTATGATAATTAGGGCTAGCTTAAATATGGAGTCGAAGGAGAAAAAGAGGATAAAAGAGAAAGGGAAATAGAAAACATTGTCAATGTCGGATCCATACAGAAAGGTGAACGCCGGGAGATTAACCTTCAAAGGAGGAGATCTCGCCACTCGCAGCAAATCAATCGACAAGAAAAACAAAAAGAAGAAGAAAAAGCAATTCAAATCATCAAACGACGTCGTATTGGACGAATCCGCCATTGTAGTTGAAACCGAA
Organism: Panax stipuleanatus; assembly: GCA_020205555.1. Classification (NCBI taxonomy): domain Eukaryota; kingdom Viridiplantae; phylum Streptophyta; class Magnoliopsida; order Apiales; family Araliaceae; genus Panax; species Panax stipuleanatus. Next base: position 162,153,772 of record CM035117.1, read on the forward strand.
GAAGAGAATTCTTCAGCGGCAGCAGCAACGGGAGGAGGAGCAGAGATTTACACAATTGATGCGGCGAAAAAGATGAAGTACGACGAGTTGTTTCCGGTTGAGGCGAAGAGGTTTGGGTACGAGCCGAAATTGAAAGAGGAGGTTAAGTCTGTTGAAGAAGCTCTAGATGATCGTGTGAAGAAGAAGGCCGATCGGTACTGTAAATAAAGCAACAATAACAGCGACCCGTTTCGGAATTTTAGGTAATTTAAGGATTTTCTGTTGAAATTTTGCTCTTTTACCCGGTACAATAACAGCAACCCATTTCAAAGTTTTAGGTATTGAAATTTTGCACTTTTACTTGGTATAATTTGTATGCTGTTGTCGATTATACTCTTTTTCAGGCTCTATTGGAAGGATATGATATTGTGAATGGATAAACTTATCATTGATGGAAATCTATTGAAGTTTTCTGGCAAAAAATTGAAAAGTGTATTGTGTTTTAACTATGTTGGGGTAAGGGACTATGGGAGAGTCCTGTTGGATTGTCTGGAAAAGTATGTTAATATAGATAATAAACCAACAACAACAGCAACCCATTTAAGAAATTTAGGTATTATGAATTTTATGTTTTGTAATCTGCTTGTTTATAGAACTTATTCTAATATATAGGATTTTGATGATTGTGGTTTTGATGTATTTCTAGTATTTTTCTTATAAGGCATTAGTTTGTCAAAGTTTACTATGTTTTTGAATCATAAATCATAAATCTGGTTAAGAGGGATTGTTTGCGTGAGAGAGAAAGCCAGTCTCCTTTTCTGGATAAAAGAGAGGGTATCCGGCTTAATTTTTCTAATTCTCTTGCTTCTGTCTAGTGTCTGCTAGAGGTATATATTGCATCGTTGGTGTCTGTTTTTGTGACCGTGAGTTAGCAGTAGTGAGTTGTGCGGAGCATGAGTACCTTTGCAAAATAAAAGTTAAAGTAGGACTTCTATGGATATCTTGAGTCTGAAGGATGCTTGTAGGAACTTAGTTGCATTGATTTGATGAGAAGTTTTCTCGGTATGGTTGTGTCTAACCATTGACCATGACTGCAAGGACATAAAAATGTGGTTCAATATTTATATTTTATTTTTAGACATTATTCTTTTAGCTTTAGTATACCGTTTTTCGTTACTAGATAAACATTTTTGCCAACTAGATTGATGGCCTTTTAATTTGATAATTTTAAAACTGGACTAGCTTATTTGGTTATATGCTCAGCTTCTCATACTACCTGAACTACTCATGTTTTATGAGAAGACGATTAATGTACTGCTTTGTAGATGTCGTCAAAGTCAGTGCTCATTCTTTTGAATTTTGAAGTTATGAATAAAGATGTAGAATTCAATTATCCAAAGTCTTTTTTTTCTCCCCGCAAAGGTCATGGTCTTTTTCAGGCTCAAATGGAAGAATATGATCTTCTTTCTGTTTTTTTTTGGATGAAAGGAAAAATATGATCATGTGAATTGGTAGATTTACCACTGATGGAAGTTCATTGAAGTTATGTGGCAAAAATTGAAAACTGTGTTGGTCTCAATGTTGGGGGAAGGGGAGATTGTCGTTTGGTTGTCTAGAAAAATATGTTGTTTATAGATATTTGGAAACACGGTTCAAATGGTATCTCTAAGATATTTTTGGTGAAACTCAATGTTTACTCTCTAGGTTCATCGACAAAAAGAAAAAGAAAAAGAAGACTTCTTTAGGTTCTTTGTCATGTTTAAGTGGAGACTTCTTTAGGTTCTTTGCCACGTCCACTGCACTTTTCCTTGCTGTTAATAATATTAACATGTAATAATGGCAGCTCAGTAATTTGGAAAATAGTGAAAATTCTTGGTCCTTACTGATATAAACATGTCATATTGGTAGCTCAATAATTTGGAATTTCTTATGGATTTGAAGATTTTTTTTCTCCTGATAATTAGATGGGGAGATGTTGTTTAAGAGTATTCACGTGATTTGGTAAAACTAGCTACGAAAGGTTGCAAGGAATTGGCAAGAGATTCCTTTGCTTAAGGATGTGTGGTGTTATCGGAACTCGAAACTAGGTAGCATAAGCTAAAGCCATTTCCTATATATTAAAAGTTAAACTAATAGTTTTGATACAAAAGAATTTTACAATGTTACAAGACATTTGATACAAAAGAATTTGTCTTGCAAGAAAACGGCTGTAGTGAGATTGACGAGATGTTCCACTCATTAATATTACAATATTTATACGAGAAATGTGTTGCACTTCATTGACGGATGAATGTGAGAGCTAATTATTTATACCAGGCTATGAAACACCAACATGGATACGTGATGCGGATACAACACAAAACACAATACATGATACGACATTTTTAGAAAGTGTAGGATACTACACGTTGGGGATATGTTGAAAATTTATATTATTTACATATATACATTTATATTATAATAATTAAATTATATTACATAACCAAAAGCAAATAATTTGCTTCAAAGTTTAGTTCATTTAAAATAATAGCACCTATTATGACAACCAAAAAGTGAGTACTTAACATTTTGCATTAGATATCATCCTTTTCTCCTAGTCCTAACACTTATTTACTATCATCAAATTTATCATTACATAGGCAAAAGAAAAGAGTCAAAGATTACATCAAAAAACCGTAACCATCTCCAAGTCATAAGACACAAAGCAGTAAACTAAAAACAAGATGAAGCTAGGTAGTTATCATTGGACAAGGCATAACATAGCATCCGAACCGCCTTACATATCTGGAAGTATCTTTAAAGTATCCGGAAGTGTCCGAAATTAAAAAAATTAAAAATAGTAAAGTTGAGTATCTGAGAGTATGGGACACATATCCAGAAGTATCCGTGGTGTATCGTGTCTGACACTTGTCCGACACGGATACACTTGTCCGACACGGAAACAATGAAGTGTTCATGCTTCATAGATACCTGGTTAAGCATCACTGATTTATATCTACTATATTCAGTTGCTTTCGTGCATATTATCATTTCATATAATGTTCTTTGAGTTTTAATATATAACATATACCCTGATTCCGCAGGTTCACAGAAGCTGCAATAGGATGGCAAAGCTTGTAGAGATTTTCTGCTTTTATGCTGCACTCAGAAACTCCGTACTGATTTTTCCATCTTTAAGACTTGTCTACTATGGGGGCATAGGTAAGGTGGTAGTTGTATTTTAGTGTTCGATCTTCAAGACTTGTCACTATGGGGGCATAGGTAAAATGGTAGTTGTATTTTAGTGTTCTCACAGTACTTTCTGTTTTTTCTCCCTGTTTTATGTAATAGTTGAGAAGACTATTGGATTTTGCAACTTCAAATATGCAAGTGTAGTAGTAACTTGGGATTCTTAACCACAATTAGTACCTATTTGGATTCATCTCAATATGTCTGAATGACTAGATTAATGGTATCAAATGTTTTTTTCTGTTTGGTACAAGCTTTTTCTCATTTACTTTTTTCCCCTTCTCATTGTTAAAGAGGAGAATTAAAGTTCGGATTTCCCTCCTAATATAGAACAGAACCTTATTTCATGGGGTTCCCTTCTAATATGGACAGAACCTTATTTCATGAGTTTCGATGATCATAGAATGATGAATTAGTACTCTTGTATGATTTAATCTTTAGAATAACAAAACTTATAGTTGTTGGGGTTGGTAGTCTTTGACAAGTGTCTTAGTAACTTTTGTATTAGGCTTAATTAGCTTATGGAATCGATGTGGTCAATTGTAATCAAGTGACACACCATATGAAGTTGCACTTTCTTATAAGTAGCATGCCACTCCTTGCTACTTGGAGGAAGCTCTTGGTCCACTGTATTTGGGTCCTGATTGTAAGGCAGCAAGACATTGTACAAGAACTTCAAGAATATGTTCCTTCTCTTCTCCCTTTGATGAATTTTGTTTCCAATTTCTTCGAATGCCAACACAACAGAACAAGCATAACCACATATTTTATCTCTCCTTTCTGTTATCAATCTTAAGCATTTCTTTAGGTTATGAGATTTTCTTAGCGTGAATTAATCAGTGTTCTAAAAATTTTCGCTTAGCCGATAGATAGGTCCTTTACCGCCTAGATTGGCCGAGTGCCTAGGAATCTGTCTAGGCGAAATCAGACATCTATCACATCAATTTAATAAAGGGTTTGAAGTTCTATAATATTTGAAATGAATTTGTTAGGTCTTAGAAGTTTTTTTTTTTTTTTTGTGATAATTTTTCATTAAAAAATTTAAAAACTACATTTATGACCAAGACGCCTAGGTGACTTATACGCACCCTTCGTCTGTGTAGTAGCTCGAGCTTTTCTCGTGATGAACAATCTGATGTATTCCTGCACCTATTCATAAATGTTGTTATTTCATTGTGTATCTTTTTTCTTTTTAAAGTAAAGCAGTTATATTACAAAAGGAGATGTAGTCCTTTTCCTACTCAATCCCTTCTGTCCCAGATTGTGAAGTAAACTTGCGACCACTTGCTCTTCTTTGCTACAAAATATTGTAGATCATCCTAGACTAAATATTAAGTAGGCTCTAGGTTTTAGTCAAAGAATAGTAAATTTAAGGTCTTGGGATTGAACAAAAATGATATAACAGAAGTTCATAACAGAAGTTCAAACACTAAGTTGTTATAAATATTAGGTTCGACACAAAAAATTAGCATATTTTCATGCATCAATTGCGGCAATAACTTGTTTATCTGTTTCATTCTCATTAAGCACAGGGGGTCTTCATGAAAAATTCTTGTCAAGTTAAGTGTAGTGAGATAAAACATCTTTTGTTGTCATCTTTTAAACTCTATTCCATTAAACTTTTCCTGGTTTTTCACCATGGTTCACATGAACATTAGATATCATTGGTGTAGAAGAAGAAACGACTATAGTTATAGAATCGGTAGCCATATTTATTGCAAATATATATATAGAAGGTAATTGTCTTAAGATTGTTAGGAAAACTAAATGTACAATGGCTATATATATATATATAAACTTATCTAAAGTAAACCAAATTGCAAAAAGTAAATTACTTGGTACTATGTCCTTAAGACAATTATGTCCTCCTTATTAGTGCTTAGAGTTAGCGGCACTTGTCTACCAATATACAATGACAATGTGTGTGTTATTGCAACAATACAAATAACACGCAACGAAACAAAGAAAATGCTCTGAATTTCTCTCTTAAATAAACTATGAATAACTGTAAAAATGAAGACTATAATTCTTGATAATGCTTGAATGCTTAGAAATAGAATGATCGAAATGGTTGTCCCCTAGCCTATTTATAGGAGGGGTTAGTGATCTATCAGATGAGACATAATCACTTGAAAAAGCATGAGATGCTTATGAAAAAGTATGGCATGACATCCGTTCGGTCAAAACGACATAGTTTTGGGCCTATCCGAATGGGCGCTTCCGTTCGACCAGACACTTCCCAAAACGACGCAGTATTAGTGCTTTCGTTAGGGTAGATAGCACTTCCCAAAATGACGCAGTGTTAGCGCTTTCGTTTTCGTTCGGGCAAATGACGCATCTCAAAACGACGCAGTATGATAATATAAAACGCTTCTCAAAACGACACAGTTTTGATAATATAACTAAATAAAAAATTTGTCCAAAAAATATATATAATAACCCACGAACCAAGAACAACGAGCTCGAGCCGGTCAGCGACAGCGGCCGCATGCGTGTGGTTCAAACCAAGCCTTAGTTAGGTCATCTCTCCTCCACAAAAGTGAGGTGCCCCTTGGGGCCCAAACCCAAGAGTAACTTAATTGTATATAAACTCATTCAAACTTTAGTTCTTAACCAATGTGGGACTTAACTTATCACAAGTATTTATTATCATTTTCAATGTGATCTTTAGGAGTTAATTTCTCATTCATTACCTTCATGAATTTGAGCTTCCAAATAATTAATTTTAATATACTCATGGAGTAGAACACATTAATATGTGGATTCACTTCAAATGAAATCCACTTCAAAATTTGGCTTAAATTCTAACAATCCCCCACATGAATGAAATTGACTGTCAGTCTTATGCAAATGTTATGCAGTCTTTGAGAGAGAGACATAATTAGAAATCATCTGAATAGAAAGAGATGTCTTTTGACTTTGAACCTTCCCTTGTGAAAGACTATTGAGTTTACTGTTGTCAAGTGAACGTGATGTCTTGAATTCAACCGTTTGTGTAAATTGAGACAATAGAAATGCACACAGAATTTTTTCAGAAATTATTTTGTTATCATGATTTTATTCATTTTGACCCCGAATAATCTCGAATTTATGAGTGTTTTAGAGAAGTATAGTCTTATCTTTCTCATATAATTGACCCATTTCACGCTCACATAGGCAATTCTTAATAAGAGTATCCTGTCATACCCCACTTGTTTATCAAGATTTAAGAATCATTAAAAGCGTAGTTTATCCTAAAATCGTTGTAAGTATTACTATCTCGTATCATAGGAATATGCTGAAAAAATTAATTTCTTCATAGTGATTTGGTTGAATCGTTCACAATTTAGTTGTCATTTTGAACCTAGATCTTAGGATCTCCAATCAACTAGGTTGGGTTTCCATCATGACGCTCCTTGTTTATAGGCTTTAAACTCATTCCCCTAGATGTTATTTTTACTTAATCTCTAGTCAAACCTTTAGTCAACGGATCCGCTATATTTTTTTTCTACTTTATGTACTCAATAAACATAATATCATTAGAGAGCAATTGTTTTATGGTATTGTGTCTACTACAAATATGTCTATACTTACCATTATACATGTGACTCTGTACCCTTCCAATTGCTGATTGACTAATCACAATGGATACAAATAGCCGACACATGTTTAGGCCACATAGGAATATCTTCTAAAAAGTGACGAAGCCACTCAACTTCTTCTCCAGCCTTATCCAATGCAATAAACTCAGATTTCATCATTGATCGAGCAATGCATGTTTATTTAGAAGATTTCCATGATACTGGTCCTCCACCTAGTGTAAATACAAAACCACTTGTGGATTTAGAGTCTTTTGTATCTGAAATCTAGTTTGCATCATAGTATCCTTCAAGTACTGCTAGATATCTTAAAGAGTGCAATCCAAAGTTTTGAGTATATTTTAAATACCTTAAAACTCTTATAATCACTTTTCAGTGATCTTGTCCTGGATTGCTTGTAAATCTGTTAAATTTATTGGCAGCGTATGATATGTCAGGACGTGTACAATTCATTACGTACATAAGGCTTCCAATTATTTATGCATACTCAAGTTGTGATATGCTCTCTCTTTTATTTTTAGACAAGTGTAGATTTATATCTATCGGTGTTCCCACAGGATTGAAATCGTATTGATTGAATTTCATGAGTATTTTCTCAGTATAGTGTGATTGTGATAACACTAACTCATCCGATGTTTTAGAAATTTTAATTCCTAATATTATTTAATTTCATCAACACCATGTCTTTCATGTCAAACACATTATTTAACATTCTCTTGGTAGTTTTAATGATTTCATTATTACTACCTATAATGAGCATATCATCTATATAAAGACAAATAATGAGAAACCTTTTCTCAGTGTCCTTGACATATACATATTTATCACACTCATTTATCTTGAAACCATTTGACACTATTGTACTGTCAAAATTTGCATGTCATTGTTTAAGTGCTTGTTTAATCCATAGAGAGACTTAACAAGCTGACAGACTTTCTTTTATTGTCTAGGAACAATAAACCTCTCTGGTTGTTACATGTATATTTCTTCTTCTAAATCACCATTTAAGAAAGTTATTTTCACATCCATTTGATGCATCTCTAAACTGTATATAGCTGCAATGGCTATTAACATCCTAATTGAGGATATTCTTGTTACAGGAGAATATGTATCAAAATATTTCAAACCCTTCTTTTGTTTGTATCATTTGATTACAAGTCTTGCTTTATATTTATATATAGCTTCATCTGCTTTCATTTTTTTCTTGAATGTCCAGTTTTATCTAAGATGTTTAAAGCCTGGTGGAAGAAATTTTAATTCCCGCGTATGATTGTGCATTATGGATTCTACTTCATTATCAATAGTCTATTTTTAATATGGAGCTTCGGGACTCGACATTGCCTCTCTATAAGTTTGAGGCTCATTTCTATAAGATTTTGATATTCTAGCACGTTTACTACGTTTAGGTTCATCAATATCTTCTAATCCATGATCACTGTCACTAATAGTGTCATATGTTCTTTTGCTTGAACTTATTACCTGTTTATTAGAACTTGGCTATTATTTCTTTTTATTAGGAAATACTGTTTCAAAAAATTCAGCATCTATTGACTCAATAATAATATTTTCATGTATTTTCTCTATTTTTGATTTATTAACCAAGAAATCTATATGCACTGTTATTATTAAAATATCTAATGAATATATAATCTATTATTTTTGTTCCTATTTTCACCTTTTTGGGTGGAGGAACCATTACTTTTGCTAAACACCCCCACTTTTATGTGTTTATAAGATGATTTTCGTCTTTTTCATAATTCATAGGGTGATGCAATAGACTTCTTTTGAGATATTTCGGTTGAGAATATAGTTTGTTGAAAGAATTGTTTCCCCCGACAAATTCTGAGCTAGCCTATAACTTAATAATAACGCATTCATTATTTTTTTTAAAATTTTATTCTTTCTTTTAGCAACACCATTTTTCTATGGTGAATAAGGTGCAGTAGTTTGGTGTAATATACTACGTTGCGAACAAATTTCAGCAAAAGAAAATTTATATTCCCCACTCTTATCACTTCTTACTGTCTTGATCTTTATATCAAGTTGATTTTTAACCTCATTTTTGTAATGTATAAATATTTCTAAATGTACAATCGTTCTCCATTCTCAATTTCTTGATATGTGAAGAACATCTTCCTGTCAGAACACACATAGTGGATTGCTCCAGTATCTGCCCACCATTAATTCCTTGGGATTTTCAACCATGTTTACTTCATAAACAACTGCTGATAGGTTCATTTCAGAAACGTTTTCAATAAGACCATCCACTTCTGTTACATTAGCTTGTACAGACTTCTTGTTCTAGTCTTTGCATTTACAATAATCTTTTGCCATATGTCCGAACTTTCACAAATGTAGCATTTTCCTTGGAACTTCTTATTTGTTCCCTGTTGAGGCCCATTGCCAGAGTGCTTTCTCTTTTTAGACTTCTGAACTTGTTCCCCCACGTTAGCTTTATGTTCCACAAAGGTCCTTCCTACTTTCTTCTTAAAAGCATGTTTGTCCACTTCTATCCTTAATCTCACGATTAAGTATTAAAGTTTCATCTCTTGGCGTTTATGCTTGAGATAATTCTTAAAACCTTTTCACATTTGTGGTAATTTTTCAATAATCGCAGCAACTTGGAAAGATTCACTCAAGCACATACCTTATGCATGTATTTCATGCGGGATTACTTGTAGTTCTTAGACTTGGTTAATGACAACCTTGGAATCCTCCATCTTATAGTCCAAAAATCTGCCAACTACAAACTTCTTCGTGCTAGCATTTTCTGTTTATACTTTTTATCCAAGGGATCTTATAATTCTCTTACTGTCTTGAGAGAACTATACACATTATATAATGTGTTATTCAATCCATTGAGGATGTAGTTTTGGCACAAAAAATCAGCATGTTTCTATGCATCAATTGTGGCAATAACTTGCCTATCTGTTTCATTCTCATTAAGCACAGGGGGTCTTCATGAAGAAACCTTGCCAAGTAGAGCGTTGTGAGATAAAATAATATCTTTTGTTGCCATCTTTTAAACTTTATTCCATTGATTTTTTTTATTTTTCATCATAGTTCACAAGAACATTGGTATCATTGGTGTAGAAGAAGAACCGACTATAGTTATAGAATCGGTAGCCATAGTTATTGCAAATATATAAGGTAATTGTCTTAAGATCGTTAGGAAAACTGAATGGACAATGACTATATATATAAAAACTTATCTCAAGTACACCAAACTGCAAAAAGTAAATTTGTCAAGACTAGTACATTGTACTATGTACTTAAGACAATTAATATGTCCTCCTTATTGGTTCTTAGAGTTAGCGACACTTGTCTCCTAAGATACAATGACAGCGTGTGTTATAGCAACACTACAAATAACACATATAATGAACCAAAGAAAATGCTCTGAACTTCTTTCTCAAATAAACTATGAACAACTTATGTAATAATGAAGACTAGCATGCTTGATAATACTTGAATGCTTGGAAATGGAATGATCGAAATGGCCGCCCCTAGCCTATTTATAGGAGGGGTTAGTGACCCATCAGATGGGACACAACCACTTGAAGAGGCATGGGATGCTTATGAAAAGGTATGGCATGGCATTCGTTCGGTCAAAACGACGTAGTTTTGGGCCTATCAGAAGGGGCTCTTCCGTTCGGACAGGCGCTTCCCATAACGACGCAATGTTAGCGCTTCCGTTTTGGGCAGATAGCGCTTCCTAAAACGACACAATATTAATAAAACGCATCTCAAAACGACACAGTTTTGAATATATAATGGCGGTGGCGTGCATGTGGTTCAAACCAAGCATTTGCTAGATCCTCTCCCCTCCATAAAAGAGGGGTGCCCCTTGGGGCCCAAACCCAAGAGCAACTTAATTGTATATAAACTCATTCAAACTTTAGTTCTTAACCGATGTGGGACTTATCTTCCCACAAGTATTTATTATTATTTCAAATGGCGATATTTGGGAATTAATTTTTCATTCATTACCCCATGAATTAGAGCTTCCAAATACTTAATTTTAATCTACTCATGAAGTAGAATACATTGATATGTGGATTCACTTCAAATGATTAATGAAACCCACTTCAAAATTTGGCTTAAATTCTAACATTTAATTGATACAAATTTGGATATTACCTATAATAATATTAATAGCAAAAATTTGTGAAACCAAAATTTGGTGAAACAAAAAATTAGTGAAACTAAGTTTGTACTTTTCATTATATTTTTGACTTGGAATGAAGAACTTTCCATTCTTATCATTTCTTAAGATAACATGAAACATTAGCATTATACGAATGTTGCTTTTCCATGCTTGAACTAGGAAAAGAAAGAACAACAAAAAATTTACACTTTCTTCATCTAATTAAGACCCAAGTTTTCTGTAGACTCCATAATAAGAGAATTTACTTTCTCCTTGTTAGACTTTGGTCCAACTCTAGTATATAAAAACATCAATCTCTCTAACTCAAAATTAACTGACTATGAAAAGAGTTGGTTCAAGTCATTATATAATATATATTTCTAGAAGAAATTTAGTAAACCAAGGGTAACTATTGGCCCAACTGATAAGTGGTACTAAATAAGATATAAGTATTTTTGGCCCTTAAGAAATGAAATGAGCTGTAAGTAGGCAGAATGAATGTCAAGAAGAGTGTTTAATTAGGCTGAAGGATAGTCTGCTCTGATACTACGTTAGATTTATCTGATACTACGTTAGATTTATGTAATTAGCAATCTAGTATATAAAGACATCAAGCTCTCTAACTCAAAATCAATTGACTATGAGAAGAGTTGACCCAAGTTATTACATACGATACATATTTTCTCAATATATTCAATGTGGAACAAGATTTATACTCTAAGGTTGTGTTTGATAAACTTGAGAATTAAGATCTGAATGATTATGATGTTTTAATAAATTAAATCATCTGAATGGTTATGAGGTCTCGTAAAGTGGTCCTAACACTCCTCTTTTTGTTGTTGGTCCAAGGTCTCGTAAAGTGGCATATTTTGTCTCAGGAAGCCACATGTTTAATATTCCAACAACTACAAATAGAGGAGCAATGGAAGCCGCTAATAGAAAAATTTGTCGTAATGTTGCGATGATTTTTGGGGAAGAATAGGGGAGTCGGTACATTGTGCATGTGCGTACTCAAGCACTAACAAATATGCCTCAAAAGTATAAGCTATTGGGCTCATTTATTTATATAACTCCTTCACTCTTTCACTAATATTTCTCCAATATGTTACTTCAATTCACTTGAATTCTTAATAATCTCCCCTCACATGTGAGCCACCACATCCTTGAGCATGACTTTTCTCTAGGAGCTTAGCTGGCAGGGAATAAATTTATCCAAAATGTTGTACACTATGATAATTTTCTTTATAAAAGATATAGTTAATATGGTTGAGTTGACTTCAAAAAATAAAAAATTTTAACGACACTGCATCAGGTATACTCGACGCTCACAAAAGGACTCATTGTCGACACTACTTGACAGTTTTTCAAAAACTTCTTATACATATTAGAGTTTCTAATACAACATCTTAGATTTAACTATGTAATAATTATACTTGTAAATATCCTATAGATTTTAGAGAAATGTTCTAAATAGTCGATCTTAGCATTCCATTAATTTTTGATCTTAGCCATGGTTGTAAGAGTCAATGAGTATATAAAGATGTCACTCATTTGTAAATTCACAAAAGTACATAATTGTAATCGTTCTTTACAATAAAAGTTAACATTTTCTCAAACTTTTTCTTTAAATATCTAATTCGATTATTCGGATATCCGAAAAGAATTTTTTTAAAAGTCTTAACCGAACCAAATACTAAATTATTAAACGGTTATAACTCAATTAAGCAAAATAACCGAATAACTAAAATTATTTGGTTAAAAAAATCGGTTAGGTTCGATAATTCGATTTTATCCGTTTTTTGCTCACCCCTATTTACAAGGACAAGCACACGTTCCCGCAACTGCACAATTTATAGTATTGTAGAAAGCGACCTTGAGGTGGTCCTAGCTGAAATTCAGAAGTATATGCACACCTAGAGGTGTGTGGGGGGGGGGGGGGGGGTGAATAGGTGCTTATGATGAAAGTGATCTACAATGACAAATTTCAATTTATCTGCTAACTGAATTATGCAGACAGGTTATCGCCTATCTGCTTAAGTATATTAACCTGAAACGCAGAACATGTTACCTTATTTACTTATCCTGTGAACAACAACGTATCATATCAATGCAAAATATGAAGTGAGACACTGCAGAATAGTAAATAAGAACACCAAGATTTTTTTACGTGGTTGAAGCCCTTAACTTCTAATGGCTTAATCCACGTCCAATACCGATTGGTATTGGAGACTCTTTTATTAACTTTAGAATTTAAACAATTACAAAGTTAACTCCCTGTGCAAAGCAACTTAGATATTGTCGGACACCACTGCCCCTTGTTGCACAACAGCAACCTCTTGCTCCACAACAACCTTCTAAGTCTTGCTTTGCACTAACCTATCCACCACTGGATCAAGCACAAGCAACAACAGCTTGTATACTTTTTTTGATTTAAGAAAGAATATAATTACAATATCTATAAATCTCTAGCAACAAAGAATTAATATCAAGGCACAAATAGTTTGCTATAATTTTTTCAATGGTAAGCACTGATAAGTATTTTTCTCTTAGTTGGTTGTCTGCTTAGGCTTTTGAGTTTTTCTCTATTCGTTGTCTTCATAAGCTTTAGCCAAGAGGATGATATATATAGAGAAAAAGCAACGGCGGGAAACAAACATTCCTCAATTTCAGAATCCCAAAGAGAGATAGTGAAATCAAGCTGTTAAAGAAATAGATTTTGAATTTGAATAAACAACTTGAATTAAGGTAGCTTAAATAAAAGGATAATATCTTAGCAAACTCAGCAGCTATAAATAAGAAATTAATATCCCAGCAGAATCAGCACTTTGAATAAAGGAAATCAATAACTAGATCAAAGGGATAAGATCTTGAAACATGGCTAATTAATATCTCAATTGATTTGGTTTCCAAAATATATTTCCAACTTTTGAATTTGAATTTCCAGCCCTTTGAAATAGGAAATAAAATTGAATTAATTTGGCTTCCAAAAATAACTCTTTAAATAATTTGAATTTTAAGCACATGAAACCTTCTTTTATAAAATAATTTCCAGTATTATAAAATTGCCTTGAAATTAATTAATCAAGCTAGAAATCCTCATTTGATTTCCTAGGTGAAGTCCTATGGACCTAACCATGTGGTGGCTCTAAACAACATTTCTTTATGAAGACCCACTTGAAATCTTGATACATGCATAATTAGTCCATAACATTAAAATCACAAAATATCTCCAAACAAAATATATGTTATCATCATTAAAATAAAAACTCATAAATCAGCATTCTCCCCCCTTTTTGATGATGATAATATATAACTTTACAAAGTAACTTGTCACCATTAAAACATAACATATAAACCAACACTAGCGTACAACTATTCAAAGACAAACAATTGGATATTGACAAGTGTACAAGGCAGAATGGAGAAAAGGTAACTTCTCAACAGGAAGTTCTGAAGAGAACTCTATAAAAAGACTACATCTTCAAGCATTGCAACTAACGATTTATGAAGAGAGAAAATGCTGTAAATCTAAGTTCTTAAAAGCTTCACTCTACGATTTAGAGAAATATCAATTGTTGCTAAGTCATTTGTAGAAGGATTTCAAGCAACTTAGCAGGAACTCAAACATTCACACCTTTCTTAGTGTAGTGACTTGCAAGATTCCTAGTAAATATTTATTGTAATAACTTTGAGCTTGGTTGGTGCAACCATCATATCGTATCCTTAGTGCATCATCCCTACTCTTGGAGTAGAAGAGAAGACTAAGAAATTTTTGTCCTCCGAACCTCTTAAAAGTTTTTTGTGTTCTTCACATTATGCATATTTACTTTCCAATTAATCACTCTACGTTTTTTATACTTTGTGACTACTCTTGGAGTAGAAGAGAAGACTAAGAAATTTTTGTCCTCCGAACCTCTTAAAAGTTTTTTGTGTTCTTCACATTATGCATATTTACTTTCCAATTAATCACTCTACGTTTTTTATACTTTGTGACTAGTTTCTACAATCTCCACAAAATTTAGAATTGAGATTATCTTTTAATCTTTAAAGGGAATTTCGAACTTATATTCCTGATGTGCTAATCTAAATCAAATTAACTTGATTAATTGATTTTGTAACTTTCTTTTTTTAATTTTTTTTATCACTAGGCTCATTCATGTATAATTAATCATCAATTGATTATATCTTATCACATCGTTTTTGCCGGAGTCTTAGACTCAGTTAATTATTAAAAGTTTCTAACATCTCCGAAGGTCAAACAATTAAAAATAGAAAAGAAGTACAAATTTAAAACTCAATTTCTAATCTTTTATTCTTGTCTTCGATTGTTTTGTAAAGTTTAGCTATGTATATAACTTATAAGTTTGTAACTCTCTCTCTCTCTCTCTCTCTCTCTCTCTCTCTCTCTCTCTATATATATATATATATATATATATATAATAGCACAAAATGGTCCTTTAACCAAAAAATTCAAGATAAGAATAATTATATTTAAATAAAAAAGATGTCGTTTTTCTAGAAAAAAGATTCACTCAACTATTTTTATATTCTTTATCCGATTTCAAAAATCTTTCCATTAATATTTTTAACATCACAATTATGTACTTGTCAGTATCTCTTATTTTTATAATTATTTTCGATTTAGTTAGTATTTTTAAAATTTATACTCTTATTTTCAATAACATTTTATATAACTATTGTTTATCATCAAATTATATTAGTATAACTATTTGAGTTTAAATATATTGCTTCTATTATATACGGGAGATGAATATATGAATCTATAATCGATGAATCTTAATTTAAAGATAAATATTTTATTATTTTAATTATATGAATGAATTAATATTTTAGATTTTTTAAATTTATTTAATTTTTTTTTATTAATAATTGGTTATATATTGTTACTTAAATAATATATTTTAGAAAGAAATTTTTTATATTGTTCATCGTACACAATAATTATTACTACAATTAATATATTAGTATAGTATAATACAATCACCAACCATATAATTATAATAATAATAAAAATAGTATAAAAATTATTACTGTATCTAATAAATAAATTACAAAAAAAAAAAGTATAAACAATTCAATGATTCTACAACAAGATCCGCACTTTGAATGGGATCATAAGCTAGATAATGTAAATTGTAAATAAGTTGACTCACTAAATAATAAAAAGAAATTAAATTATATTAACATTTTACTAAATCAAGTTAATAAAATTATGTAGGTTTGCTTTCTGCGGTTCAGACTAGACTCGTGTCATGTGTTCCAATATGGCAAGGGCTTTTACAACAAGAGGGACTGAATTCTCAGTTCTCAGGTGTATACATAAACAACAAATGCAAAAAAATAAAATGTATTTTTAAGGTTTAAATTTTTAAGAAAAATTATTATTACTGTTACTTTTTAGTTTTTCTGAGAGAGAGAGAGAGTATATGAAATTTTTATATTTATTTTTTTGATTGTGGATGTTAAATCGAGGAGTTTGATGAATTTCTAGCTTTCTGCTGACGGGTAAACTCAAACTTGTATCTGTTGACGCCAACGAGTAATGCAGTTCCTCCGTTCTAAATTATAATACAGTTTTGCTATATATTGTGAAAGATTTCTAACGAATTACGATTGTAACGTATATCAATACATGAGATTGTATATGATTATAAAATTGGCATACTGTATCACATACATCATAAAAATATTACCTATTAGATTTATCCACATAACTAGCAAAATGTCTGACATGTAAAGTGACAATATATATCATTATCAACAGGGGTAGATCTAGAATCCGTTCTCAGCTGGGGCGGATTTTTTTAAGCTGAAAACTAAAATGAAGGACTAAAATTATAAGTGATGAAAACTTTTATTTATTTTTATATTAATAGATCCCACTAAATAACATATGTACCATTCACTTTATATATTTTATCTCACATTTTTTGAAACAAAAAAATTATACATTTAGCCATCCTTTATAAGGACGGAGGGAGTAATACATTTCATCTAAAACTATTTTATCTCATTGGAACAATAAAATATATTCTCTTCAATTTTAATTTTTTGAAGTTAACTTAAAATATTTTAATATAAATATGTGTCTGATTATCTTCTATCTACATCTTCATCAGCAGACAGAAAGTAGATTAGCAGATTTGCAGCACAAATGAAAGCTACAAAATAGATTCATTTAAATTTTAAAATTAAGAGTAAAATATATTTTTTTTGCCTCTTCTAAGTATAACTCTTCCATTAATCTGCCCCTTTAAATTTATTAAATTACATATATGCCCCTCCGTATACCTATATAAAAAAAAAACTCAGCATAGGCAGGTATAATTTCACTATGCTGCCCAAGCATAGGTCCGCCCCTGATTATCAATTATAATTTCACTATTGACTTTTGAAAATTAATGTAAACTATTTTTAAATTCAAAATTGAGATGATTAACTAAATATTATGCAAAATATAAATCTTGCATTGAGTAGTAGTTTTTAAATAATTTACAATAATCAGTGTATTGATTAAAATTAATAGAAATTATACCAATTTTGAATTTGAAAATAGCTTAAATTGATTTCAAAAAGTCAAATAATCTTAAATTTTGGGACGAGGGCAGTTCAATTTATCATGCATTCATGAAATACAAACAACTAGTATATTATTCAAATAAATTAAATAATTTGTGACGATTTATCACACTAATTTTAGTTCCTAAAATATTTGTAAATATTGAAGTTAATAATGGGAAGTACATTTAGCACAAAATTTATTTGAGTAATGTTATGGACAAATTATACACAAAAAGTCGTGTATAGACAGTATAAAAAAGAGATAGAAAATAAGAATTGAGACCTATTATTCGATATTTTACACATTTCTCTTGGTAAGCAATACATGTCTTACTCTTTGTATACAACTCTTTGTGTACAGTTTGTGCACATAGTATTATTCAAAAAATTTAAAAATAAAAAGTAATCGCAAGCACGCGTGTACAAAATAATTATAAAAATAAAATCAAGTAATAAATTGAGTCAATTTTCTGGAATGGTTTGTTCGACTTACTCCCTCCATCCCATAATAAACGTTTTAATTTGACTTAAATGATCAAATTAATCATTTTGAAGCATATACGCGGGGGGGGGGGGGGGGGGGGGGTGCAGGGCAGACGATTTTAAAGCAGACTCCCCATTCATTAGATAAAGAAGATCACCAAGATTTTTAAAAATTAATAATTAAAAATACTTATATAAAATTTTAAATCACGAAACTAGACATTACTAGTATATTCTCCATAATTTATTATGATCATAATCGCTCGATATATACCTTGATTTTTTTAGAATTTATTACTTTTAAAAATGATTAATTTGACTATAAAAATCAAAATATTTTATGGGATAGAGAGAGTATTAATTAGAAATATTCATTGTTGATTTTTTCCTGAGATATTGACACTTAATAATATTTCGGATTTATACAAGCCACTCGTCATAAAATTATGTAATTATTGTAGGAGTAATACTACGGATACAAATTATACACACAATATAAAAAAGGAGAGAAAATAAGAAATAAAACCTATAATTAGATTTTCCACCCATTCTTATTTGTAAGTACCTAATATATGAGTCCTAGTTTGGGAGTTTTTTAGTTGTAGAAAAGAAAAGAAAAGAAAGCTAAAGAAGAGAAAGGAAGGGAAGAATGAGAAAGTTTTTGGTTTAAAATACACACATTTTCCTTAAAAAAAATTTCCAACTAAAACTCCAAGACACCACTTTTTTTTCCTTTTATCATTTATTAAAAAAAGTCTAAGACCCCACTTTTAAATGAAAACTTCAAGAGAGGATATTTAAAAATACAGTCGGAACACATAAAATTATTCTTATTGTATACTCCCTCCGTCCCCTAATATATGACATTTTAAAATTTTTTATTTGTCCCTAATTATTTGACGTTTATTAAAATCTAGGAAAATTTGTCATAATTTTTTCAAAATTATCCATGGATAAGTTGTTTTATGGGGATAGAGAGAGACCAATAAATAAATGAGACTAATAAGTTTATTTAGGAGAAAATTATAAAAAAACGTATAGAGAGGGAGTATGAGATAACTATAATAAAATAAGATGTAAGGATATTATAAATAATTAATATTATATTTAATACTTTTCAATCATTATTTTATTATTATCTTAATTGTCGTGCAATACCCTACATTAAGTATTAAGGAATGGAGGGAGTAGTTTCCAAACCGTTCCGCCGCTAGTCTTCCCGCCTATATAACCAAAATTTTTAGCTTAAACCCCAGCTACACTCGGTCCCCTCACTGACTTCCCCAAATTCCCCAGAAAATGTCAATACGCACAGTAGATGGAGGAGGAGGAGAATCAATTTTGAAAAATCGATTTCTAGGGTTTTTAATTTGGCAATCAATTCACTCCACAACCATATTCATCCTCTCAAAACTCCTCCTTTCTCTCCATTCACCCCAAGCCCTAAATTCTCTCCGTCTCTCACCTCCTTCTTCCTTTTCCTTTCCTTCCTTTTCTCTCTCCTCCTCTTCTCCACTTCACTTTCCCTCGTTTCTTCTCCGCAGCAGCTAGATCGCCCAGCTTCACCCTTCGAGCTTTTTTTGGGTTTAATTCGATTCTTGTTTTTATCTGGTGGCCAGCCGATTTCGCCGGAATTTCGCCGGAGAGTGAGGGTTTCGACGGGTTTTGTTCTGTTTGTAGTTTCGGCGGCTTTTTCGGGGGTTTTGTCGGTTGGTTGTATTTGCTGGAGTTGCGGCTCTTTTGCTAGTGGATTTGTGCTGTTAGGGTTTAAGGGTTTTGCGGTTGGGTTGTTTTATGGGTTGGTGTATGTTTATTTGAAACGGTGGATTTTGGAGTTTCCCATCATTCAGGTGATCATTTTGTTCTTCAATTTTACATCTTCTTTGAGTTTCTAATTGATTAATTAATTAAGGTATTTATCATTGTAAAATGTTCTGTTACTGGTTCTCTGATAATATATATAAGGCTAAGTTTGGAACTTGGAAAAAAAAGGAGACGGGAAAATCTAAGAAGAACAATTATTATTATTTGTAAATTCAATACACCAGCAAGATTGAATGTTTTTTTTGAAATTACATTTTCAGCCCCAACCAGGTTGGGATAAAAGGGGTTGTTGAATTGATCCGAAAATTCAGTACACCTGATTATTGTAATTAATTTAGGCTTTATAAAAAGTATATATGGTTGAGTATTCAATGCAAAATATGTATATATCTGTATGTTTTCAGTGATACCCTGCCCCCTCTGTTTGGTTGCTAATGAGTGGAATGGATTTCTTTTAACAATTAAAAGTATGAGAAGTGATTTCCATTGATTTCTTATTTATTTAATATTCACACATGACTATGTTGAGGCACCTGGAGCTACTGAGGAGAATGACATCCATTTGCTTAGGAAATTTTAGCTTTGAGTTGTACTATTATTGAAACCAAGAAAGGCAATTAGCTAGTTGTGATATACTTGTGGTGTTACACTATTGCCAATATAAATAAAGTACACACATGCACTCACTTGTGGTATCTTCCTCAATATATCCATGATTGCTAATCCCAGGTGTTCATTTCAACAGCGTCCACTGTTCTTCAGATTTAAGATGGGGATTCATTCAGCTATTAAACAAGCTTTGAAGTTTTCATGCGGTGGATACCTCTTTTCAGCTGTTTTGGCAATTTTTCTCCCTAAGGAGTACAAAAACCAGGTTACTATGGGAAAGTTCATTGCTGAGCAGATCATCTTTTACATTGGAACTTTTGTGGTTTTTCTGTGTTGGGAACTTAGTCATCATTTACATCAGGTTAGTTTTCAAGTAATTGCTTCTACTATAACTTTAATTTACTAGAAATAGCTGTAGTTAATGGAAAGAAGAACTTTCTCTTTCCATCCCATCTCTTCCAAAAGTAAAACTCGTGAACTGCCCATAAGGGGCCATCTGAAGTATGTAGTTGTTTTGATGAGATGTCAATGATCAAGAAGGTTTTTATGTAGGTGCTACATTCAAAGAGGTTCACATTCGCACCCCCAAAAGGATCGGCAGCAGCAGAAATAAATCCAAGTGAACCTCTTCTTGCGACACTGGAGGAGAGCACATCAAAATCTCTTTTGCAGTATCTTGCGTATCTTGATCTCTGTATGGTTTGTGAGGGTAATGCTGATACTTGGAGACGAGCTGCCTTCTTTGAGGAAAGTGGTGAAACCTATAAAAGAGTTCTAGCTGTGTGCCTGAGGCCTCTGGAACAACTTGCATTGAATCTGGGTAAAGGTGTTGAGAGTTATTCTGACAATGCCTTCAAAGTGTCTCATCAGTTGAGCTCGCCAACAGAACAAGTAGCAGAATCAAAACTCCGGCAAGCATTCTATGATATCCAGGTATAAGATTCTTTAGAAATCAGTTTCTTCCTAACTGGTCATTCTCATTGTGGTATGTTACATTTTATTCCATTGCATTTAGAATTCTTGTTTCTTTTATCATTTCATCCTAAAGATTATAATCACATTGATTGATTACTGAAAGACTTGATAAAAATATAAAATGATAATGAAGAAGGCCCAAAAGAAATGTAAAATGTGACTGAATGTTCAGGATTATATGCTTCAAGGATGCCTCTTGCATGTTGGATATGTTGATTTGACAAGCAGTAGATAGTTGTGCTCTAATTTTGATTCCAATCATGTACAAGATTGTAGGTATACTTTCAGATTATGTTTGTTGACACGTAAGAACTTCAGTGGATGTTTTATGTGATGCCATGGTATTCTGTTATTTCCTGTAAATACATCTGAGTCTTTTGGAGGAGTCTGTTTGTTATGGCGACTGTTTAGCGAGGCTTATGGTTAAACCGAGTCTTCTTATGTTTATCAAGTTTTACTTCATGATGTTAGTTTCTGGTTTCTATTCTGTTCGAAATGTTTTAATTTGTGTACGATGTAGAGAACAAAGGTTATTCTTGATTTTTTAAAATATAATGTTGAGATTAGATGTTTTTGTTGTCCTTAGATTAAGATTTAGTTAAACTCCAATTAATGTAGTTCGTTACTGAGTCTTTGGTGGTGAAATGTTCTTAGCAGTATAAACAATTCAATGGGATTCATCTATCAACATATTTTTTCTTCCATTTGAACTCATTTCAATAATTGTATTAGTTGCGTTAATAGGTGCAATTGCCAATGAAGAATAAGAGGAGAGCAAAACTCCAATGGCGTGCGAAGGCTGTTGTTTGATTTTCACCGGTGAGGAAGCTTGCTGTCGTTCCAATAGTTGTTGTTGTTCACATATTTCCTATCTCCTAGTCCTTCATTTCATCTAGGAGAATTCCGGCATCTATAGTTGGTAACAAATTGAATTATTAAAAGCCAAATAAAATATATGATCTTCATACACACACGTTCACACACGTGCTCACACACACACATATATTCCTGTATAATAGAGCGGGAATTATGAGGATTTGAGGACGAATTTATTTTGAATGTCTAGGCTTGGACCAAGGTTTGGGGGTTGGGACTTGTGACCTCGAGCCTAACTTATCTAAGCAATTTTCATTTCTCCATCCCCTTAGGGTCTTCCTTTTCTTCCTTTTTGAAATATTCCAAGCCTTTACAAAGAATGACTCTTATTCTTCTCCTTTCTTTTGTTACTATTTCAACATATGACTTATCACTCAATGTCAACCCTTAATTGTTGAAACTTGGAAGGGTTGGTAGTTTCAGAGTTACTAGATACTCTCATAGACTTAGCGAACCGCGTATTGGTATTTGCGTACCCAAACAGGTTACTCTTACGTACTAATACTTTAAATTTTGGTGTATCAAAAAATTTCTTTGTTTTTAACTATAATTACAGAATTATCAATATTATAACTTAGTATTAGATGTTTAAACATTACATTTGTACTAAAATATTTATAAAACAATTAACTTGTTGATTTAACTAAAAATCTTCTATAAACCTTAGGTTTAGATTGCAAGAGAATTTTTAACTATAAGAACTTATATGAAGATACCCCTAGTGTATCACGTTTTAGCTATATAGTGTACCGCGTACCGAAACGTACTACGTTTTAGGGAATACTAGTTTGATCTAATGTTTGCTATCAATAATTATGGAAGATGTATAATGTATTAAAGCTTAGATTTTGCCAGATCACATGATATAATGTATTGTATTCTTAATATTGCAAATCGCAAAAAGGAAGAAGCTTAATTTGGCATACATTTGATTATCATAGTGACTGAATTACAAGTAAATAAACTCGAGCTCAGGCTGGGTTAATATTTAAAAATAGCTTGATATTAAGTTGGTGGTGTTTTTCCTCATATTACTCCCCCAAGTTGCACAAAAATAGTCTCATTCGACTTGGATTCTAGTTACTTTGCAAACTCCTTGTCGTGGTTCGAGTTTATTATAATTTTTGAAATAACAATTTTTTATTATTAATATTTTTTAAATAGTTTACAATATTAACTAGTGTATTAATTAAACGAAATATATTCACATCAATTTTGAATTTAAGAATTTTGCAAAATTGACTAGTAAAATAATCAAAGGGGACTATTTTTGTGTAGCAGAGGAGTAATATATACACATATATTAACACGGTGTTTCCTCGAATCAGCTTTTGTGAACAGATCAAAACATAAATGAGTTGAGCTTGAACGTTCTTGGATAGAGCTTGCATTATTCCTTTATAGCAACAGTAGCAAGCTTGAAATGCAAAAACTTGGAGTTGGCTCTTTTACAACAATAAACTACCTTAACAAACCCGATTGAGCCCTAAATCCATTTTATCTTAAGAATTCAACACCATAAATCCTAAAAACGTGGTTTTTCAAAAATTCCACACACCTTCCCTGAAAATCTTGCTACTAAGTGCACTTTTGAAGTCAAGTTAATTCCACAATCTTCCAACTTCAAAGCATATACTCCCTCCGTTCCAGAATACAAGATTGATTTTGACTTTCTGAAGTCAATTCGGGAAAATTTTAGATCAAATTTGATGCGATTCATTTAAATTTTGAACACAATAATTCACGAAATTAGTAGTACTTTGTTGATAGTTTAAAATGTTCGTAATTGTATAGAATAAAATTAAATGAATTCATAATCGAATAGACCACAAATCTATTATGGACAACAAACTTCTAAGCTACCAAAAACAATGTAACCTTAGAATTGCTAATAAGGGGCTTAAGGTGCGAAAATTGCTTCATTAGACCTAGAATATAATTCCTCTTTCTTAGGCTGGACATTGAAGCTTCTTGTGTTTCCCCCCCTTGGTTTTAGGGGGTGGGGGTGGGGTGGGGGTGGGGGTGGGGGGGGGGGTTATACAATATACTGCTAATAAAAAATCAAGTATTTTGATGTTTCTATTATAAAACTAGATGCTACTAGCTATTGTAGGGGTGTACAACTTTGGAAAAGGCTAATGTTCTTACTTTTTTATATTGCAAGATTTAGAAAATTATAGTTTTTGGATATTTTTGATGTATCAAATGGTAACATGAATATCTTTCATAGTCCCTGTGCAATTTCATGAAATATTCACTTTCTTATTACCCAAAAAGAAAAAATGTTAAACCCTTTTGGCTGAAAAAGAGTACTTTGAAAAGTTATCCTTTATAAAAAAAAGAATACGATTGTAATTTACGCCTCACTAACTTAAAAAGTACTATAAACAACCATGTGTTCATCTATTCATTTAGCAGCAGAAGCATGCGAATTTAGTAGGAAAACCTGGAACATCACCAGATTTTTTGATGCCTTGCTTTCAGATAGTACTAACTTTGAAATATCCCAACAAGGAGAGGTCTCTTAGATTAAGAGGAGAAGAGTATAAGTTCTGTTATCTATTCTCATGAAATAATAATAAGTTAAAAAGGAAAATTTATCTTCTGTACTCGTAAAAATATAAACGAAGTTATTTCCTTTGATTGGTTCATGGAGAAATCCATTTTTTTTATTGGGTCTTGGCAATAGAAACGTGGTATGGGAGGGATAATGTCGTGAAGTATTGGAACAGCTTCTATTTTGTACTCAATTAGAGTGGGAAAATTTAATGCATAAAACTTGATTTTTCTAAAAATTTGGCTTGTTGGATGCTATCTGCATCTGAATCATGAAATGTTCGACACAAGGTGTGTTTAATTTTATAAAATGTTCTTCAACATCTGCTTCAGGGACATATGGGATAGCACAATGATTTTGAGTTGCTAAAAATGTTGACCATTGTTGTGCTTCTCTAGAATTTTTGGCACTTGTGGTTTCATGAATCTCACTCCATCTGTCAATGAATGTCAAAACAAATTATTGGTGTTTGCATGGATTATAATTTCAATCAAATTCAAATTATTGGAGCAACTTCAAGAGATTCGATTAATTCCCTTTATGGGAAATGTGAGAAGCTATATTGGTATTATAAATTGGACATTATATGATGTTAAAGATTGGCTTCTAGTCAATTGGTTTGGGGTAGCTTTACAACAATGCAAGCCTCACCACAAAGGAATGAGCAGTTTATTGAGGCCCTAAAGAATGTTACTTGGATCGTGGTTCGATTTGGTAAGTGGTACAATGTACAATAGGGCTAGGTTTCCTCAAATTGCTGGTATGAAATACGTTTTCGGAACTTGGTATGTTGGGAATAATTTTCTGAAGTGTTATAGTTAAAAACTAGTTGAGGTATATTTAAATATGTTTGATTTGTTTCCAAATGTAGTGTTACAACATATGCAGTTTTGAGGAGGAAACGCCATGTCAGTGCTTACGCACAAAGGGTGTTTGCTACGTTAGTTGGTATTTCTTAGAATTTTCTTGTAGTATTTCCTAGAATTTTCTTGTACGTTTCTAATAAAGTGTTCTAGATTTACGTATGTGGTAATTATGCTTGTTAACATTCTAGATATTTTGCATGATTAGTATAGATTGTTGACTAGCCTTCCATTAGATTGATTCTAGCCATTGATTGTATGGCCATAGGACTACATAAGAGGATACTCTTCATTTGTAAATCATAAAACAAAGTTGTAATTATACTCTTCTAGTGTTTTTTTTCAGGTTATCTGCGTCTAATTTCACCAGTACAAGTTTTTAGAGTATTGGGTCTGGCGGTACCCAGCTTGTTAAATCCACCCAAAATAAAAAAAAAAAGTAAAGAAAGAGAGGAATATGGATGGAGGAATTGCTTAAACTTTCTATTCCTTCCCCCCCCCTCCCCTCCCCTCCCTCCCCTCCCCTCCCCTCCCCTTATATAATTACGGTTATGTTCCTATCCCCATCAACTAACATTGGTAAACTATTGTGGCCATCGCGAGTCAGAGTTGTCATGTGCTTTGGATGTGCGAGTCCACTGACCTACCAGTAGGAGAGTTGTGGGACCAGTACTTCTTAATGGAGTTAAGTGTCTATTATGTTTCTACATAATAATACCTTCTATATAATAAGCTCTTTAAACTAAATCATGTGTCTAACAATCAAATCTGATGTGAAAATTCTAGCTGAACATTTTCTCCTTAATCTTGAGAAACAAAGCATAAACTAAACAAACCAGCCTTTGATTTTCTTTTCCCATGTTAATATGCCAACTTTTTCAACTATTATGCAGCTATGTGCATGGTGTGCTCGAATTGTAGCTTCCTTGACTGTACATTCACGCAAAGAGGACCGGTTTGGCGTAGCTCAACTCTCAGGGAGCAACGCTGATGTTGTATCAACTCTCATATCTTGCTTATTAGCTGTTGAAACATGCATGGGGAAGAAGACCAATTTACAGTCCCCACATTATTTGATGGGTCCTGCTGGTATCAAATGGGCGACTCCAAGCACAGGAAGGAGAGATCAGGCAGTGGTCACTATGAGAAAACGGAAAGGTAGCCCGGTGTACTCAAAAGCATATTTTATGGCTGACATACTGAGGACTTCAATATACTGCATTGTGTCTACTTTCCACAAAGAGATGGTTGATAGTTCTAAATCAGGACTTCTGGATAAGGATTGGATCATAACAACCAAGCCTCCTTATGGAGGCCGCGAGCTTTTGCTGCAGAAATTGAGTCTTTTCCTAGATTTCCGAGCTTGATAAGCCTACTTTTGAATAGGTTTTCGTGCATTTGAAATCAGAAAAGTGTTTGGCAGGAAGAGTGTTGAAATATCCTTTTTTTGCTGGATAAAGATTCAAGTTATAAGGGTTTTATGCTTGGTGTTGTCCTCTGTTGTAGAATACTGTGCATTATCAACTTTGAGGAAGGAAGGTGTTGTAGAGAGGCATACATATGAAATTGCTGTTAAGAATTTGGCTTTGGGCAACTGCTACTGCGGCATACTGTGATAAAAATGAACCTAATGGTGAACTTTACATAAGATGGGAGGAAATTGAAGGTCAAGTGTTTTTCCCATTCTACAAAGGGATGTTAAAAAAAGCCGAATTCCATAGAGATGTGGCTTGCATAACCATATCAAAGGGTGAAGACAGTTTATTACTTTGTCTGGCGTCTTTTGCCAAATTTTCTACGTAAATTTTTACAAACTATGACTATGCTATTTCTTTCCTTCTGTTGTGACAATGTTTTGAGCCTTAAATTATATTCCACTGCTGATATTCTTCTAAGTAACCTTCAGAAGATCTTTTTATTTGACGCTAGTGGTCTTTGGTTGTGTTTGATGATGAAGCACTGAACATATTGGTACAGACTCGACTTATTAGCTGTAATTATATTAGAGTTTGTAAGAGTGAGCATTTAATTGCTTAGCAAGTTATAGCAGTTGAATAAACATACAAAATCAAGAATCAATTCAACATTCTTTGAAAACTTCAATAACCGAACAATATCTATGAAGCAATTTGAATAAATAGAAATTAAATTAGATTTCTATCATTTAACATCTTCATCACCATTTAAGAGAAAACCTTCTCTAATCCTTCTACTAAAAGGTTAATCTGGATCTTTGGCTCTTCTGCTACTCATGAAGGTTGAACAATATTTTCTAACTGTAAATCTACATACCACTAACATCATATATATTTAGTTACAATCACCTAAGACCATCTATCATCTCATATTTATTAAGAACAACATTCTTTTATATCACTTCTACGACAACTCATGCTACACAAATACATGTGAAAAGAATCACATTCTCGACATATATAAGAACAGCACAACACAAGTATTCAATAGTTATCAATGTAATGAGCTGAGTGGCTCCCCACCTAAGAACTAATGAATTAGTTTTCCATCTCATCTACACTGTCTCGATAGTAAGCTAGATTGGTTCCTAACTCATCTTAAACCTCTGCCCATAGAAATGAGTTTTTCTACTCAATTACTACACGTCAACGGTTAAAAAGCATGTGACTGCACTCGCAACTTAAACTTAGTTAACACCGTAACATTTGACTAGTCGAAATTACTAATATGAACTCACTTCTTCACATCATTCACTATTCAACGAAATTTACCATCTTAAACAATTCCATTTTTTAGAACTTATCTTCTTAAGTCTGCACGTAGGTGCTGATACTGGTTAGATACGATCTTGCGTATAACAATTAAAAACCATCCTATTGCACCGAGTGCAATCTTATCTCTAATTGTCCATCTAGCATATTCAACACATACATCAAATATTTTGCTCGTAACACACATTCTTGCACGGAGGGCAAGACAACACCATCATATGCCCAAATATTTGATTGTCACAAAGATCTTATCATACTTCCTAGAATTATCATCGATAATTTCTCTAACAACATATATTCTATTCAGAATAGTTCAATAATTGAGTTAAGCCGAACCTAATGGCTAATAACTCTTTTACATACATCATAAAACAAAGAAAATTCCACCATTTAAATTATGTCTTGCACATAAATATATTATGTACAAAAATCATACAACATTTGTGTTGGTTGATTTCACAATCAATAAATACGTGTAAGTATACACGGTCAACAAGTAATAAAGTGATAAGATCAAGTGTCGAACCCACATGAATCTCTATCTAATAAATCCCAACTACTAGTTTTATAACAATCCAATTTTATTTAAACTATTGAAATTTGAGATTATTAATTAAAAATAAATTAAATTAAACCAAGAGTGATTTTAGCACAAAGATTGATTTCAGATTTCAAAGCTTAAGACTACAATATCTCCAACTATACAATATAAATCAACTATTCAATTCATCCAATTATTAAATCCACGTAAGTTGCTAACAAGAATTCATGATTATTTATAAGCCCTTTCCTAAGGTACAAACAAAATTATTTAATTCAATTAATCTTGCGATATCCCTATGCAACACAAGAGAATCAAATTCATTAAGTATCAATTTCCAAAAGCTACAAGTAGTTAAAAGAGATATCCCTATTTAATTCACAACCTTAATTATTCATTTCATGCAAACAATTAATAATACATGCTATCTATTCAGATCTAACCCTAAATTTCATTTCCCGAAATCATCTAGTGTATCACGCTAATCGTTGGCCAGACAATTAATCAATAAGCGCAAAATACGATAGACAACTCAATTTGAATAAATAATTGGACTTCAATAAATAATTAATTAATAAGCATAAAAGGTTCAATTGTAGTCTTACTTGTAAATTTAATTCATGCTGAAAATCAAAACCAAAAATCTCAAATAAGCCATCACAAGTTAATTACAAAACTAAATAAGGAAGAAAAGAAAAACTCTGTAAGTGTTCTTCAGTCTTCAAGTCTTCAGCCTAGAATCCTTGTGATACTCTGCAACCTTCAATCTTTCTCCTCAGCTTTCCAAGTCAATCTCTGTGTGTATCATCGCATAGCAAGCCCTCTTCCTTATATAGCTTTAAGTCTCCTCCAATTCAGCTTTAATCAGAATCCTTAATTGAGTAGAAATTGGTCTCAGAACCCCAGCCTTGCAACAAATTCGTCCAAGCTTCCTTGATGCCCAGGGCCCCGACGCTGGGTCTGCATTACTTCTCAGCGCCTCGGCACTATGGTCTTGCTGGAAATTACCGTTTTGCCATTAATGATGCCAAAACTTCCCACTTTGCCCTCTTGCTGCATTAACCTACAAAATAATATACTAAACAAGTAAAATGTCCTAAATACTTAAAAATGAACAATATATTGAGTCTAAAAGTACCTAATTAATGAGTATATAACCCACTCATCAATTTGCATAACACAGAAGTTATACATCATACATAAAACTTGCATTCAGTTCAACAAAGTGAATGAAGTCAGAAAACTTGCTTAATATCAATAATTAAACGAGAGTTGAAAACTTTCCTTAAGTGCTCTTTACAGCTTACACTATATTGCTCTTCAAACGACCTACATATATCCATAAGGTCGACATATCAACTAGTCACGTAAAGATATTGATTATCGACTTACGTTCATATCTTGTAATGTCCGTTTCATTAGAATTAGGACACTTTTTAACTTCATTATCATTTGTCTCGGCATTCCGACGTTCGTACGTCGTACGTCGTAAGCCCGACTTGCCTAACTCGAACGCCAAAGCAACACACCATTGTCTACGACTGACACGTCCAATTCATCTATCACTCCTTGGTTTATATTCTCCTAGACCATATTTCCAATTAAAGTTCAATGTTTAGAAATCAGAAATACTAGACAAACATGGCTTGGTGTCATGGCGTTTCGAAGAAACCACCACGCCTTGCTCCCGATTACACAACAACCCTAAAAAGGCTCATTTTCGAAATTGATCCCGACCTTAACTCTCAATTCTTATTGAATAAAGTTATAGGTCTACTTCTTAGTTTTTCGGATCATCTTGAATCACCTCAATCAGAGTTCATACGAAGGACTTATGCTCAATTTACTAAAGCACGTCGGAGCATATTTTGGCCTAACGCTATGACCAACACCTAGGCGCTTGACCCTTGACACTCAAACTTAGTTTTTGCAACTTTTGCAATTTTTGCCATACCTACTTCACCGCTCCATAACTTCGCCATCCGATATCGGAATGAGTCCGTTCTTAAGCCATTTTCTTCCTTATAACATCCTCTACACATCCCTCAGGATGAAATAATTTTTAAGGTTCCTTAATTGGTCGAAAAATTGGCTTCAAAAGTCCCTCGAAAGCCACTTTTCGCAAAACAACATTTTCAACGTCTAATTTTCTAATTTTCTAAACTTCACAACTCGCTCATTCGAAGTCGAATTAAGCTTGTTCTTGAGCCTACAATTTTAGTTAGATTTTTCAACTTTTTTGGTTACGTTTTCGTAACACGCTCGGTTAGCCAAAAAACTGACTTTCGATTTTGAAAATCCGATTTCGCCACCGATCCCCATTTCTCGAATAAACTCTATGTCGTATTTCGAAAAAGCAAAAAAAAAGTAGTGTTTTTAGCGTGAATAGTATTTTTACGATTTTTTTTCTGAAAAAACTTTTATTAGCGATTTCATCTCTCCTTCTCAAATAAACATTGACGTATTTCGAAAAAGAAAGTTTATTAGCATTTTCTGCGTTTTATGATAGTGTTTTAGCGTTTTTCTCGAGAAAAAATTATTTTCTCCTAAAAACTCCCAACACTCATACATAATCACGTAACACGTAAACTGTCATTAATCGACCTAAATCACATAATACGTAATAATATCAACTAAAATTTTATTTATTAGATATACTCATCGAAAAATCTAATTTCAAGGCTATCCAAATTCTCGAGCCGTCACAACAGAGGTAAGGTTTAGTGGATTTGGTCATCGTACCATGAATAGTGCAGTACATTTAGCTCCAAAAGATGCTTTTAGCGAGTTAAAGTATTTGTCCAGTTACGGTACGTTTAGCTCCAAAAGCTGCTTTTGCGATGTTATAGTACTTGTCCAGTTGCTAGCTAAACACAACATTTGGAACATTTTGAGCTCAAACGCAGTCCTGATTGTGATTTTTCAGAACTCCATGAACATACAGAAGAGATTCTAGATCAAGGTCATTTCCTAGGTGAGGATTGTTCCCCTCCCATTCTTCTGCAGAAGTTGCACAAGTAAAAAATTCTTGTCAAAGTCAAGGATCACATCAACCAGATTAAAAGAACATAGCCAGCTGGAGAAATGTGAAATTATTTATTTTAGGATACCCTCTCATCATCCATTATTTATCAGTATGTGTTGGTGGGGGTCGGGGGTGTAGTCTTGTTGTGTTGTGAGATTGTCCCAGGGATGGACATAAACTTGTAAGCTACCGAGGATGGAGATAATCGTTCAGGTTTTATTGTGAAAGAAAAAAGTTGAAAAAGATTTAACAAAAAGACAAACAAATCACCGTAACCCAAACGCAACCAACTCGCGTTTAGGGGGCGTTTCGGCCCAAAATGCATCCCAAGAAATTCTTGATGTCGTAGAACCAAAATAGGTATAATATCTACTTTGCTCTTCACAATCGATTCATCTTGATTGAGGATAGATCAAAAAAAAATTCGTTCAAGAATTGATATGAGAGAAGATAGGTTTAATTGGGGGATGGAAGAATAAATTAAATTTGATTCGCACTACAACAAAAAGGACTAATTCTGACGGAATATTCCGTCGGAAATGAGCTTAATCCGTCGGACATAGCTTATTTTCGACGGAATATTCCGTCAGGCATTTCCGTTGTAACTAACCTCGTCAGAAATAAGATTTCGTCGTATATTCCATCAGAATTGTTATCTTCGACGGAGTTATCTTCGACGGGTATTCCGTCGGATATAGCATATGTTCGACGGATGTATCCTTGATCGACTCGAATCCGTCGGAGATAATATTCTTATGGCCGACCGAAAATTCCCTCGAAAATAAATTGCTTACGACGGAAAATTAAATAATAAAGAAATACTGAATAAATTATAAATAATATCTTCGACGGAAAATTCCCTCGGACCTAACTTAATTCCGACGAAAATAATAACCAAAAAATAAATTATAAATAATAACTCCGACGGAATTTCAGTCGGAAATACCTTATTCCGTCGAAAGTAAGGATTTTTTTTTTAATAATTTTTTTGACAATGTAAAAACCAAGTATTTAAACCCATATATGTACCTGTAACCTGTTTTATCCCAATACAGACAGACAATAATATAGTTCCCATTCAATATTCAATGTAATGCTAAAAACCTGTACCAATTCCCAACAACGTAATCGACTAATTAACTGATCATCATCAATATCACAAGCTAACAATAACCAATATAAGCAAATGTATCATCAGAGGCCCAACTAAATATATACAAATGTTCTACAAATGAATGAATACAACATAATCTCATTATACAGACGTACGCAACTATATATATAAACTACGTACAAACGAACTAGAATGAATAACATAAAATGAACTATAATCTAATAGTATCATCATCGGAAGGAGGTGGACGATGCCTGTCTGGTGTATGAAAATCTATGTCGTCCTCCTCGTCGTCATCGTCAAACCGCTCGTCATCGCCGCCAACCCGCTCGCCATCGCCGCCAACCCGCTCGCCATCGCCACCCTGTTGAAAAAATTATAAATAAAAATCATTAGTCCGTATATATGTGAGAATTAACAAGTTAGCTTTAAATGAAAATAACATGAACAATAAGAATACCTGAGTAGGCGGGGGAGTGTGTCCAATTATGAGTCTTCACGTACCCGGCTGCTCTCAATTTACTGTGCCCCTTCCCCGGCAAAGGAAAATCAAGCTGGTTCAACTAGCCCAAGACCTCACTGCCCGACAGTCGACCAACAACTCCCTTTTTCTCTGTCTTTCTGTTGAACTTGTGTAGACATCTTTCTATAATTGTGATCAAGAGGCAAGAATCTACGAGCAGTTCCAAAGAAAGTACATTTCTGCCCATGCTGCAACTGATTGCCTTGCACATCCCCCATACACACTGGACATGACAGCTTCCCGTGGGTTAACCAACCACTAACCATCCCAAGAGCCGAAAAGTCAGTGATAGTCCATAACAGGGCTGCCTTCATCACAAAATTCTCGCTTTTGGATTTATCATAAGTCTGGACCCCTGTCTCCCACAACATCTTTAGTTCATCTACTAACGGTCGTAAGGTACACGTTAATGTCTTTTGTAGGACTTTTATCCCCCGGTATGAGTAAAGTCAAGAACAAGTACGGATCCCTCATGCACATCGACGGTGGAAGATTATAAGCGACCATAATCACTGGCCAAACTGAGTACGACTGACTAAAATTATTGAAAGGGCAAAAGCCATCAATATCCATGCCAAACCTAACATTCCTGACTTCTTCCGCAAACTCAGGATAATTTGCATCAAATCTCTTCCATTCATCTCCATCCGCTGGGTGAGTTAGCTGACCAAGCACGACATCCCTTGTTCGATGCCAACTCATATGTTGAGCCGTATGAGATGACATGAACAGCCGCTGAAGCCTCGACGCAAGAGGAAAGTACCGTAAGATCTTCCTGGGAACATGTTTCTCCTTCCCCCCACGTTTTGTCACCTTATAGCGCGGAAAGCTGCATATATCACACTGTCCCTTATCTCTATCCTCCGCATAGTATAACATGCAATCTTGCTCACACGCATCGATTTTCTGATACCCCATATTTAACCCTTTGACCATCTTCTTCACTTCGTAATAATTTGCTGGAAGAGTATAATCCTTGGGTAAGAACTTTCCAACAATGGCAAGCAAATCATTGAAACCTCTCTCACTACTGTCGTGCTCATTCTTGTAGTGTAAGTGCATCGTCACTGTAGAAAGCTTGGTGTCCGTATCATTTCCCGGATACAACGAGACCTCAGATTCAGATAGCAACTTGTAAAAAGGCAGCAGCTGTATCATTTGGCACTTGCTTAGCATTGCTTGAAGAAGGTTCATTTTCAGCCCAGTCAATATTAGTAGGGTCAGTAAGCATCGACCAACATCTCCATCGGATCATAGTTTTCGGCGTATGAATCCCGTAGAATATTGCATCCCAACTAAGCAAATGCTACTTAGTTTATTTTGCCAATGAAAAATTAAGTAAGTGCTACTTAATTTATTATTTATTACTATTTATCTTATTTATTATTTATTATTTAGTATTTAGTAGTAAGAAACTAAGTAAATACTACTTAGTTTATTATTTATTATTTATTTATTTATTATTATTATTTATTACTTAATTAGTATTTATTATTTAGTATTTAGTATTTAGTAGTAAGAAACTAAGTAAATACTACTTATTTTATTATTATTTATTTATCTTATTTATTATTTATTTATTACTTATTATTTATTATTTATTTATTTATTATTATTTATTTAGTAGTAAGAAATTAAGTAAATACTACTTAGTTTATTATTTATTATTTATTTATTTATTTATCTTATTTATTATTATTTAGTATTTAGTAGTAAGAAACTAAGTAAATACTACTTAGTTTATTATTTATATATTGTTTATTATTTGTAATTTGTAATTTATAATTTATTATTCATTATTATTTATTATTTATCTTATTTATTATTTATTTATTTATTATTTATTATTTAGTATTTAGTAATAAGAAACTAAGTAAATACTACTTAGTTTATTATTTATTATTTATCTTATTTATAATTTATTATTATTTATTTATTTATTATTATTATTTATCTTATTTAGTATTTATTATTTAATAATATACTTGCAGGGGCCCACAAATTTTGCAATTGAAAATTCTGACAGAAATTCGTAGGGAATTTCGTCGAAATATCAAATATCACATTCCTAACTACCTATAAACAACATATATACAAATTTATGAAGCGACATGAACAAGTATGCCCAATTATTTAGTATGCCCAATTCAGTATGCCAAATTCAGTATATGCCCAATTCACAATCACAGTATGCTCAATTTCGCAATTTCAAAATAATGAACATCTCCAAACAAATTCAACTAACAATCAACAACTCAAGTATCCGAATTTCATCAATTTAGTAATCTCAAATGATCAAATGGGTCATAATTTCAGCAACAACACATACAATATCCAAATTTCAGCATTCAATATCCAAACTCATTCATCATTTTCCAGACAAAATATAATAAAATCCTAAATTAACCCTAATTTCAGCAAATTAAACCACATATACAAAATTAAAATTAACCTAAAAGGAACCTGTACAGCAGAAGAAGAGAAGGATGGGCGGCAGTAGGCATCGGCTGGTGGTGGGGGGCGGCAGGAGGCGGTGACTGGTGGAGGGGGGGCGTCAGGAGGCAGTGATTGGTTGGCAGCAGGAGTGCAGGCTGGTGGCGGCGGGAGTGCAGGCGGTGGTCAAGGCTGTTGCCGGCAGGTGGCTGGTGGTCTTCGGTGGTGGTGGCTGGTGGTGGTCGAGCCTGGTGACGGTAAGAAATGGTGACGGCAGGAGACGGACGAGAGGGAAAGAGAGAGAGAGCAAGAGAGCTGATAATATGAGAGAGAGAGCAAGAGAGGGACGAAGGGGAAGAGAGAGAAAAAATATGAGAGAATGAGAGGAGGCGGCTGGAGAAGAAGACGCTCATTAGGTTTTAGTCATTATTTCCGACGGAATTTCTGTCGAGTATACGTCCCTCGGAAATAAGTTATCCTCGATGGACTATTTCCTCGAACGTAACCTTATTCCGTCGAAAATATCTTTCGCGCTAGCGGGAAAGTTGGCGCCAGGGGAGGCCAACTATCTTCGAGGGATTTCCGTCGTAGATATACTATTTTCGAGGGACTTATCTTCGACGGATATATTCCGTCGGACGTAATCTAATTTCGACTGAATGTATTCCGTCGAAGATAATTCCGTCGGAATTAGCTTGTTTTCTTGTAGTGTCGGGAAATGATTTATATGTCGACAAATTTATGATGAAGTTGGATAAATTAGGGTATAATTATTCTTAATTTCTATTTATCCAATGTATGCATATACGTCGTAATTATAGTTCCGCAGAAATTTTTTGCAACACGTAATAAGATTCATTTTGATTTTGAAACTAGGGATGGAATTGGCGTGGCATGGAGAGAATGAGAAGAGAAAGAAAACAACTTCTGCGAAGTAAATTTACACCGAGGCGCCCTACGGTGGCTCAGCACCGTTAACTACAGCAAAGGCGTTTGTGCAGGTGTTGAGAGAAGATAGGTTTGGTCAGTGTAAAAAAGACATTGTGTCCCACATATTCCATTATCACATTAACTATCAAAATACGTAAAATATATATCAAATCTTATGACAATACATACCTTAGATAACTGAAAATAACCAACCTTAAGATACAAATACAAGGATTATTAAAAAACCAATCAACGTACAGTACAAACTGAAAATTCAAAAGATCCAGCAGCTATAACATCACTAGATGCATGAGTTCACAAACTGCGAATTCCAATGGGTGCTCATCTCCCATCTAAGGACGTAACGGACCAGGACCATTGGGTAAGCAACTTCGGGATACCAATGATCCACATGGCCGAGGAAAGGGATTTACGGGTCGTCTTTGAGCTGTTCCTGTATGGACTAACAGAATCAAAACCAAGAAGAAAACAAAGAGCGAAATAACAGAATTAGCACCTCTAGTTGCCATTTTTGGCTTTATATTAAGCTCTGGCACTTGGAAAATTTTCCTTTTTTTTTGGTTATAGCTTTTTGAGGTCTACTCTATATATCTATATTTTTGAGGTCTACTCTATATATCTATATTATACACCAGGACCTTTGGGTGAGCAACTTCCGGATACCGATGATGAAACACATGACTCTTGACGAAAGAGATTTTCTTGTCCACTTTGAGCTGTTCCTGTATGGACTAAGAGAATCAAAACCAAGAAGAAAACAAAGAGCGAAATAACAGAATTAGCACCTCTAGTTGCCATTTTTCGCTATATATTAAGCTCTGGCACTTAGATTTTTTTCCTTTTTTTTGGGTTATAGCTTTTTGAGGTCTACTCTATATATCTATATTATATACTAGGGGAGGAACTCTGCATGGCCAGGGGGACCATGGGCCTACCCAACTTTTTATACACACACACACATATATATATATATATATATATATATATATATATATATATATATATATATATATATATATATATATATATAGTCAAAAAGAAATTGTATTAAAACCCCAGAGTAATACAAACGTTGCAAATCCAAAAAATATGAATAGGACCACAACATGAATCACATACACCATAAATTTGAAATTTAAAACCTACTCGTATATATGTATAAAATTGTCATTCCGTATTAAAAACGCATAACAAACAGATTAATTGATTTTGTACACTGTTGGGATGTAATTATTTGGGTCTAGTCAAAGTGTAGTTCAACTTATTTAATGTACCGAATTTGATGTTGACCCATATACGTTTATTTGGACATCTTGCTCAAATAGTAAGAGAGTCCTTATTAAAGTAAGATTGTGTTTCATTATTTGGTGGGATAATAAAATCTAACCTGGGAAGGAAGATATCAGTCATTAATTGCAGTTATAAGGTGATTCTAAAAAGGACTCTTACTCCTAGTTGGATTCGAGCGTACATGACTTCTATAAATACAACAACAAGCAAGGGTTAGAGGACACAATAACATATGACACAAATAAATAATTTGTACTCTCCATATTATTTTAATAGTGAATTTCTCATCTCTCTCCGTGGTTTTTTCTCAATTGGATTTCCTATGTAAATTCTTGTGTTCATATTTTATATATTTGTATGTTTATCTGTGTGGATTTCGTGAGTTTGATTTCACAACAATATGACAAAGGTGCAAACATGGCACTGACGTTTTCCCCTGATGTCTGCCGAACACCCTATACTTTTATATTTTCTAAAAATGCCTATAACGTTACAATTTTTGGGTCGAATGTGCCCCTCCTGTTAACGGAGATACCACGTAGACAAATGTGACTGACAGTTGGACATATTTTGCTGGCGAGGCATGAAGAGAGAGTAAAATAATACTAATACAATATTAATTGAAATAATACAATAAAAAAAATCAAATCCAATATATTTACTTCTCAAATCTCTCATACCTACCCAGTGATTTCGTCACCC
Source organism: Panax stipuleanatus (assembly GCA_020205555.1). Taxonomy (NCBI): domain Eukaryota; kingdom Viridiplantae; phylum Streptophyta; class Magnoliopsida; order Apiales; family Araliaceae; genus Panax; species Panax stipuleanatus. The sequence continues at coordinate 162,192,799 of CM035117.1, forward strand.
AAAGCCAAACATCACCTAAATACAAGGAAAATGGAACTCAAATTTAGGCCATAAAGGCCTTGTGTATTAAGAATTTTGGGATTGGATTAAATAGATAGTATTTGTTCTGATCATGCTCTGTTTTTGATAAAAACAAGGGAAAATGCATTTTGTACCACAAAATGTACGTAGGTACAGGCAAATTGTATTTCATGTCGGTGTACTATTCACTCGGGGTACTATTCACGGGATACTATTCATGGGATACTATTCACGACAAAATTAGTTTCTTTTTCTGTCTAAATTATCTTTTATTCATACAAGAGTACTATTCATCCGAGATACTATTCATGTCAGAGTACTATTCACTCGGGTACTATTCACGGGATACTATTCATGGGATACTATTCACGACAAAATTAGTTTCTTTTTCTGTCTAAATTATCTTTTATTCATACAAGAGTACTATTCATCCGAGATACTATTCATGTCAGAGTACTATTCACGGGGTACTATTCATGACAAAAATTGGTTTATTTTTCTGTCCAATTTATCTTTGATTTATGAATCTTATTCTTGAAATTGGATTCATGTTTTGATATTCATGTTAACAATTTGGATATTCTTGAACTTCGGATAAATTGAATTATAAATCTTTAATATCTATCCTTGATCTCACTGGATTCATTCTTTATATCATTATCATAATCCTTAGTCTTAAATTGTGGTGAAAGTTATCTTTGGCCCGTAGTGCAAAGATAAACTGTTGATTGATGAATATCTTTGGCCCGTAGTGCAAAGATGAACTGTTGATTGATGAATATCTTTGGCCCGTAGTGAAAAGATGGACATGTGTTTGGCATGATCATGATCATTACTGTTGAATATCTTTAGCTCGTAGTGCAAAGATGAATTGACTAACATGATTATGACTAAAGGCTGTAGACTAGTATAATCATGACCATTGATGTTACAAATGAATATCTTTGGCCTGAGTGTAAAGATGAATTTATTAGCATGATTATGAAAAGGAACTGTGATTTGGTATAACCATGATCTTTGGTGTTTCAGGTAAAGACAGGTGATGAAAATTATCTTCATTTTGGGTGCGAGAAGGAATTTATCAACATAATTATGATCATGAACTATTTTCATGATTGTGGAGAGGAACTGTTGATTGATGTTACAGGGATAAAATATTATTGGTGGATTTTTAACATGGAGAAGATAATAGGCATTATGGTCTATTTGACTCTTCTAATGGATTGCTTGTTCCGCTGCAACTATGGTTGAAATTTTTTATCATCTACCATATGTTCTAAATATCTGGTTCATTAATGATGAAGGCTATTGATAATTTAATTATCTTTAGTCATAATATTCTTTACTGGGCTATTTGTACTCACCCTTTTGTTTCACAATTCCTTTCAGGTAATAAGAGTGTAGCTAGGGTCGAGCGGGGATAACAAGGGAATATAGTGATGGACGGTGACCGTTGAAGTTTCTCAATACATTAGAAAATAGCATGATAATATATAATTGCATTGAGAACTTTAAATGTGTGTGTAGTATTTTATACGTCATTTAACAGTTGATTTTGGTGACCCGACTTTGGTGAGGTGAACCCGACTTTGGAAGGGTGTGTTGTCACTATCATACAAGATATCTAACCACATACGATTTCGTGTTATCATAAGATATGGTTGTGCGCATCCACTTGTTGATTATATCTATGAGCACTACCTATATAATCTTGGAGTATGGTTGGAATATAATCCTCAGTTTGAGACAATAGAGATAATTATATGGCAAGAGAATACCCACCATTGGAATGAACATGATAGCAATCTTCTCGTTCTTCTTTGGGGTCTATTGGGTCAATCAAGGTTAATTCTCAAGTCCTACGATATCTATTATAACTTAGAAGCATGGCCTCCTATGTACGAAGTTTTCTGGAGCATTTTCCAAATATTTTAATTCCTAAAACAGTTATTGACTATTCCTTTATGTAACGTATCATTGATAAGGAGTATGAGTATTGTTATTTGTCTCGAAACTCACAGTTTAGGTGTGGTCGTATTGTGCACGACAGAGTAATAGTTGGAATATGAAGATTTATATTCGGATTTTGTAGTGTGTATTTGGCGACTCAGAATGGGTTGTGTGGACCTATTTTGGGGGTGTCACACAAATGGTGATGGATGAGAGGAAGGAGAAGTATTGTAGCTCTAAAGCTTCAAGATCTGCTACTGCTGTTGATATTTCAAATTCCCTTTACAGTAGTAATGGTGGTTGCATTAGAAAATGTTTTCTAATTTGAAAGAGTACTTGTACGCATAGTAGGAGACGAAAACAATTGAATATTTGATTATTGAGAGGTTTGGATTTCAAATGTATGAATGACAAGTATTTGTTCAATTGTATAAAGAATATGGTCTTGAAGCTCGACTATCAGCTCGTCCTATACATTTTCAAACCTTATACCTGTAAGTGAGAATCTTTTTTCGAAACAAGTATTGTCTCACTTCGAGCCCTCTTTGAGCTTCTTGAATCATCAAGAGGGAACTGCCTACAAAACTATTGAGCAGACTTATACACTGGCTGCTGCGGAGAATTGAACCAATTTTTCTGTTGCTGAGGGGAACTAGGCCACTTGAGAAAATCAACTTTGGACCATGTCCCAAAGCATACTTTGTAGTTCATTTATACTGTAATATTTATCCTGCACAGAAACATTTATGAACAATCAATTAGAACACCCATTTTCCACTTTAACAGAATACCTATCTTTTCAGTCAAAATCCCCTAATATTCTTCACAATCTTCAGAAAGATTTTTAAGGGTGCAAACATCACACAACACTTATCATTCTTAAATGCTTACTGTCCATCTAGATGAGAATAAGTGAAAACAAAAGATCCAAAATTAGAGGAAACTGTGCTTATCACCATCGTTCCACCGTACCACCTACATCACTGATTCACAAGTTCTGGCCGGTGGTAGAGTTGGAGACGACCGAAATTCTTGGACGGAGGAATCCTCAAACTTGCGTAGTTGTCGCTCTCAGTTGGACCCTCGTCGGACTCTCTGAAATCCACCATTGCATATCAAAATCCACCTCCTGCAAATCAAATCCACCTTTATTCCCTCGTCGGACCCTCGTCGCACATGTTTCCCCTTCCTTTTCTCCATTAGATCTGATCCTCCCTGCTATATATGAAATCTACACACACATCGCTAGACTTTTTGCTCTTCTCATCTCCGTCAACATCTTTCTTATTCTCTTTGTTATTGTCGTCTTTGTTTTTCTTCGTGATTGGAGAGAGAATTTTCACATTCTTCTTAGTTTTCTGCTAGATCTCCTCTCGAAGTTTAGATCTGAGAAGAATGGTGGGTTTAGAGAGAGAAAATGGATATGAATTTTTGGGTGATAAAAATTTGTTTAGGTGTTAGCCTCGTCAGCAAAATATGTCCAGCTGTCAGTCACGTTTGTCTACGTGGTATCATTGTTAACAGGAGGGGCACATTCGACCCAAAATTGTAACTAAGGGTGGGCATCGGTAAAAAACCAGTCCGAACCGTACCGAACTGGTTACCGAATCTACTCAAAACTAGGTACCGAAATCGGTTCCGGTTGGACCGTTATACCGTACCGATTAGCCTGTCCGGTATCGATTTTTATCTAATATTGTATCGATTTTTTCCAATATGGTATTTGCTAGGAACAAGAAGGATAATTTTGTATTTTCATGCCTTGCCTTTTATTATGTATATGTATATGTATAATACTAGTATACTACTATTGTACTACATCACAATTTGTAACGTTTTAGGTATTTTTGGGGAAAAAAATATAAGGTGCTCGGTAGACATCGGGAAAAACTTCAGGGGCATTTTTGCACCTTTGCCCCACAACAATACAATCAACTGTTAGTGCGATTTTGGCCTGCTAGTTTTTTTTTATTTCGTCAGGCGTACAAATCTGGCGTTAACATTGGCGCCGTCTATGGGAAAGCTTGTTCTAATATTGAATTAAAATTATCGATTTACCAAGAAGAGGAAATACTACACAAAAGATAAGTGATTTTTTTTATTTATGAAATCAACATGATTATTGTTACTATTTTACCTGTGATATAAATTTGGTATTCAAAGTCCTTGACTTGGTAGACTTTTTATTTACAATGTGATGTTATGTTTATAAATGATAAAATTCATATAGTCTATGCTTATAAAAGCCCAGTGTTGCATCATGTGTCACTTATATGATTAATTTCATTTATTCAAATTAATAAATCATACCCATGTGATTACTATCACTAGGTAGTACAACAACAATATATATGTCGTGCTTATTTAAATTACTATCCAGGTTTCAGAGAAAATTTGTGATCTAAAAATTAACATGGACATCGTAGGTCAAATACATGTCAGTAATTATGTGATTCGCTAAGTGCGATGGTATTATATATATAGGCTAATAAATGCTGCATATAAGATAAAATTATTCAATGGGATTGCTAGATATTAAACTTTACATGTGTTTTAATGCATGACAACAGTTTTCAGTGATGGACTTGATGATGAATCTCTGCAAAATGTCAATGCCCATTTGAGTTTTTGTGATTCAGTTCATGCTTTTCGGTGATAAAGAATTAATTTTTCAGAAGCCTAAGCATGGATAGTCAACGGAAGCTGCAAAAGGGCAGCCTTGTCACCTTCAGCAGACACCACCACTTCAATGACTTTGTGGAATTTAATCATAGCGACCCACATCTATCAGCACGTTGAACCATTGCAATCACTAAAATCAAATTTTATCATCAGATGACAATATTCGATTTCTCGGCGAACCCATCAGCATAACACATTTAGTGCTCTCATTGGCGGTTTTCTATGGTCTTCAGGTGGCGGAGGAAAAAATATTATTGGGCAGGCCCACTTCAGATAATGTCAGTTCACTTATGACTATATCACATCGGCTTCAGTATGTCTTCGACTATCTACATTTGGAGATATAAAGTCGGATTCAAAGCCTCCCAAGGAAAGGCTATTATGAGGGCAAAAGGTCGAATCGGGGGTATAAGGGCGAATAAACGTCCTTCAGAAAGACTTTGTTCTCCCGAAAGACAAACGACAGTAGATGTGGTGCGTTCAGTAGTTTTACCAACATGACAGTCGAAGGGTATGGTGGACTTTTTGTATACTCTCTTATTTTAAGTTCCTTTATAAATAAGAGACTGAGGGCAACTGTTGGGATGTAATTATTTAGGATCTAGCCAAGGTGTAGCCCAACTTATTTAATGGATCGGATTTGGTGTTGGCCCATATACGTTTATTTGGACAATTTGCTCAAACAGTGGGAGATTCCTTATTAAAATAAGATTGTGTTTCCTTATTTGGTAGGATAAGGAGATCTAACTTGGGAAGGAAGCGATCAGCCATTAATTGCAGTTATAAGGTGATTCTAAAAAGGACTCCTACTCCTAATTGGATTCGGGTGGACAAGACTTCTATAAATACAGCAACAAGCAAGGGTTAGAGGACACAATAACATATGACACAAATAAACAATTTGTACTCCATATTATTTTTATAGTGGATTTCGCATCTCTCTCCGTGATTTTTTTCCAATTGATTTTTCACGTAAATTCTTGTGTTCATATTTTATATCTTTGTATGTTTATCTGTGTGTATTTCGTGAGTTTAATTTCACAACAATACAATTAACTGTTAGCGCAATTTTAATTTGCTGTTTTATTGATTTCGTCAGGCGTACAAAATCTGCCGTTAACATACATTGAGAAGAAAATTGCTAAGACTTTTACTTTGGATTCGTTATAGATGCATTTCTTGATAGGAAAGAACGTCGAGTGCCTCTTTAATAGATAGTTACATCTCTACTAGAATTTCTAATCTGTAACTGTTTTTTGTTTATACTTTTTGTGAATATTACTACTTATTATATTAATATTATAATATTCATATAAAAAGATTTGGTCTCTTCAAATATAAATACGTAAGACTTTATGAATAAATTCTATATAGGCTGCCCTGTAAATTATTGATTTTACACAATCTAATAGAAATCTTACAAATTTGTATTTTTAGAGAAATCAAAAAGTTTTGATTCTGTTAACGTATTTTGTAATATTAGTTAGCATGGCAAAGTTGATTTAATTATTGTTAACACAATAAAATCTCCTTAATTTTCTCTTAAAATGCAGAGTTGGCACATTATAATTGAATGACTTACTAGTTTAGGACTGCATCCCTTGTGAATTTTATTCTCATTGACGTTTAACTCTGATATAGAAATAAGAAAATCCTCCTTGGAATGAATTGGTACCATTCGATGGCTTTCTAGTTGGGAACGTAATTTCTTCTTAACATTCAACAACTCCAATTAATGAATATAGAGAATGAGTCTTTAGCCAGCTCGCATTAATTTGGACTAAGAAAGCACATTCCCACGCAGTCAAGGGAAACCATACTACTATTTTCGTGGAATTGTCAGGCAGCATAAACCTAACAATAAGATTAAATTCCCATTTTTGCACCCTAAACTTTAATTCTAAAATAAATTAAAACACTATACTTTATTTTACAAACTAAATTTTATTTTAAATTAAATGCACTTAATGTTGAGTTTCCAAACAATTTACACCTTCTTCACTCTCTATGAAGTGATTTTAGCTACATGTCTTGCTTCGAATTCAAACTCTATGTTTGTTAACTACACAGCCCATTCACATGCGCATAGGGAATCTATACTCCAGCGTTCAACTGAGTCTTCTTATCAGTCATCGAACACCCATGTCAACGCTGTTAAAGAATTACATAACTTCATTTCATTGTTCCCTTACCTTTGTAATTCTTCTAATTGGGGTGACGACATGAGTGAGCACTTCTTCTTCGACCAAGTCCTTCACGACCGAGGGGTGGGGGTGGGGGTGGGGGTGGGGGGGGGTGGGGGGGGTGGGGGGTGGGGGGGTGGGGGGGGTGGGGGGGGGGCTTGGTTTTGGTTCACAAGAAGATATTATTAATAGACTAGTAGAAATAGTTAGAAAACAAATACGCGTTTTAATCCTAGTCTTGGTAAGGCTTAACCTAAAGAGTGAACATATGAAAATTACTTGTGAGGCTAATCCCCAGTTCTATTTTGACATTTCTAATATTGACGAAAACTTTGACAATTGTGAGAATAATAACAGTACCGTTCTTGAATGCGTACATATAACTTTTATGTTGTGATGAATTGAAGAATAATATTTGCCCAAAATATAAGATTATTATTGACATTCGGAAGTCAATTTATGATATCTTTACTCTCAAAATTGCAATAAATTTCCTTAATTTTAGTCGATACAATAATAAATATTGTAAATTATCTAAAAGTACTATTAATTCTTAGATTTATAATTTTGTTCATATTTTTTACCGAATCATCTCAATTAATTTTAAGTTGAAAAATGTCTCTAATTGACTTTCGTTAGTTAATAATAATCTTATAGTTTGGAATGGAGGGAAAATAATCTAGATAGAGCTTGAAATAACTTGGGTCAAATTTCGAGTTCGGAACAAATCTTGGGTCAAATCCTAAGTCTGAATCGAATTAAATTCATCCAAATAAGGCCTTAAACTACTTGCTCAATAGTATCTTTTTGGGTCATCTTAGCCCACCACAAGCACACCCAAAAGTCATGATCAAATGAACTATTGTTAGTAACTTAATTCCTTATATACATACAAAATTTTCTCACATGTTTCGATGTGAGACTGGGTCACTGAGGTATTACAAAAAGTTTTTTTTTACTAAAATAAATTAGGATTCCCTTCACATTATAATTCTCACTTAATTTTCGATAATACATATTTAACAACACAAGTATTATTTTTAGCGATAATTTTAACAACAAAATTATTTGTTATAGTTGGTTGAAACAATAACTTACAATGAGTATTACTTTTTAGAGAGTTTATCATATTTATCTTTGTATTGATTAAAATTAAAAGACACTACAAGAAAATGGTCCAGTAGCGACCAAGACTTTCAGTGATCGCAGTATCCGGTTGCTAATATTATTAATATAAAGCGACCGATATTAGCGAACACACTTAAATCTAGTCGCTAGTTAAGATCAACGACCGCATGCGTTCGCTGATTGGTCGTTGATCTAATTTTGTCGTCAGAAATTTGACGCAATAGTTGGCGGGCAGACTTATTGCGACCGATTATTAACAGCGACTGGTTTGCGATCGCTAAAAAACCCATGTCAATAAAAATTAGCGACTGCATACGGTTGTTGATAGTGGTCACTGATTCTTTTTAATCCCAGGCAATCGAACAAAACCAGACATTTGGTCGAAGAAGAAGAAAGGAATATAAAGGGAGAAACGGAAGAGAGAAGAATTTTTGCTTTAATTCATTGAGCAGGTAAAGATCAACCTCTTCCTAACGGGGTTAAATGTTTTTTCAGTCACTGTACTATATGTCAACTTACAAATGGATAACTAAACCCTTTTTTTCTTACAGTCAACTAACTGTACTCGATTTTTCTAACACAAAAATTGAATTTTCGTCAGCGGGGTTAAGTTTTTTAACAGAATAACTACGTGGAAATGCCACATGTTGACGGAATCCTAGCTGGAAGAAACAGTTAACAATATTTTAAACAGTTGGTATAACCCACCCATCAAACACAAATACCCATGCCCGCCCGAACCGACCCAACAAAAATCATCCATGTTAAATAAGGAATCAGACATGAAAGGGTGCAAAATTTAGGGTTTTTCGCAAGAGTAGAGATCAGGCTTCAAAAGGCGACTGGTTTGAAGTAATTAAAACCAAGAATCAAATATATAGGTGGAGTTAGAGAAGATGAGTACCTCAAGTGGAGTAGAGAGCTCGTATAGAAGGAAAATAGTGAGCAAGTGTGCAGATTTTGAGCGTGACTCCGTCGAATTCAATCCCATTGTATGCGACTGTGGAATCGTTGCACCTAAATGGGAGGCATGGAAAGATGGAACCCTAGATCCAGGTAGAAGATTTGTTGGGTGTAGCAAGTACAAGGTGTAGACACTCGAGATTTTCCTTGCCCCGATACTCATCCAGTAGAAGGGTAAAACCGTGAACCATCCCTAAATTCGATCCACAATATCGGTGCTCCAGTCAAATCCGATTCCCAATATCGGTAATCAAGTTATGACAATCAATCAGACCATAAATTAAGTTTCGACAGTCAATCGAACCACCAATCAAGTTTCGACAGCCAATCGGACCATCAATCAAGTTTCGACAGTCAATCGGACCATTAATCAAGCTTCGACAGTCAATCAGACCATCAATCAAGTTTCAACAATCAATCGGACCATCAATCAAGCTCCGACAGTCAATCGAATCATCAATCAAGGTCCGCCAGTCAATCGGACCATCAATCAAGCTCCGACAGTCAATCGGACCATTAATCAAGCTCTGACAGTCAATCGGATCATCAAGTTCAACCCCGATCTCAACCCGGGAGGTATCAATCAACCCCGATCTCAACCCAGGAAATCCAATCAACCCCGGTCTCAACCCGGGAGGAACCAATCAACCCCGATCTCAACCCGAGAAGTGCAGGTCATCCCCGGTCTCAACCCGGGACGCCAGGCCAACTTTAGACATCAGCATGAAGCATCATAACAACTCTATAGCAAACCTGGAATGACCACGTCAGCCTCAAAGACAACCCTGAGGTCAAAAGACTCGACTGGGATCCAAGTCTTGGAATCAGTTCCCGGAAGTCAACCAGCGACCATGCCGACACTACAAGAAGCCCTGGAAGGGGTACAACGGTCAATTTACCAACTTTCAACCGACTTGGTCAAACTCAAGCCAAATCGATGCCGCCAAAGTCATAATGAACCCTAACGACGATCCAGAGTGGCAACAACGCAAGACAGTTCAACGGACAAACTGCGGGGAGTCGAAGACCTGGTTATGAACCCGTCTTCTTAGACCTGGAAAATGTTTTTTCCCATGTCATTGCAACACTCTTGGCAAGAGCTTTTCGGAAAGGTATCGCACGCCTCAAACGGACGCTTCGATCAAAAGTTAAAAAGTTTTCGACCGGACATCACATTGCTCGGAGTACACGTACTTCGAGACGACCAAGATGGGCATGCGGGACCCACCTCGAGTGGCCGCACCTCTACCTACAGTAGCTGCATGTAGAGGTGCGGCTCCCCCCTCTATAAATAGAGGGGCAACCCCCTCTCATTTTCATAAGAAAGAAGCGCAGCGAAGCCCTGCCCGACTGATTTTTCAACTTTTACACCTCTTCCAAACCCAAATAATTTCACTCCAACACATAGATATACCCATATACTACCACATATCAAAAAACCACCGGTAGATTTGGATGTTTAAGGCCTACAATTCGGCAAAAAGCCCGTAGTGCAGCCCATTGTAAGTATTTTTACGATCAGCAAGTCAATACTACTACTTTGCACTATTTTACACCTGAACATCAAGTTTTATCTTCTAAATATGCCTGAAACTTAGTTCCGTGGCCGTTTTCGTCTAAAATTGATACATTTCTGTACATAAACTCTGTTTTCAATATTTGTACAACTCGAATTGATGATCTGTCTGCTCCAGTAGCTTCAATGCACTAGCACACACCGTTTTGGCAACTTCGCCAGACTAGGTTGTCTTCCTAGTCTGGGTTTGGCCTTTTTTCTGTATATATTTAACTATTTATGTACTAACATTTGAATTATGTCAAGCCCGAATTTTAAATCCGAGGAGTTTATCGCTTTTATATATATTTACGCATATCTAAGCGATTTTCACCATAACTGGTCTTCGTACCAGTATTGGTTGACTACATTCTTGTCAATATATATATATATATATATATATATATTTTAATTCAGTCCAGGCACAGGCGTGAAAACCCATCGCCCTTACTGCTTTTATATATATTTATGCATATATAAGCAGCCTTCATCATCACTGGTCATCTTTCCAGTCTCGGTTGACTACGTTTCTGTCAATATATATATATCTACATATATATTTCAATTACAGTTCAGGCTTGCGAGTGAAAACCCATCGTCATTTATAGCTTTTATATATATCTAACTATATATATTGCTTTGTTCAATTTATTCAACTGTTGCATTTAATATTTATTTGTATATGAATCTGCATTGACATATCTGTGGGCTGACTAGATTTATCTAAATCTCGTCAATTCTAGCTTTCAACGAATCAAATAGGTCCCGACAGAACCTGGAAGCTATAATGGCTGAGATTTCTTTAAATCTAGTTATTTTTATAGTTTCAACTTCAAAAGCAACCTCGCGTCCCTTAGATCGCTATCTAGTGGGAGCGAGACGCTTCGGCCGTGCGGACCGGAATTTACTGAATGAACTGGTTCTAGCTATCTTGGGATATTTATCTGCTTCTGTACAAATTTGAACTGTGCAGGTTTTCTAGCTATTCATATGTGAGCCTAGGAATTATGGGATTCATGATCAAATTGATCAGAATCTGATTTCCACGATGGACAAACTCCGATTTACAGATGTACCCTGTCAGTTTTTTCTGTAAAATGTACATGCACAGACCTTAAAACGGTTATCCGAATTTAAGGTCTCAACATAGTGAAAATATGAATTCTCGTGTCAGCATTCCTCCGATGGTTTTCATACCCATGAGGAGACCGACACTTTATATTTCTGTGGTCGAGGATGCTTCGCAGCCCGACAAATCACCATTTGCATGCAGCCTTATGGCTATAAAGATAAAATTGAGAGTAGCGATATGCTTCAATTCCTATGTCAGCGTAAGGGTTTGATAAAACCAGCTTTTAAAATATCACTGTCAATTCAATTCAAAAGCTTTTGCAAATCAAATCAAAGATTGATTTTCAAATCAAATCAAACCCTTCGTATATAGGCTCAACGAAGCCTGTCAAAGCTTTCAATCAATTAAAAGGTCTAATTCTCAAACATCATTCACTCACGCATTCTAGTTTTAAGGAAAATATTGAAAAGATTGCGGTACCGTGTTTACACGGGAGTCGTGGGGTGCCTAACACCTTCCCCACACTTAACCAAGCCCCCGATCTCAAAACTCCGATTTCAAAGATCAAGTTTCAACAGTGTCCAGCAATTGGGCCTCTTTTCAAATCAAATTCGGTTGAGTTGGTACAACCATTTTCAAAACTACCAACTGACGACTCTGTTTAAATTAAATCAAATCGTCGACATATACACGTGTTGACCTCTTTCCTAAAAACCCTTCAAAATCTTTTTTGCAATAAAAATAACAAGGGTAGAGATAACTTAGGAAGATCGATTTGAGGAAAATTGGGGTATAAACTGACCTGCGGTATTTCTTAAATTTTCCAACGTCGACACAAGGTATGTGAATTTTCAATTTATAAGAAATTTTTTGGCATGAAAAAAAGGGGGTTTTTTAGTCACAAATCTTCATCTATTGTATCTTTTTAGCAGGAGCCAAAGATGTATTGTCGATTTTTCAAGTGGTGTGACCCTCCATTCACTGAGAGATCAAGGGAAGTGGTAAAAAAATTGAGGGATGGACTTTACTCTGCAAACAGAGAAATACGAAGGCTGAAATTCCTTGAAAATGGAAGTGAATCAATTGTGGTCAAAGAATTGAAGAGGAAAAATGCCCAAAAAATAAAAACACTCGCAAGGATGTGGATTGTTGTAATTTGTTCATGGATGATATTTTTAATTTATATTAGTAATAATGGTTGATGTTTTTGATTGTAACTGTGGAAATTTGGTGTTTCAAACTTTTGAATGTAAAAGTTAAAGTTTGGTGTTTCATTGTATTGTGAAGAAATTTGGTGGTTGATGTTTATTATTGTAATGAATGAAATGGAAAAACAGAGCATTTTGCTTTGGTTGTAACTTTGGTATGACATTTCTAAGTTATTACTATAAAACAGAGTATTTTGCTCTTTTGTTGTAGTTGGTTTGACATGTATAAGTTAGTACTATGAAACAAAGTATGAATGCAACAAAAATATAACATAACAAACCTCACTGCAACATAATTTGGCAGACTGCACTAAAGTTATGTCACAACCAAACTGAAAAAAATTGATAACCAAAAAACATTGAAAATAAATTGAATTCAGTCAATAACATTGAACCATCAGTCATATAACATTAACCATGTGTACCATTACAATTATCCAGAAATCCTTTGATCAGTTGGTACAATTTACCCAAAATAGACCTTAACAGTTATCCCATACATACATCCATACCAATTCAGAAGCTATACCAAAAGAGCATCACCAGCTATCCCATACATACATAACCAGCTATACCAAAACACTTAGACCAACTATACCAAAACTCTATGCAATAGAGATGTGAAAAACTACTGATATTCGAAGTATTACTTACACACTAAAATATAAAACATAATAAGCAGTTCTGATCAACTAGTAAGTAAGTCCAGTATATGCTACTGTTTGGTGTTACTTGCACCCTTTTGCCTTGGTGTTTTAAATGGTATGGATGTTGAAGATTGTGACCCTCGAGTGTTTGCTTGTCTTTTCCTTGTATTGCCCTGGGTTGGTGGTGTAGAAGCTGGTGGAGTGAAGCCTTCCACAGTTGTTTCTGAGGTCTGTTTCTTCCTCACCAGGGTTGGAGTTGGCATCTAATTAGTAGTACACAACACACTCATGTAAATTAGAGTCACAACTTATCAACAATACTAATGTGAGAATAAGTCTTCAGATACTACTTAGTTGGTACAATTACTTACAAATGTAACTTTGTCTTTCTCTTTGCCAGTCTCACCTACATTGTCAGGCCTTTGTGCAATTTCAATACACTATGGAATAAATTATAAACAGTCAATAAAAAAAAACTTAAATGAAAATGGGTACATATATGTAAAAAACACTTACATAAACATCTTCTCTGCTTGGATTAGAAGGGTTTCCACTCTTCTTTTTCTCCTTGGGGAATTGAGCCCATGGCTATGCAGGTAATTTCCAGGCAAAGTTGGGTGTTTTGGACACTTGAGTCGATTGTGACCCTCTCCCTTGTATAGGGTGCAGTGAATCTTCCTCTCTTTCCTTGACACCCTACCCACCTCCCCCCTGTTGGTTGCTCCTGCTTCCCACTCCTCCTTCCTTCTTAATCTTTGTGGCCTTCCCTTTAATTTTGTCTTCATTGGTAGTGGCAGCATAACATCACACTCAGTACTAAAATCCCAAAAGTCTTCCCCATTGAGTACTTCTAGTGTGTGAGAATAAGTCTTCAGATAAGTCTCTCTAGTGTACCAGTTAGCTATATATACTGTAAAGGGTTTTCATAGATGGAATGAATGGCTCTAACTGCATGAGAATAAGGGATTCCTGTTAAATCCCACACCCTACATGCACAACTTTGTTGCTCTAGGTTTACATTGTACCCTCCTTTTCCTCTCTCTTTCACTTGGAATTTTGATTGTCCATCCCATAGAGCTTCACAATGTGCAGAGTCTACAATAGCTGCATCTAATTTCTTTTTAATCCTTGGGCATATTAACTCTTCACATTTTTGCATTGCATCTCTCTTCTGGTGCAACCTCACCATTATTTGATCATGAATTTCAGCTAACATTTGAAGAACTGGCATATATCTTGCTCTAATTATCCATGCATTAAAGCACTCAGACATGTTGTTCTCTACACTGTCTGATTTTGAATGAGTCTCAAAGAAAGCTTTGGACCATACCTTTGGATCTTGCTCCACTAACTTGTCATGTGCAGGAGTAGACAATCTGTTTACCTCCCTCATTGCCCTTTTAAAAGCTACAGGGTGTGTAGCAATGGATGCCTCCCAGAATGCTCCTTTTAGTGCTTGTGATGGATATTTCTTTCTCCAATTTGCATAGATGTGCCTAGCACAGTTTCTATGCTCACTGCTGAATTCCCTGTAGTGCTAACTGCCTAACCCTCATGCACTTCACCTCTGTGACATCCAACTTCAGTTTGAACTTTATCTCTTCTTGCATTTCCCTTAATATCCAGCTAGGATTCCTCCTAATCCTATTCCTATAGTAATCAGCCAAGTACTTGACTGTAGCTAGCTTATTTTTAAAGAGTCTAGTGCAATTGTGAATGTCTAAGAGAGATTTCACCTGCCATGTTTCAGTCCCTTGTATGTAACTAGTCCATAATCTCCATGGACATCCTTTCTCACACTTAATTTGGCATCTCTTGGAATCATTGACTGAATACCATAATTTCCTCCCATTTACAATAGAGTAGTCTTTAATGGCATCTTTAAACTCCTTTATGCTAGCAAATACCATGTACTCCTTAAACTTTATCAACTTCTTTTTTGTCTTACTATTGTATATAGCACATGTATTTTTTTTGGTTTACTAGGGGGAGGTTCTACATAGCAAGCATCCTCATCTTCTTCACTAGTTTCAGAAAGAGACCTGAGCTGATCACTATTCTCATATTCACTACACCATGATGTATCATCTGAATCACTATTCTCATATTCACTGTCCTCTACATGATGTTCACTGCGCTCACCATCTTCCCCCTGTTTTCCATCTATTTGATTCATATTTGGCTCATGTCCTGAAACATTTTCTTTCTTATTTACAGGCTCATCCTCACCCTCTTCATGTCCATCATTCCCTTCATCTTGCTGATTTTCTCCTTCATCTCCTTCATTTCTTGCCTCCTCTCCCTCATTATCTCCTACATCCTCCAACTCTGTGTTCTTTCTCATCTCCCTCTTATACTCCCTACATCTCCTCGTAGCTTCTACTAATTCCTCATCACTACAGTCTGCATCAACATCACTATCAAGGTTATCATCTGTCTCAGCATATTCCTCAACTGCCCTTTGTTTACCCCTTTTGGACTTCCTGTTATGACTCTTTTTTACATTCTTTGTTTTTTAGTCCTTTTCCTTTCACTCACATTAGTCCCTTCATTATCAGCCTCACCCTCACCCTCACTCTCCCCCTCCCCAGCTTCATTTTCAGCAACATTTTCAACGACATTATCAGCCACATTTTCAAGAACAGTAGCAACAATATTATCAGCCACAGTTTCATCCACAATTTCAACCACATTATCAACAACATTATCAACCACATTATCAAAAACATTATCAACCACATTATCAACCACATTATCAACCACATTAATACTATTATGTTCATCCAATATGGAGGTTTGGTCAGTATTATATGCTAATACATGGTCTACATAGAGATCAATGACACCAATTGGCAAGCAAACACTAACAATGTCTCTTATACTAGCATCATCATAAACAAGTCTAACACTATTTTTAAGTTCTACTCCATCAGTTTTAAAGTAAACAGATGACTTAGGATGATAACTAAGTTGAATAGCTAAGTCATCTATTGCACCCATACATATATAGTTAGGATCCAAGCGTGGAAAGTGATGAACATTACCTCCCACATAGTCACAAAAAGGAGCATTGATGAACTTCCCACCATAGTTTACATTTAATTGCACAATATTATCCATCTGTACACAAAAATAAAAAATAATAAAAAACAGAACATACACAGTATAAAACAAGAACAACTTATCCATGCATAGCTGGGAGCTGTCGTTTACACTCCTAAATTAACCTCACTTTCACTTTACGAATTTAAATAATTAGCACAGTAGTAAGCAAGGATCGATCCCACAGAGAGTAAGTTTGTTTTAGATTTATTCTACTATTTTAACAGAAAATAAATATGGGGGATTTTTGAAATTGTTTTAAACTAAGAAAAACAGAATTTAAATAAAGAGATTAACCAAATATGTAAAAACTTCAGTTCTGTAGTTCAGTTTCACCAAGCACAGCAATCAATTAATCAAGTTATTATTCTTTATCATTCAATGAAACTATTAACCCTAGATAACAATAAGCTCTGCTATCCGAAATTCTCCTTAGATATTCACTGTATGAAACAAGCTCTTCACCAGATTCAACTAGCATATAACCTAGAACAAGCTCTCTAGATTTAATATGATAGAAGCATTAAGAAATAGAGAATTAGGCTAATCCAAGCAACAAACACATAAGCTCGATTTGTTTAACTTGTTTTCTGATAATCTTAGCAATACCCAAAAGCTTGTCCACAATTAGTATCACTAATTTACTACTTGTGATGAAGACAGATATCAATTACACGTAATACCAATCTTAATCTAGCATATGATAATGATTAAATTAACTCAATTGGCCATATCAAATTAATTAGATCAATTAGCATGCAATCAATGAAAACAGATTATCAGAAGAAATTTCATACAAGAAGGAATAAATAATAATACTCAATTAATTAATTACTTGTAACAAGGTTCCACCTCCCTTTAGAACTGAATAAAGAAACTAGCCTGACATGCTCCAAGTCTTCACTTCAATGAGGTATGATAGTTGGTAGAAGATTGAATGAATAAAACATTGACTATCATCCTCTATTTATAGTGCTAGACAAAGACCTAAATCCTATGAGAACTAGGAATCCAAATCCTAATAGGAATTACAAAACATAACTAGTTTCCATAAAGAAATAGAATCTAATTTAAAAATAAATATTAATCTCAAGAAAATCCTAAATCTACTAGAAATAAAATCCCACAACTGCCGTGTGACTTCCTTTATTTGCCAGCTGCTTCGGTATGCATACAAGCCTTCTCCAATTAGGAATAGCCTTGCATGCAATCCTTTTGTAAGTTGGCTGAACCGTGGCCCACATGTTATATCCCTTAGCAAGCTGGTGACGTGGACTCCACATGACCCAAACCGTGAGCCAAATTCGCTCCATGATGTTTGCTGCTCTGCATTTTGATTGCTTCAATTTGTGATATGTCCAAGGCATGAGCTGTAAAGATTCTTGCATGCACGTGGGCCCATGTAGCATCCTTCCTCTTTCAAGCTGCTGCCAACGTGACAAAGGAATTTCATGTAACTTTGTTGAATTTGGAATTGCAAGCTGCTCAACCGTTGGCCCCACATAATTTGATAGGAATCCTTTGCTTGCATGGAATCCGTGAGCTGCTAGGAATAAGAATTTAACATGTAATTAAATTGCTTACTATACTCTCCTTTGCATGTTACTTATCTCGTGAGCTGCTAGAACCATTAGGAGTTGGACATTAATTTGATTACTTAGCAAGCTGCTAATGAAAGGCAAAGTTGGGCTACTTCACTTAATTCCTTTTTCCAATCAAGCTACCCACATCTTTCTTTGCAATTTTCGAATTGGGTTTAAAAGCCTACAATTTATTCCTTTTTCATCATTTCAGCCCTTTAGCTCAAATTCCACCTGAAATCAATAAATATCTTAATAAGTCCATATACGCTATAAAACATATAATAAACTAAATATAAAGGAATAGAAATAAATGAATAATATGCACTTATCAAATTCCCCCACACTTAGCTTTTACACGTCCTCGTGTAAATCAAAAGTTTGATTTCCAAAAATAATTCTATTCAACCAGTATGTCAAAAAGATTTAAGATCAAATCATGATTATCAATACTAAACCCACAAAAACATAATTAACGTTCATCAATTAACTCATGATAACCACCTCGTCACTTCACCAATGAATTTCATTAAATCAAATAGTATCCACATAAACACTCTTCTATAATCCACACACTTACTCAACATAGTTATCATGGAGCAAAAACCGTGCACACCACTCGAAAACTCAAAACATATTTTTTTCTGCTTTAATTTTTTCTCCAGGACCCTTTCATTTTTTCTCTTTGTTTCCGGTGAATGCATTTTATGCTCCGTTTCACCTTCTTCAATCATTCTTTTGTAAGTGAGTGCATTTTATGCTCCATCTCACTTATTCGCACGTGTTTATGAGAGAGTGCGTTTTACGCTCCATCTCATCCCACCACATAACTTCTCTTGTGTTTCTTTTTCAACAATTTCACTGGTTTCCAATTTATTTTTTTCATATGGTCCTGCAAAACGCTTAAGCAGTTCAATAGTTCTAGAGTATGAGATTAGTGCACATAGACAACTCCATAGATAACTTAGCCAACTAAGCATATATCACATGTTCAAGTGCTCATGAGACACAAATTCAATTTAAATCAATTACTCTGGATCATGACTTAGTTTTTCTCAATCATTAACCAAATAAGCATTAAACAGATTTTGAATTTTTAGCATTGATTCTCATTTTTGATCTTAACCTTCGAACACATAGGCAAATAGAATCATGGAATCCAATTTTTTTCAAAAATTTTCAAAGGCATCAAGATGGACCTATTTTCTATCAAAATCAGCAGATCAATATCAATAAAGAAAATAAAAAACCTAAATCTCTCCCCCCACACTCAAACCTTACATTGTCCCCAATGTAAGAAAATCATGCAAATAAGAAAGAACTACATGCAATTAAAAAAATAAAGAACTAAATAGTAAAAGGATAGAAAAATCAAATCTGATTTCTTGGGTTGCCTCCCAAGCAGCTACCCTTGTTTATTGTCATTGGCTTGACATCATGTCTCCATTCTCATTCTTCATAGACCGGATCATCTAGCTCCACCATCTCAATATTTTCCACCTGATGTCCCTCATAGAACGGTTTCAATCTATGTCCATTCACTTTAAAAATCTTTCCTGTACTTGGACTATGAATCTCGACTGCACCATGAGAAAACACATTAGTGATAACAAAAGGACCAACCCATCTAGATCTCAATTTACCTGGAAATAACTTAAGCCGAGAATGATATAACAAAACTTTCTGTCCCACGACAAAGGTTTTTCGCAAAATTTGTTTATCATGAAAGGCCTTGGTCTTTTCCTTGTAAATCTTTGAACTTTCATAGGCCTCATTCCTTAATTCTTCCAATTCTTGTAACTGCAACTTCCTGTGTACTCCAGCTACTTCCAAACTCATGTTGCACTGCTTGATTGCCCAAAAAGCCCTATGCTCTAACTCAACTGGTAAGTGGCAGGGTTTCCCAAACACAATCCGATATGGTGACATCCCAATAGGAGTTTTGAATGCCGTTCGATAGGCCCAAAGTGCATCATCTAGTCTCAGACTCCAATCCTTCCTGCTTGGGTTGACTACCTTCTCCAAAATGGATTTGATCTCCCGGTTGGACACCTCAGCTTGGCCATTACTTTGCGGATGGTAGGATGTAGAAACCTTGTGCAAAACATTGTACTTCTTGAACAAAGCCGCTAATACCCTATTGCAAAAGTGAGTTCCGCGATCGCTAATGATGGCCCGTGGTGCTCCAAACCTGACAAATATGTTAGTCCTGACAAAATCTGCAACAACTTTAGAATCGTCAGTCCTAGTGGCTTTAGCTTCCACCCATTTTGAGACATAATCAACAGCTAAAAGAATATATACATTCCCAAAGGATGAAGGAAAAGGTCCCATAAAATCTATACCCCAAACATCAAAAATCTCAACAACTAAAATAGGAGTTTGGGGCATTTGATTTCTTTGAGAGATATTCCCCGTCCTTTGGCAATTATCACATGTTTTACAAAACAGATATGAATCTTTAAAAAGTGACGGCCAATAAAAACCACTTTCCAAAACTTTGTTAGCAGTTCTTTTTGGACCAAAATGTCCTCCACAAGCCTGAGAATGGCAAAAAACTAGAATAGATTGGAATTCATTATTTGGCACACATCTTCTAATTATCTGGTCAGCACAAAATTTCCATAAGTATGGATTATCCCAAACATAGTGTCTAGCATCACTCTTTAGCTTTTCTTTCTGGGATTTGGAAAATTCCTTAGGAAAATATGCACTTACCAAATAGTTCACCAAATTTGCATACCATGGAGTGTCAGCATGGATGGAGAGTAACTGCTCATCTGGGAAGGAATCACGCAAAGGTAGTTCATCCTCTTCTCTCAGCAACCTACTCAGGTGATCCGCTACCAAGTTGTCCGCACCCTTCTTATCTTTAATCTCCAAGTCAAATTCTTGCAAAAGGAGTATCCATCTAATAATCCTAGGTTTAGAGTCTTTCTTAGTTAGCAAATACCTGAGAGCAGCATGGTCAGAATAAACTATAACTTTAGTGCCAAGCAAATATGATCGAAATTTATCTAAAGCAAAAACCACAGATAAAAGTTCCTTTTCAGTTGTGGAATAGTTTATCTGAGCTTCATTCAAAGTTCTCGAAGCATAGTAGATAGCATGAACAACTTTGTTAATTCTTTGTCCCAAAACAGCCCCCACTGCATAGTTGCTTGCGTCACACATGATTTCAAATGGAAACTTCCAATTCGGTGGTTGGATCACAGGGGCAGAGGTCAGCAATTTCTTTAAATTATCAAAAGCCTCCTTGCACTCATCATTAAACTGAAAGTCCACATCCTTTTGTAGCAACTTACACAAGGGCAATGCAATCTTCGAGAACTCCTTGATAAACCTTCGATAGAATCCTGCATGACCAAGAAAAGAACGAATCTCCCGCACACTGACGGGGTAAGGCAAAGCAGAAATGATATCTATCTTAGCTTTATCAACTTCGAGACCCTTAGATGATACAACATGACCAAGTACTATTCCTCGTTCTACCATAAAATGACATTTTTCCCAATTTAGAACAAGATTAGTTTCCATGCATCTATCCAAAACACGACTCAAATTATCTAAGCATGCATCCAAAGAATCGCCATGTATTGTGAAGTCATCCATAAAGACCTCAATGCAGTTTTCTAAAAGATCTGAAAAAATGCTTATCATGCATCTCTGAAAAGTACCAGGAGCGTTACAGAGTCCAAATGACATACGTCGGTATGCAAATGTGCCGAAGGGACATGTGAATGTGGTCTTTTCTTGGTCCTCGGGTGCAATCACAATCTGGTTATATCCTGAAAAACCATCTAGAAAACAGTAATAAGTGTGCCCAGCTAATCTTTCCAACATTTGATCAATAAAAGGAAGAGGAAAGTGATCTTTTCTTGTTATAGCATTTAATTTCCTGTAGTCAATACACACTCTCCATCCTGTTTGTATCCGTGTGGGCACCAATTCATTATTATCGTTCTTGACAACGGTGATTCCGGATTTCTTTGGGACTACCTGCACTGGACTCACCCATTGACTATCGGAAATGGGATAGATTATGCCGGCATCAAGCAGTTTGAGCACCTCTTTTTTCACCACCTCCATCATGGGTGGATTCAATCTTCTTTGTGCGTCCCTCGTGGGCTTAGCTCCATCCTCTAACAATATCCGATGCATGCACATCGCAGGACTAATACCTTTGATATCCGCTATCGTCCAACCAAAAACTGTGACATGGTCCCTTAGGACTCTCAGCAATTTATCTTCCTGCATTTTAGTTAGATTGCTCGCAATAATAATAGGCAAAGTATCATTAGTCCCCAAATATGCATATTTTAAATGTACAGGTAATTGTTTCAATTCTAGGGTTGGAGCTTGCACAACAGATGGTAGTAACTTTTGATGAGAAATAGGTAATTGAATAGAATGTACTGCTGACTTATCTGAGAATTTCGGCAATGAGTGTAGTGCAGCCACAATTTCATTCAATTCCTGAGTTCGCTCAACTTTATCTTCTTTGTCCATATCCATACTGTTGGTGATGACAACCTCCAAACTATCCCTATGTATTCTTTCCAAAGCTCTATGTACTAAGGAATCTCTCACATCAATAGCAAAAACCTGCCCTATATCACTAGGGTACCTCATGGCATCATAGATGTTAAATTGAATCTTTTCTCCATCGAATTCCATTGTCAAGGTCCCATTATGCACATCAATCATGGTTTTTGCTGTTTTTAGGAATGGCCTTCCTAACAAGATATGGGAAGGGTTTGGTGATATATCATCTTCCATGTCCACAATGTAAAAATCTGCAGGAAAGATTAGTTCGTTCACCTGCACTAAGACATCTTCAATTACCCCTCGGGGGTAAGTGTTAGTACGATCTGCCAATTGAATAATCACACCAGTATTTTTCAAAGGACCTAGATTTAAAGAGGCATAAATAGATAAAGGCATAACATTAATTGACGCTCCTAAATCTAGCATGGCCTTTTCAAATCTGGTGTTTCCTATTTTGCATGGGATTGTGAACATTCCTGGATCTTTACATTTAGGAGGCATTTTTCTTTGAAGGACAGCAGATACATTTTCTCCAACAGTAACTCTTTCATCATTTTGCAATTTTCTTTTATTAGTGCATAATTCTTTTAAAAATTTTGCATATCTTGGCACTTGTTTGATTGTATCAAGGAGAGGGATGTTTACTTCTACTTTCCTAAAAGTTTCCAGAATTTCTTTTTCTTTTTCATCTTTCTTTGTGGTTTTAGAATTTCTGGGAGGAAATGGAAGAGGAATGTTTTTAAGCTGATTAGGAGGGTTAGGTTGTACCTTGGATTTTTCTGTTTCCTCCTTAGCTGCTTCCTCCTCAAACTCTATGGGGGTAGGTGGTGTATGTAACTGTGTTCCACTCCGCAAAGTTATGGCACTTGCATTCTCCCTTGGGTTGACTACTGTTTGAGATGGTAATTTTCCTGAGTCTTTGGATTCCAATATCCCCACAGTTGTAGCCAGCTGTCCTACTTGGTTTCTCAAATCTTGAACCGAAGCTTTTGTCTCCTGCTGGAACTGCTGTGTCTGATTCATGAATGCTTTGAACATATCCTCCAATGTGGTTCCAGTAGGTGCAGGTGCTGCTTGCTTAGGTTGATATTGAGGTTGGGCTGGTTGGAAGCCCTGCTGCCTTGGTGGGAACACTCCTTGTGTTTGTGGCCTGTTCCCTCCATAACTGAGGTTCGGATGGTCTCTCCAGCCTGGATTGTAAGTGTTTGAGTAGGGATCATATTTCTTTGGTTGTGTTTGGTAGTTACCTACTACATTGGCTTGCTGTGCATTCTCATCCTCTTGCAATGTTGGGCACGCGTCAGTAGCATGCCCTACCATTAAGCATAATCCGCACGCCTTCGCAACCGGCATGTTTCCTGTTGTTAATTGTTGCACCACAGCAGTTAAGTTAGAAATCTGTTGAACCAATTCACTCGTGCTTACCTCATTTACCTTTTTCGGAGTATGATCATTCCTTGTTCCGTATTGTTGTGAGTTAGCAGCCATGTTTGCAATCAGATTTCTTGCAGCCTCTGGTGTCTTGTCCACTAATGCTCCTCCGCTAGCCGCATCGATCATACTTCTTTCCATTGGTATCAATCCCTCGTAGAAGTACTGAATCAAGTGTTGCTCGTCGATTTGGTGGGGAGGGCAGCTGGAGCACAATTTCTTGAATCTCTCCCAGTACTCGTACAGTGTCTCTCCACTAAATTGTCGGATTCCGCAAATCTCCTTCCTTATGTTGGCCACTCTTGAAGCAGGAAAATATTTCTCTAAGAATAGCCCTTTCATGTCGCTCCATGAATTTATTGATCCGGATGGGAGATAGTACAGCCAATCCTTCGCTAAATCTGCTAGGGAGAATGGGAAGGCTCTTAATTTGATTTGTTCCTCTGAAATTCCGTGTGGTTTCATGGTCGAGCACACCACATGGAACTCCTTCAAATGCTTGTATGGATCTTCACCTGTAAGACCACGAAAAGTAGGCAAAAGATGAATTAGTCCGGATTTAAGTTCAAATGCAGCATTTAAAGCAGGATATTCAATGCACAAAGGTTGATGAGTAAGATTAGGAGTAGCCAATTGTTTCAATGTCCGATTGTTGTTGGGCTCTGCCATCTTTTCTTCTTCGTCTAATTCGGTGAATGATTTATCAGAAAGTAATTCCAAAGCTAAGTTGAAGCCCGGTGATGATGTAGAAGCCTCGTCTAAATCTGCAGTAGACTGTTGTACTTTTTGCTTTCTTAGCCTCCTTGCAGTTTTCTCAATCTCTGGATCAAAATCTAATATAGTAGCCTGAGAAGATCGAGTCATAAAACAAAAACAAAAGAAATAATAGAATAAAAACAAAACGCACAATTACTCCCCGGCAACGGCGCCAAAATTTGGGAGCTGTCGTTTACACTCCTAAATTAACCTCACTTTCACTTCACGAATTTAAATAATTAGCACAGTAGTAAGCAAGGATCGATCCCACAGAGAGTAAGTTTGTTTTAGATTTATTCTACTATTTTAACAGAAAATAAATATGGGGGATTTTTGAAATTGTTTTAAACTAAGAAAAATAGAATTTAAATAAAGAGATTAACCAAATATGTAAAAACTTCAGTTCTGTAGTTCAGTTTCACCAAGCACAGCAATCAATTAATCAAGTTATTATTCTTTATCATTCAATGAAACTATTAACCCTAGATAACAATAAGCTCTGCTATCCGAAATTCTCCTTAGATATTCACTGTATGAAACAAGCTCTTCACCAGATTCAACTAGCATATAACCTAGAACAAGCTCTCTAGATTTAATATGATAGAAGCATTAAGAAATAGAGAATTAGGCTAATCCAAGCAACAAACACATAAGCTCGATTTGTTTAACTTGTTTTCTGATAATCTTAGCAATACCCAAAAGCTTGTCCACAATTAGTATCACTAATTTACTACTTGTGATGAAGACAGATATCAATTACACGTAATACCAATCTTAATCTAGCATATGATAATGATTAAATTAACTCAATTGGCCATATCAAATTAATTAGATCAATTAGCATGCAATCAATGAAAACAGATTATCAGAAGAAATTTCATACAAGAAGGAATAAATAATAATACTCAATTAATTAATTACTTGTAACAAGGTTCCACCTCCCTTTAGAACTGAATAAAGAAACTAGCCTGACATGCTCCAAGTCTTCACTTCAATGAGGTATGATAGTTGGTAGAAGATTGAATGAATAAAACATTGACTATCATCCTCTATTTATAGTGCTAGACAAAGACCTAAATCCTATGAGAACTAGGAATCCAAATCCTAATAGGAATTACAAAACATAACTAGTTTCCATAAAGAAATAGAATCTAATTTAAAAATAAATATTAATCTCAAGAAAATCCTAAATCTACTAGAAATAAAATCCCACAACTGCCGTGTGACTTCCTTTATTTGCCAGCTGCTTCGGTATGCATACAAGCCTTCTCCAATTAGGAATAGCCTTGCATGCAATCCTTTTGTAAGTTGGCTGAACCGTGGCCCACATGTTATATCCCTTAGCAAGCTGGTGACGTGGACTCCACATGACCCAAACCGTGAGCCAAATTCGCTCCATGATGTTTGCTGCTCTGCATTTTGATTGCTTCAATTTGTGATATGTCCAAGGCATGAGCTGTAAAGATTCTTGCATGCACGTGGGCCCATGTAGCATCCTTCCTCTTTCAAGCTGCTGCCAACGTGACAAAGGAATTTCATGTAACTTTGTTGAATTTGGAATTGCAAGCTGCTCAACCGTTGGCCCCACATAATTTGATAGGAATCCTTTGCTTGCATGGAATCCGTGAGCTGCTAGGAATAAGAATTTAACATGTAATTAAATTGCTTGCTATACTCTCCTTTGCATGTTACTTATCTCGTGAGCTGCTAGAACCATTAGGAGTTGGACATTAATTTGATTACTTAGCAAGCTGCTAATGAAAGGCAAAGTTGGGCTGCTTCACTTAATTCCTTTTTCCAATCAAGCTACCCACATCTTTCTTTGCAATTTTCGAATTGGGTTTAAAAGCCTACAATTTATTCCTTTTTCATCATTTCAGCCCTTTAGCTCAAATTCCACCTGAAATCAATAAATATCTTAATAAGTCCATATACGCTATAAAACATATAATAAACTAAATATAAAGGAATAGAAATAAATGAATAATATGCACTTATCAATAGCATATAGGAGGTATGTATATATATATATATATATATATATATATTGTACAAATAAAATCAACATATATAATATGTATATGTATCTATTTGTAAATATCAAACAGAGCATGCATGGGGTATATGTATATATATATGGTATATATATAATATATATGTAGTAGTGCTGATCATAAATAAGGGTTTTAAAAATCTGAAAAGGAAGCGAATCTTTAACCTATGGTTTATGAAAAGGGACAATACTACTACAAAATAACAATATTTATTGATCAAAGCTAGAAGAGGGGACAAAAAGGCCATACTTGTCGTCGACCGTTAGCCTCAAGCGACCAACACACTCGAAATTAATACACGATTGATCAACAGTGAGGATCGATTTACTCAAGTGTGAGGATCGATTTCGTCTTTAGATAAAGATCGAACTCCTTTAGGGTCGTTACTCTCAATTGTTGGATCGATTTGATAAAGTGTGAGGGTTTGTTCTTGAAAATAGATTTTCTTACACAAACAAATTGAATTGGACCAAACTCGATTTGGGTTCCAAGTTCCAACGAATAGATATGATTTGTACATGTGGGGACCACTACAGGCTGTTTGGGAGGGAGTATTTCCCTCCAAATCCACATAAGCATGGCCACATCAGCTTTTTTTAACATCTCAACAGCTTAGGTGTATTGTTCCGTTTAAAGTCAATGTAGTTAACGATTTTTTTAACTTTGTGTTAGAAAAATCGAGTACAGTTAGTTGACTGTAAGAAAAAAAAAGTTCAGTTATCCATTTGTAAGTTAACCTATAGTACAGTGACTGAAAAAGCATTTAACCCCTTCCTAACATATCTTCTTTTTTTCTTGTCTATCTCTGACCCATTTTTTCTCTTTATTTTTTAGCTGTCCCATTTGAAATCCTCCTTCAGGAGGAACCATACATTGTTGTACAGCTCGCTCAGATAAATTTCTCTCTCCCCCTTTGCTTTAAAAAAATTGATGTTTGAATCTTACTTGCTTTGAAAAAATCGATGTTTGCCTCCAAATTTGTTGCTTCTTTAAGCTTGGGTTGATATATTTTTTGTTTCAAGAATATGATTTACGCCTATGGTATTCTCTTGTTCTTAGCAGTTGAAGTTACATAGCAATTACCTAGAAATTGTTCTTAGATGAATTAATATGAAACAATTACCTCCTAATTGTTTATGTGCTGTTGAAGTATACCTAGCAATTATTTCCCCCCTTATTAACTTGTTCTTAGATGAATTAATATGATACAGTTTCAGATCTGACAAGTAACACAATTGTTTAATTTTATTTCTGTGGGCAAAGAAATCAGTACCTTGCTAGGGTTAGGGTTTCGTATTGGCTAAGGAGGAAAGAAATCCATGAAGAGCACGAAATTGATATTGATTGATTGAAGAGGGGAGAAGAACAGGTGAGTGATTACTCCAATGACACATGGAAGAACTCTCAGAATCTGGAAACCTTGTTAGGGTAGCAGGGATTTGGAGAGCTTTAACTTGAGTGCTTCCACTCCTAGAATCCGAAAACCTTGTTAGGGTAGCAGAGATTCCAAGAGGCTTCTTTAGTGCTTCTGGTTGAGAGAATGTCCAAGTTCTGCATTTGAAGAGAGGCCTCCCTCCTTCATATAATGGAAGGGGTATTTATAGAGCTTCCTGGAACTTAAGTGGTCACATGTCAGGCACATGTCTTCAGGGAAATTCTAGAAATACCCTTTAGTTATTAGAATAATGCCTATTTCATCCTGTCCTTCTAGCCACCAATTCAATTCGGCCATCAATTAATTCGCAAAACGAGGCGCCTCCAAGAGTCTTCTGCCTCGGGACACGTGAAGGCTTCTCTTGGGTCTAACATATTTATTTTCGGCTTTTTCGTCTTCATTTAATTAGGTCATGCGAACCCTAATTTATACATTTAATGAGGTTGTGGAACCTTAATTGTGCATTTAATTCAATTAGGTCATGTGAACCCTAATTTGCACTTGGGCCCACATTTGCCCCTACGCGAGAGGGTTCCACTTTACAGGTCTTGAAGAAAAGGGTCCTAGAAGAGGGAACCCTTAGGGAGCCAAACCCTTAGGAGGTGAAACCTAGCAGGGCTCTTCCTTGGCCATATTGGGAAACCTTCTGAAATCTCTCTATAGCTTGCTCAATATTTATTTCTATAATTTTTCTGGAAATTGAAACAAGAAAGCTCATCAAATATTACCAAATAAAATTCAATCTAATAAAATCTCTCTTTTGGTAAACCAAATCTTTCCTTTTATCAAATCAAATATGACCTAATCAAATCTTATTTTATTTTGGAAATAAAATAAAATCTTTCTTTATTTGATTTTGAAGACAATATCCTTCCTCATCATCATTATTATTATTATTATTTAGAAGGATATTCAAATTTCAAAATTTTCCTTTATTGGAAAATAAAAATCAAATCTTTTCTATGTTTAGAAAATAATATATTTATATATTTCTATTTAGAAGCAAGATCAAATCTACTTATCTTTTGGAAACCAGATTGAATCCTTCCCTTAATAGGAACATGGTGACTACTTTCTTTTCTGGTGCAAGCATACTTGAGAACATATATATGTATTTATATATATACATCTCCTAAGCCATTCACATTTCACTTTTTCATTTTGCTTCGTTTTGGATTTTTCTCTCTTCCCACGAGCCAAGAAGATCATTAAGGGAGCAGTAAGGAAACATTCTTCAATCTGAGCAAGAGGTAACAAGGAGAATTCATTCCTATAGGTCCGAACCCTAGGGGTTGAAACCTATAGAGCCGAACCATAGGGGGGACCCGAACCCTTGGGGCTCCATCCTTTCTTCTCGTCTTTGCTTTTCAATTTTCATGCTTTATTCTGGATTTTTCTTGATTTTCTTCATCTGTTTTCTTTTTCAGGAAATTGTAGTCTTTTTTTTTTTGTTTTCCGAGCCCCATCACCTTGATCATATCTTGGTTTTTTTCCCTCGAATATTATCAAAGAAAGGCTATAATTTTTGCGACGAAGAAGCATTTGTTCCGAGCAGTTGATTTGCGGAGCAACAAAACTCAAAGGTATAAAAGGGAAAACCCCCCAAGGTAGCCGAACCCTATAGGTGGGGCCGAACCTTTTTTTTTTCGACCGACTTCTTTTTTGTTTGCGTTTTTTTCTTTATCCTTCTTTTAGGTACATCCAATCTTTCTTTTGTCTTCCGAGCCCCATTACCTTGATTATATCTTGGTTTTTTACCTCAGATCATAAAGAAAGATTGACGTTTTTGGACAAAAACACAAAGGACAAAAAATGTTCTGCAGTAGAACCACCCTATGTGGCCGAACCCTAGGGGGCAAAACCCTAGGGAGAAATCGTCAATAAAATGGAAAAATGAAGTTCGGGAGGAGCAATCACTATTTCGTCAATAACTTTTAATCAAAACAAAGCTAACGACGAGACCTACAAAAGTCATCGCCGTTGGCCATAACAGATACCTGAATTTGTCCAAAAAAGGCTTTGAAGAATGCTTTTTAGCTGTCCGAAGTTTTTTCGAAAAATTTTGGAAACTTTTTTCTTGCGTAATTTGTGATTTCTAACTTTTTCTGACACTGTTTCTTCTTTTTTCTAGGCGTCTTTAATCTTAAATCTCATACTTTATTCTTTGACATGGTATGCACTTAAGTCCCAATGCTTTCCTTGCCATCATTTCCTTGCTTTTTAGAGCCCTTATGCTGAATTCTTCTTACTTGCAGGTCCTCTCCACTGAACATTCTGCAGACCCGAAAACTGCCAAGTAGGCCCCGTTCCTCAGTGATTGGTGAAAGGCTCCCTTCTTTTGGTCATTCCGACGTCTTTTGGGAGCAAGTTCAGGCTTATGACCGTCCAGTTTTTGTTTTTTATTTTTATTTTTATTTTTTTTTGGCCAGAGAAGGAAGACTTGTTTCTATATGCAGCAGCTTGCGAATGTTGGGATAACTTTCCCCACTCCGATCCCATTTCCTGCCAACAGGATCATGATGCTCTTGCCATGTTGATTTCACTTTGGTGCTCCTCTACATGCACATTCATCCCTGCTTGGAGGGAATTCAACTCTACTCTGGAGGATGTTTATGCCATCTACCAGTAAGTTGCTCACATTTGCCCCCTGCACATGAGTCACGCATTTAGTGGGACGATCATGCAAAATATTTCAAGTGTTTAAGTCTTGCTTCAAGTTTTTGAACAATTCGTGGAGCTCGATTTTGCAAGCCTCGAAGACGAAAGTCCTTAGGAGAGGGAACCTTTAGGGGGCCGAACCCTAGGGGGTGAGCCCTAAAGGAGCTCTCCATGGAAATCATGAAAAATCTTTTATTTAAACTTTCCAAATATTAATCTTTCTTGGTATTTCTCTTTTCTTCAAAATCAAGGAGTCATCGAGAAGGCATCAAGTGAGAGTGCTTCAAATTGGGGTGAACAAAAGATGAAGAAGATCTTTCTCTTAGGTGGTCGAACCCTGGGCGGATTCATTTTGGGAACTTGATCAACAAGCTAGGAGAAGTCAAAGGTAAAAAGGAAGAGCCTCCCTAGGTGTTCGAAGCCTAAGGGACGAACCATAGGAGAATTTAGCATCTTCCTTTATTTTTTCATTTTTCTTCTTTTAAGGTGAATCTTGGATGTCTCCTATCTTGGTTCCCATGTATACTTAGTCGGATATATATTCACAGGGCCCTCCTCCAGACCTATTTGCTAGATCGTCTTGCGAGGCTTATCCTCAAAATGCACAATCTCTCTTTATTATTTGTGATTAGAGGACTTAGATAGGTTTAAATATGAGGTTGACGACTTTTCGATCCTCTATAGGCCTTGACGTGTCTTCCTTCCGTGCTAGACTGGATCTCTTTACTTCTAGTTATCATGTTGTTGCACTTTGTTTGGAGGTCACTTCACGTCATTTTGGAAATAACTTACTTTATGTCAAGCTTCAGGAGCTTCAAGATGCCATGGATAAATTGAAGACTAAGCTTCGAGAAATTGAGTCATCTGCCCAAACCCTTGAGGAACTAATAGCCTAAAATACGAAGTCTCGAGATATCGCCATTGTCGACTTGGAGTCTTTAGCTATGCCCCTTCTTCAGTCTGACATATATGTCATGACCTTTAGATCATAAACTTTTGTAGTTTTTCCATTTCCTGTATCAGAAAACTCATTTACATATGTTTCATTTATCAGAATAAAGTTTCTTTTCAACATTATTGATTGCCTTTAACTTGAATTTTTCCTCGAGATCCAATGTTTTACATTGAATCCTAAGTTATTCAAATCAATACTCTAAGACAATAATATGCATAATATAAGAATAAACATGTATATTTTTTTAAAGAAAAAATATGTTTTTTTTTCAATTTCATGTAAAACAACACTTGAATCTATACTTTTTTAAAAAAATTAGAAAATTATTCAAGTATAAGTGAAAGTTTTGACATTTTATTGATAATCAGATTGCTTTTAACAAAAAGCATAACATTCAGATTTTCATAAAAGAAAGTAAATCTTGCTTTTGTCGGAGAAAGCATAACGTTCACCACTTTTGAAGATAAAGTGTAAATTTTTTCGGGGTTGAGGGCTTATACCTAGGTGCCTCAATCACTTTTAGAGTTGAAAGTGTAACTTCCGAAGACTTATAGGTCAAGTGCCTCGATTACTTTTGAAGTTAAAAGTATAACTTCTGAGGACTTATAGTTAGGTGCCTCAATTACTTTTGAAGTTGAAAATATAACTTCCGAGGACTTATAGTTAGGTGCCTCAATTACTTTTGAAGTTGAAAGTATAAATTTTCGGGTCAGAGGACTTATAGTGAGGTGTCTCATTCACTTTTGATGATAAAGTGTAACACTCGGGTTCCTCGTCACTTGGGTCGTCCAATTTCTTGGCAAGTGTGATCTACGAGGACTTGAAATCGGGTGCCTCGTCACTTGGGTCATCCAATTTCTTGGCAAGTGTATTTTACAAGGACTTGATGTGACAATCCGAAAATTTATAAGATTTTAAATAAATAAATTAAAGGTTAAAGAATAAAACCTAGAGTGGAAATAGAGGAATGATTTAAAGTTTTTAAAGAACCTATACGGTTTGATTTTAAAATTTTAAAGTAATGTAAAGAAATTAAATGAGAATGCTATAAATTATTGATAGTGGACTTAAGTTATTAGATGGTATTTATTAACCATCACATTTGGAAGCCCAATAATTTAATTA
Organism: Panax stipuleanatus; assembly: GCA_020205555.1. NCBI lineage: Eukaryota > Viridiplantae > Streptophyta > Magnoliopsida > Apiales > Araliaceae > Panax > Panax stipuleanatus. The sequence goes on from CM035117.1 coordinate 162,225,852, forward strand.
GCCAGTGGCCCAACCATAGTAATAATTAATTTGATTAAGTTTGGTTTCTAGTGGCCCAAGCTAATATATTCCTAGTCCAACTGAATTAATTATCAAGCCCACTTGGATCAATTGTTAATGAACTTGAAGTATTATATGATACTAATAAACCAACATGTTGGGGAGCCCAATAACTTAAATGAATTAGAAGCCCAATGTTGGTAGAAACTAATTTAATTGAATTTGATTTCAAGTAGCCAAATTAGTAAATTATTAGCCCAAATGAATGAATTAAAGGCCCTAATTTTTGACCCACTTAAGTAGGGACTTCTTAGTCATTTGACAAGAGAATTTACAATTAAAATTAAAACCAAAAATGGGGCAATAAGGCTTGAGGTGGCCGGCCCACTTGGGGAGAGAAAAGAAGCTTGGTTAGTTTGTCCAAAATGTGGCTAAATGCTACTAACTCCTACCAACCTCCCTTATGTGTCATTCAACTAAGGTAGCCACAATGTTGCTCAAGTGTGCAAGCAACATAGAGAGCTAAGAGAAAGAGGGAAGAGTGTTGGGAGTAATATGTAGATACACAAAATATATCTACCTATTACTAAGACACAAAAATCATTTTTTACTCTTTCATATTTCATTCTATTTTCTCTTCCAAGTTGCAAAGCTAAAAGAAACTAGAGAGTTAGAGAGGGAGAGAAGAAGCCCACGGATTGAAGGGAAGGAGAGGGGAGGAATTGAGCCTTAAGCATTCCAAGTTCATCTCATAATTTGGAACAAGAAGGAAGAGTCAAGAGCTAAGTATAAAAAAACTAAACCCTAGTAACTTAGTTGTGTAATTTGTTTTGGTTGTTTGTGATGAGCTTATGATCTTGGATCTTAAAACTATAGATCTACTTTTTAAATGATATGTTATGCTTAGATCTAACTATTTTGTGTGTTAACAAGCTTGATCAAGAGAAAGAAAAGCAAAATAGTTTTTAAAACTTAGAAAATCTAATGGACTGCTGTCCATAAAAGGAAAATTTTAGATTAGCTAGATTGTTCAGAAAATTTTGGGCTTTTGGCATGTTATAGTATACTGAATAAGCTTTCTATAGACTCTAGAACGGACTCAATCCGACATCGGAGGAAAGAGTTATGCCATTTTAAAATAGCCGAGTCAAAACTGGGAAACCATTTCGGTGCAGTCCCATTCCACGAAATTTTTGGAATTTTGTGCTTAGAATTTTAAGATGGTCCAAGAACAAAAATTGTAGTCCCGGAAATTAGCTTCGCGTGGGCTCAAGAATTGCTCAAAAAGGTTTTAAAACGAAATAGTTATGATTGTTTTAGTACAAAAGGGTCAAGCTGGAAAAACTAAAACTGATCAGCCACTTCGGTCTAAATTTCGAACTCAAAACAACTCCAAATTGAGTCTTTGATAAATGGAAACTATATCTTAAGAAGTTATGAATCCAACTCCTCCGACGGAACTTAATTCCGAGTTGTACATTTCGTTTTACAAGCGTTTCCGTAAAGGACGCCAAATCTAAAAATTGTGGGCAAGAATGACATAATCGTAAATAAGTGGAAGTGATTAATTATTAAAAATAATTATTTAAAGCCATTAAATGGTTAGCAAATTAATTATATACAAAATTAAATATAATTAATTATTTAATTATTATTTAAGTGATATTAAATGATAATTAAGTAAAGTTAGTGTTAATAAAGTAACTAGTTATTATTTAATTGTGATTAAATAATAATTAGATATTAACAAATTGATTAATTATTATTTAATTAATATTAAATAATGATTAAAGAATGTTGAAGTAAGATTAGGTAATAATAATGTAATTACTTACTTACATTGATATAAGAATTTATAAAATAATTGTTTATTATTTAATTAATATTAAATAATAAATAAGAGCAAATAATAATTAATTATTCCAAAATGAATAAGAAAGAATAATTAAAGAATTATGAAGTGAATTGATTATCTATTATTCAAGGATAAGTAATTAATAAATTATTATTTATTTAATATTAAATAATAATTAATGACACATAGTAAATAAATAAATAAATATTATTTATTTAATATTAAATAATAATTAAAGACAAATAATAATTTGATTATTCATTATCTAATTACCAATAAATAATGGATAGATCTATTTGGCTATTATTTATTAATTAAATAAAAATTAAAGATAATTAATTAATTACTATTTAATTAATATTAAATAGTAATCAAATGAAGGTATAGATTAATATTATGATAATAAATTTATTTAATAATTATATTAAATAAATTATGTAAAAATAGTTTTAATGTTTTAAAAATCATTTAAAAATGATTTAAAGGCTATAAAAAAATGTTTTAAGTTATAAAACATAACTTTTAATATTTTGTCATGAATTACATTAATATTTTAATATGAATGGCAATTATTTAATAGTAGTTTTAAATATTTTAAATTCATTTAAAGGTGATATTAAGGTATTAAAAATACTTTGAAATATTATAAATAACTTATAATATTATGTCATGTATTTTATTAATAATTGAAATTAAATTAAGTATGAATGATAATGGAATTATGTGGTTTTTAAATCATATAAATATGATATTAATGATTGAAAAATCATTATAAATGATAATAATTATTTGAAAATTATTATGAGCTTGTGAAAAATATTTTGACTGATTAATAAATTATCTAAGTTAATATTATAGTGTTTAAGTAGAGTCTTATTAATATTAGGCTCGATAATTATCCGATTAGGCAATCGGGAGGTCGAAATAGTACCGAACTCAACTCAGACTGAAATAGTTTGACTTGATACTAGGTCTTATGTGTTCTGTTGACCGATAGGATTATGTGATAATGTGTTTAGGTTATTTTATAACTGTAATTAGCAATAGTTATTGCGATGATATTATTCTAATTGGGAGATCGATATTATCAATATTAGGTCTTCAGATGAAGCTAACTAGATTGCGTAGCAGTAGTCGGCGATAAAGGCAAGTTTTCTTGAACTATTCTTTCATGTAGCGGTTAATCATTGTTGATTATATCACGTCTATGATTTATTGATTCGCACGTTGTGCATGTTGCATATGTTCATCAGGTATGAAAGGCTGATCACCTTCATAACCATATTGCTCAGTTGAATTTATTCATGTTCCTTATTGACCATTCATTTTTATTGTCTCGGTCGTTCAGTTATGTAAATTTGATTCATGCTATTTCACAATAGTTATATTGTTGAAAGTCAGCCAGCTTATTGTTCATTCTTTTCAATCATGATATATCTTTTCTTGAAATTAAACTTGCTGGGCAAACTTGTTGCTCACCCTTGCTATATCATGATAAACATTGCAGATTAGGATGAATACGTCGGATACAGGAAAAGTCAAAGACAATTCCAGCATTGGTTTATCGTACAGATAAAACTTGTAATAGTATTATATGCAAATGACATTGTATGTCGGATAAGATATTGAATTCAGGTATTAAGTTAAGGTTTCAGACCTTGGGAATTAGGTATAAAGGTTATTGTATAAACAATTTATGTTTATATCTTCCACGATAGTTATAGAAATGATGTATCGTAACGTACCAGGTCCGAGGTTCTGGGGACCTGGATTTGGGGGCGTCACAGTTGGTATCAAAGCTGTAGGTTATAAACCTTAGGTAGGGTTACCTTAGGCTAATAACCGCAGTGATAAGGATAAGGACTAACTCAAATAGAGTTAGTGCGTCAATAAGATTCAAAGATGAATCTCGGCGAGTTATAAAAGATCCAGAGTTACCTAACTCTGATAATAAAGATGAATAGTAGTAATGAATAGATAGTCTAAAAGACTAAAAGTATAAAGGGAAGGAAGATCGTAAAACAAAGCAATCATAACATAGAAAAGAATCGTAATATAATACGATTATAATATCAGATTACAACGTGATCTGATGAGGTCATAAGAGAACAGATGATCAATCTATTGATTAAAAACCTTATAGCAGAATTGTTGTATGACATTTGTACTATGGAATTGTACTATAAAAACTCAGGAAAGAGTTATAGAATTGTAAATACGGATTAAATGAAATTCGTATTGAGCAAAGAGGGAGCTAGGATTATGTGGGATTTTAATTGAGGACTCAGGTGATTGCTAAGTTGTACAAATCTTTGTATGGGCGGGGGTTTGTGCTTGGTCTAACGACTACTTAGTTTATCATATAGATAATCATTGAAATATCGGTGTCGCGCTATTCGCTATATGTATGATGAGAAGGTGATTCTTTTCTCATGTGTATAACGGATAGGTAGGGAATATAAGATTAGGTGCGAGTTCTTTAAACTCATACGTATGGTAAGTTCGTGACTCATAATCGTATAGTGTAACCCCTCAGCGAATGGATGCCTATGGTCTGACTAGGATAAGTTTTTAAACTCATATGATTGTGGCAAGTTCCTGAACTCATAACGTGTGGTAAATTTGACGAACTGGGTATAGATATGTGTGAATTGAGAATTGAGGATAATAGAAATAGATAGAATTATTAAGCAATTGATCATTAGAAAAATTGATGTTGATGGTGGAAACATAAGTATTCCAAATCTTCTAGCTGTGCTAGGCTTCAAATTTTTGACATCAAGCTAAATTCGCACTGAAGTGCCTTTTTGAAATAAAATGAATTTTTGTTATCTTCAAAACATGGTGAATAGGGTGTGGAGATGGACTTCGAGCCATTATCACATCGTTACCTGTTGCGGTATGATAACACCAAAAATAATTTTTCAATGGCTTTGCACTTTTTAATGAAGAGTTTACGCTAATTGTTTCGGCTAGACAAAGATTATTTAAAATATCAAAACGTATTTTTTTTATCATTAATGCATCATGGAACCTGGTGCAAAGATGATAAAAATGATGGAGTTATTAATACAGGCTTACCTAGTGTTGGATGTGATCTAAAGATCGTCAGCCCACTATGGTATATTGTTTTATGACAAAGTCGCAAAAATGACGGAATCTTCAACGGACTGTAAATACAGTGCGGTATAATGACGTCATAAAAAAATAATTTTTAGAATTTTAAAGAAAAGTCAAGTGTCAATTAAATTTGGCCAGACACATGTTTCGATTGATGTGTGAATTATTAGTATGAGTCTAAGCTATTTGATTCAGCTAGACCAACGTTTATGAAATTCAAAGTATTCTTTGAAATTTTCCCGAATCGAATTGTTTTGGTGCAGAATTCTATGATAAGTCTGAGGTGAACTATGCAGATTGGATTTTTATAATTCAATGCGAGAAAAATTCGCGAGCCATGATTGACGTACGTACTAGCATCGGTAGTTTACCTTCTTTGTGATTGTAAATATACTGTTAACCTTTGTAAGGGGTCGAGTACCTTTTCTTAATTGAAATAGGTCGCAGGTAGTAATACCTGTAAACCTCAGTAGTTCATGGTCTATATGACTCCTCAGCATGATTTGAAAATTTTAACTCTTGGGAGTGATATTTTGGGTAGCATGTGATAATGTGTATGAAATAGTATGAACTCGTTGCATACGGGTAGAATCAGATATGATTGAATAAAGGTTGTTATGAAAACCTAGTTCTGGTAAATGAAAGGAGTAGAGTGTAGTAGGCTGTAATTTGGAGGACGAAATTCTTAGAAGAAGGGGTGAATGTGACAACCCGAAAATTTATAAGATTTTAAATAATTAAATTAAAGGTTAAAGAATAAAACCTAGAGTGGAAATAGAGGAATGATTTAAAGTTTTTAAAGAACCTATACGGTTTGATTTTAAATTTTAAAGTAATGTAAAGAAATTAAATGAGAATGCTATAAATTATTGATAGTGGACTTGAGTTATTAGATGGTATTTATTAACCATCACATTTGGAAGCCCAATAATTTAATTAGCCAGTGGCCCAACCATAGTAATAATTAATTTGATTAAGTTTGGTTTCTAGTGGCCCAAGCTAATATATTCCTAGTCCAACTGAATTAATTATCAAGCCCACTTGGATCAATTGTTAATGAACTTGAAGTATTATATGATACTAATAAACCAACATGTTGGGGAGCCCAATAACTTAAATGAATTAGAAGCCCAATGTTGGTAGAAACTAATTTAATTGAATTTGATTTCAAGTAGCCAAATTAGTAAATTATTAGCCCAAATGAATGAATTAAAGGCCCAAATTTTTGACCCACTTAAGTAGGGACTTCTTAGTCATTTGACAAGAGAATTTACAATTAAAATTAAAACCAAAAATGGGGCAAGAAGGCTTGAGGTGGCCGGCCCACTTGGGGAGAGAAAAGAAGCTTGGTTAGTTTGTCCAAAATGTGGCTAAATGCTACTAACTCCTACCAACCTCCCTTATGTGTCATTCAACTAAGGAAGCCACAATGTTGTTCAAGTGTGCAAGCAACATAGAGAGCTAAGAGAAAGAGGGAAGAGTGTTGGGAGTAATATGTAGATACACAAAATATATCTACCTATTACTAAGACACAAAAATCATTTTTTACTCTTTCATCTTTCATTCTATTTTCTCTTCCAAGTTGCAAAGCTAAAAGAAACTAGAGAGTTAGAGAGGGAGAGAAGAAGCCCACGAATTTAAGGGAAGGAGAGGGGAGGAATTGAGCCTTAAGCATTCCAAGTTCATCTCATAATTTGGAACAAGAAGGAAGAGTCAAGAGCTAGGTATAAAAAAACTAAACCCTAGTAACTTAGTTGTGTAATTTGTTTTGGTTGTTTGTGATGAGCTTATGATCTTGGATCTTAAAACTATAGATCTACTTGTTAAATGATATGTTATGCTTAGATCTAACTATTTTGTGTGTTAACAAGCTTGATCAAGAGAAAGAAAAGCAAAACAGTTTTTAAAACATAGAAAATCTAATGGACTGCTATCCCTAAAAGAAAATTTCCAGATTAGCTAGATTATTCAGAAAATTCTGAGCTTTTTGCATGTTATAGTATACTGAATAAGCTTTCTACAGACTCCGGAACGGACTAAATCCGACATCGGATGAAAGAGTTATACCATTTTAAAATAGCCGAGTCAAAACTGGGAAACCATTTCGGTTCAGTCCCATTCCACGAACTTTTTGGAATTTTGTGCTTAGAATTTGAAGATGGTCCAAGAACAAAAATTGTAGTCCCGGAAATTAGCTTCACGTGGGCTCAAGAATCGCTCAAAAAGGTTTTAAAACAAAAATGTTATGATTGTTTTAGTACAAGAGGGTCAAGCTGGAAAAACCAAAACTAATCAGCCACTTCGGTCCAAATTTCTGAACTCAAAACAACTCCAAATTGAGTCTTGAATAAATGAAAACTGTAGCTTAAGAAGTTACGAATCCAACGCCTTCGACGAAACTTAATTCCGGGTTGTAAATTTTGTTTTACAAGCGTTTCCGTAAAGGACGCCAAGTCTGAAAATTGTGGACGAGAATGGCATAATCGTAAATAAGTGGAAGTGATTAATTATTAAAAATAATTATTTAAAGCCATTAAATGGTTAGCAAATTAATTATATACAAAATTGAAAATAATTAATTATTTAATTATTATTTAAGTGATATTAAATGATAATTAAGTAAAGTTAGTGTTAATAAAGTAACTAGTTATTATTTAATTGTGATTAAATAATAATTAGATATTAACAAATTGATTAATTATTATTTAATTAATATTAAATAATGATTAAATAATGTTGAAGTAAGATTAGGTAATAATAATGTAATTACTTACTTACATTGATATAAGAATTTATAAAATAATTATTTATTATTTAATTAATATTAAATAATAAATAAGAGCAAATAATAATTAATTATTCCTAAATTAATAAGAAAGAATAATTAAAGAATTATGAAGTGAATTGATTATCTATTATTCAAGGATAAGTAATTAATAAATTATTATTTATTTAATATTAAATAATAATTAATGACACATAGTAAGTAATTAATTAATTATTATTTAACTAATATTAAATAATGATTAAAGACAAACAATAATTTAATTATTCATTATCTAATTACCAATAAATAATGGATAGATCTATTTGGCTATTATTTATTAATTAAATAATAATTAAAGGTAATTAATTAATTATTATTTAATTAATATTAAATAGTAATCAAATGAAGGTATAGATTAATATTATGATAATAAATTTATTTAATTATTGTATTAAATAAATTATATAAAAATAGTTTTAATGTTTTAAAAATCATTTAAAAATGATTTAAAGGCTATAAAAAAATGTTTTAAGTTATAAAACATAACTTTTAATATTTTGTCATGAATTACATTAATATTTTAATATGAATGGCAATTATTTGATAATGATTTTTAATGTTTTAAATTCATTTAAAGGCGATATTAAGGTATTAAAAATACTTTTAAATATTATAAATAACTTATAATATTATTTCATGTTTTTCATTAATAATTGAAATTAAATTAAGTATTAATGATAATGGAATTATGTGGTATTTAAATCATATAAATATGATATTAATGATTGAAAAATCATTATAAATGATAATAATTATTTGAAAATTATTATGAGCTTGTGAAAAATATTTTGACTGATTAATAAATTTTTTAAGTTAATATTATAGTGTTTAAGTAGAGTCTTATTAATATTAGGCTTGATAATTATCCGATTAGGCAATCGGGAGGTCGAAATAGTACCGAACTCAACTCAGACTGAAATAGTTTGACTTGATATTAGGTCTTATGTGTTCTGTTGACCGATAGGATTATGTGATAATGTGTTTAGGTTATTTTATAACTATAATTAGCAATAGTTATTACGATGATATTATTCTAATTGGGAGATCGATATTATCAATATTAGGTCTTCAGATGAAGCTAACTAGATTGCGTAGCAGTAGTCGGCGATAAAGGCAAGTTTTCTTGAACTATTCTTTCATATAGTGGTTAATCATTGTTGATTATATCACGTCTATGATTTATTGATTCGCACGTTGTGCATGTTGCATATGTTCATCAGGTATGAAAGGCAGATCACCTTCATTACCATATTGCTCAGTTGAATTTATTTATGTTCCTTATTGACCATTCATTTTTATTGTCTCGGTCGTTCAGTTATGTAAATTTGATTCATGCTATTTCAAATGGTTATATTGTTGAAAGTCAGCCAGCTTATTGTTCATTCGTTTCAATCATGATATATCTTTTCTTGAAATTAAACTTGCTGGGCAAACTTGTTGCTCACCCTTGCTATATCATGATAAACATTGCAGATTAGGATGAATACGTCGGATACAGGAAAAGTCAAAGACAGTTCTAGCATTGGTTTATCGTACAGATAAAACTTGTAATAGTATTATATGCAAATGACATTGTATGTCGGATAAGATATTGAATTCAGGTATTAAGTTATGGTTTCAGACCTTGGGAATTAGGTGTAAAGATTATTGTATAAACAATTTATGTTTATATCTTCTGCGATAGTTATAGAAATGATGTATTGTAACGTACCAGGTCCAAGGTTCTGAGGACCCGGATTTGGGGGCGTCACACTTGACCACCATCTTGGGTGGATTTTTTTTTCATCAATTCTAGTGCCTCCTCCATTGGTCATCCAATTTCTTGGCAAGGGATACTCCTGAGGACTTCAACCACTATTTTCGGTGGACCACCATCTTGGTTGGATTTTTAATTCGTCAATTCTTGTATCTATAGTTTAGAGTTCTTTCGATGGTAGAGCCAGTATTGGGGTTGTCCATCATATTGACTTCCGGGATTGCACCATGGGAGATAGTGTTGCACGTTTCTTTTCCTAGTTCAATTTCTCTGGCCGCCAACTTCTCACGGTATATCCTCCGCTGACTGTAACAGTCCATAGTGGAATGTCATGCGTATTGGTGGTATGCACAGAAGTCCGGTCTTCTTTTCATCTCTTCCGTCATAACCAACCGAGGCCTTGGAGGTTTCACCACTCCTTGCTCAATCCATTGTTCATACAGACCCCTGAATGCCTTTTCACTGTATATAATAGCCTCAAGAACTGGCTTTCCTGCATATTTGTCTCAGGGCTTTCCTCTACTCCGATCAAAATTTCTCTCTTTCTTCTCCCTCTTGCCCCCTTTGTGTTTTGACTGGGAATCTGCCAAGGTCACGGTTGATGTCCTCTTGCCCTTCTATGTAATCGTCGCATGGCAGGTGGGTAATGTCATGATTCCTCCCAAGTCTTGTGCAAAAGACGAGAGAGTCGCAAATGAGTCACATGCCTTTGTAATGAGATGGGGCTTGAAGGCATCTAAGGCACCATTGTTGCATATGCTGACCAAGTTCTTTTCCTCAATTGGCTCTGCACACTTCTGTGCTTGGACTCTGAATCTGTCCACATAATCTGACAGCTCCTCGTTCATCTTCTGCTTGAATCGTATTAGCTCTACAATGGTTACCTGTTTCTGCACATAGAAAAACTTCTTAAAAAATTATAATTTTAGATCATCTCAATCATGGACTGATCCCTTCTCCAAATTGTAGTACCAACTGAAGGCACTATCCATCAAGGTCTTGTTGAATTCCCTCATCAACAAGTTGTGGTTGTTTACTTCATCATATTCTAGCCACGAAGATATCGACTCCACGAACTTGGCAATTTGTTCCCTAGCATTTCCATTCTCACCATTGTATTTTGGAAATTGCGGGGGATGCTCAATATACCCTATCGTGTAAGGTTGTCTGCGAATATGTGCCGGATAAGGTGGATTAAAGTCTAACTCTGAAGGTCGGGATGTCTGCCTGCGAAGTTGATTGATCACATCTATCATATCATCTTTCGTCACATACTGGCTCGTGACATGGATTCTTTGTGGTGTTGTGATGTACTGCTATATTGGTGCTGTGAATGGTAAAGAAATTGGTTGATGCACACTCGCATCATGCAACGCTTGCGCTGGCGGAAGTTGTTGGCTCATTCGCTGGACTTGGCTTGGGATGGTTGGCATCTGCACTTGTGAAAATGCGGGGAGAGCAGTCGGGATGATGTTTGTCTGAGGTTGGCTTGCTTTCAGTCTGAGTTGTGGCACGTCACCACTGTTCTGGGGTTCCAAGTTGATGATTAGAACCAACTGATTCTCCGTCAATAGAGGTACAATCTGGTTCTCTTTTTTGTTGATGCCATTGTTGTTGTCTTCCACTCCTGCTTGTTCTCCCTGCGAATTGCCTGGGAACATGGCCTTGAAAATGGGGATCCGCATCAACTACTGGTGAAAATTCCCCATTTCCTCTTGCTTCCTCTGTATCTCTAGCATTATAGCCATCATCATCCCTTGTCCTTCCCGTGCTTTCTTCAACGCCTTGAGCATCTCCAGTTGCACAACATTTGTCTGCTCTCCGCTTGCATTCTCTCCTTGCCTTCCTGCGCCTGTTGGCCTGACATTTGTTTGTCGTTAATTGGCCATATATGGTGATGTTGAACTTCCTTCCGAAGCGTCTTCAATAATTGGTTGATCATGATCCAGATTTGTGCCTTGGAGAGCTTTATTTGCTTGCCTTGGAATTTGATCCGGTGAAGTAATGCTATTTGTCGGTGAAGCTCTCTTGTAGTTCTCCCACTTCGAGTTATGGGCATAACCTTCAAGAATTCTATACCTCCTCATCAGAGTCGCCAATTTAATGTGGGCAAAGAAATCGTACCTTGCTAGGGTTATGGTTTCGAGTTGGCTGAGTAAGAGAGAAATCCACGAAGAGCAAGGAATTGATTGATTGATTGAAGATAGGATAAGAACAGGTGAACGATTACTCCAATGACACGTGGCAGAACTCTCAGAATTCGGAAACCTTGTTAGGGTAGCAGGAATTTAGAGAGCCTTCTTGAGTGCTTCCACTCCTAGAATCTGAAAACCTTGTTAGGGTATCAGGGATTCCAAGAGCCTTCTTGAGTGCTTCAGGTTGAGAGAATGTCCAAGTTCTACGTCTGAAAAGAGGTCCCCCTCCTTCATATAATGGAAGGGGTATTTATAGAGCTTCTTGGAACTTAAGTGGTCACATGTCAGGCACATGTCTTCAGAAAAATTCCAGAAATACCCTTTAGTCATTATAATAATGCCCATATCGTCCTGTCCTTCTAGCCATCAATCCAATCCCTCAATCAATTCCCAAAACGAGCTGCCTCCAGGAGCCTTCTGTCTCGGGACACGTGGAGGCTTTTCTCGGGTCTAGCATATTTATTTCTTTCTTTTCCGTCTTCATTTAATTAGGTCATGCGAACCCTAATTTGTACATTTAATGAGGTTCTGGAACCCTAATTGTGCATTTAATTCAATTAGGTCCTGTGAACCTTAATTTGCACTTGGGCCCACAATTTCTTTTAAAATTTTCCTATGAAAATTGATTTCTTTGATTGTTATCTTCCACAGAGAGAATTGTATTTATTGTATTTATTTGTCTCATTCTCTGAACGTTTTCTGATTTGGGGTTCACATCTATTTATATTTATTTGGGGTTGATTAACTATCTCCATAGTTTATTTTTACTACATGAAATTATGCCATTTTTGTTGTGTTTTTCTCCTTTTTTTGGGAGTGGTTGTGATTATGATCTCAGACGTGGTTACATTTACATAATGATGGCTTCTTATTCTTTGTAATGTTTAACATTAACACATTTGTAGCCAAAAAGTTTATAACATTTTCGAAGTAATGTGAAACCTTCTCAGTTTCTATTATGAATTTATGATAATAACCCAAACATAGTGATTATGAATTTATGATCTTTGTTTTTTGGGTTTAGAGTATGGGATTGAACAATACAGTTTCATCTATAAAATAATGGAGTAATTCACTTGTTTTGGCACTGAGGATGTAATTATTAGTTTGATTTCAATCAAATGGTAATCCCCCATTCTCAGTTTCTATCTCATTCTCATTATAAAGTTGTGAAGATTAGAAAGGAAACTTAATTCCACAAGTAACTATAACTCCATTTAGTTTATGTCAATATACCCTTCTATTCTTATTACTTCTATTGTTGTTTTCAACAAAAATGGCACTGAATGCAATAGTAATAGTAAGAAGAGAAGAAGATGATCCCTACTCGCTATATAACACTGATCAATGCAATAGTAAGAAGAGAAGAAGATGCTCACGGAGAGAGGGTCACCACCTAAAGGTGTAGAGCAACACTAAAATTTCCAAAATAAAGTTACACGTCTTGGGGCTGTATGAACAAAACCTAACAAATAGGATACCTACCCTTCTCTGATGCAAATGCAATTTGATTGAAAAAGCATGCCATAAAACTTATGACTTAAGTGAAACTGGACCATATGTCACTACTACATTTCTATAGAGCATATAAGTCACAACTTATGAATTTCACATGTAGCACAGTTACTACTCTTTCATTTTATCTACGATCACAGTTACTATACTTATAAAACATATAAGCCAAAACCTATATATACTAGATACCACATAATATTAAATCTATAGAGCAATCAATTCATCATTTTTAGTTGATATACATAGAAAAACACTAATACCATTGTATAAACAGAACTAAATTAATACATTTACAACCTTGTTACTCTAAATTTTTTATCTTGCTTCACGATCGAATCCTATAATCAAGAACAAAAATAATTTAGCTAGTACACTAAATAGAAATCACAATCTAAATTTAATTCAAATCAAATACAAATAATATACATATACAAATCGTACCTATGATTTAATGTTGAGGATTAGAGTTTAGTAAGAGAGAGAAATTAGTTAGGGTTTGGAATACAGAGAACTAACTTAATATATTCAGTGAAAGTGGATGTTGACATAGATATACTACAAATACATATTTAGACATACTAACTTTCTAGAATTGTTTTCAACTTCAGAGTCATTTTAATCTGTCTTTAGGAGACACGAAGACACAAATACAGATTCATAGACACAAAGACAGATTCATAGGGTTATATAGAATATTCGTTTTATTAATGAAAAATAAGTTTTTAATTTTTTGATACTTTTTACTGCTTTTGCATCTATTCGTTATTGTTTTGCTCTTATTATATTTAGAATTTGTATATTTCTCTTGGGTTGTCTTGTGTGCCTACAAATGGCCATATATGCATGCCCTCGTGCATGTGAATAGTCCATATTAAAGGGAAGACTAGCAAAAAAATTTCATTGGTCGGGTAACTGAACAGAGACATATATTTATATTATACCTACATATATGCTAAAAATGATGTAGACTTATTCCAATGCATATGCAGACCATGCATAATGCAATGATTCATATTTCACCCTAGGAATCGATTGTCTTTAGGGTGGTGCAGATGTCAATTAAAATATGTATGATGACATAGGACCATACCTCATTCTAATTTTAGATCCACAACAATATATCATGCCTTTGGGTAGTCGATCTCATGTTGTGTAAATTTATTTTGGTATGTATCATTATTCCATTCTAGAATAAGCATTTATGATGAACATTCATGTTTTATATGTACATATACATTTATATGTATTTATAAGCATCATAATTGACATTGGGCTAAATTATAAATCTCTAACAAGGGGAATACAATAATTCTTGTCAAAATAGGAACCGTGGTATCATGTACCTCTATTCAGGCCATAGTTGGATGAGACGACGAAAGTCAAGTGCCCAGATAGGTGATACAACTAAATTTAGAACTGCTTGCCAAGTGTTTCTGGATTATGCGTATAGTCACTCAGAATGTGTGAATGGTCAGAACAAGATAAGATGCCATTGTTTGAAGTGTAAGAATATAAATTATATGGACAGAGATATGGTAAACTATCATTTACTTGTTTCTAGGTTCATAAAAAATTACAAAGATTACTAGTGGACACATGGGCAGAAAAGAGTTTGTGGCATCCCACAAGTACACAATCCCAAGCAGCAGTACCCATCATATGAATTAATGACATGGTTAATGATATTTCAGAGTCAGATTTTGATTGGGAACACGACAAAGAGAAACCTACGATTTTTGATACCAAAGCGTTCTTTAAGTTGTTAGACGAGGGTAGCGAACCATTGTGGCATGGTTGCACCAAACACATTATATTGTCTGCAGTGGCGACATTACTTAACATCAAGGCGGATCCCAATATGAGCCATGGATGTTTTGAGTCGCACTTGAAGGCCCCTAAAAGTATGTTGTTTGACAGTGAAAATTTTCCCAATAACTACTACTATTGTAAGAAAATGGTGAAGAAGTTGGGTCTTGGATACCAAAAGATCGATGCATGTTGGAACAATTGCATGTTATTTTATAAGGAAAATAAACAGAAGATAAAGTGCACATTTTGCAGTCATGATCGGTTCAGCCCTAATAAAGAAGGTGTGACTACAAAAATGATAAATATACCTTTTCAGATTTTAAGGTAGTACTTTCCAATTACAAATCGGCTCAAAAGATTGTATATGTGTTCAAGAACAGCTAAACATATGACTTGGCATGTGAAATCTCCAGCTAAAGAGGGAGAACTTAATCATCCCGCAGATAGGCAGGTTTGAAAAGATTTTAACTTAGCACATCATAGGTTTACATTGAAACCTATAAATGTGAGGCTTGGATTGTCCACTGATGGTTTCAACCTGTTCGACCACTCAGCTGATCTATACTCCTGCTGGCATTTGATTGTTACTCCGTACAACTTGCCTCCTTGGATATGTATGAAACAACCATACTTGTTTCTTTCACTCGTAATTCCTGGTCCCAAGAGTCCTGCAAAGAACCTAGATGTTTATTTGGGACCTCTTATAGACGAGTTGGATGTATTGTGGGAGGATGAAGTACAAACTTGGGGTGTTTCCACAAAAAAAAATTTCAAACTTAGGGCATCAATTATGTGGACTATAAGTGACTTCCCTGCTTATGGTATGCTATCTGGGTGGAGTACACACAGGAAGTTGGTTTGTCCATATTGTATGGAGCATACAAAGTCTTTCAATCTATCAAAAGGTCAAAAGCCTTGCTGGTTTGACTGTCATCATCATTTCTTGTTGGTAGATCACCCGTTTTGAAGAAATAAAGAACACTTCAGGAAAGGGAAAGTAGAGAATGATATGACTACAACACGATTGTAGCTAGGGGACAGATATGTGTGACCGTGTGATGAGATTGTCGGTCATCTGGTAATATTGTTGCCTCAAACATAATCAATAGGTTTGGTGAATTTCATAATTGGTTTCGGAGAAGAATTTTTTGGGAACTACTTTATTGGTCTACAAATTTGTTTCGTCATTGATGAGTGGGTAATATACCCATGGATTAAGTACTTTTACACTTGATATATTTGTAATTTTTAAGTATTTTAGGACATTTTTACTTTTTTAATGGTTATTTTGCAAGTTAGGGCGACATAGGGGCAACACACAGGGATTTCTGGCATAAGAGGGGCAAAATGGTAATTCCCATCACTAACAGCTTAGAGGCGCTCCTTGTTAGTACAAACCCAGCGCCAGGTGTAAGACCCTGAATTTTATGAAATAAAAGTTTTTAATTTTCTTATAATTATTATTCTATTCAGTAAATGGTTAAATTGAATAAATGTTATAGTTGTGGGTGATTTGTGTAAATTTTACAAAGTAAGCAAGTTGTCATAAAATATTTGAGAAATATTCATTTTGTCGGGGAATATTCGTACGACGACGCAATCATTGGTGGGCCCCATAACGAAAAACTGTCGGATGAAGAAAACGACAAGAATAAGTTTTCTAAAAATATAACGGCAAAACTTTTATCGTTAAATTGTTGAAATACCCAGTGATAAAAGTACAGTAATACGCGATGTTGCACATTAGCACACGGTATTGCACAGTACTTCTAATTATTGATTCTTACGTAAGAAGTCACTCATTCAATAATTGTCACAGTCATTAATGTTCAATATCTTATATTATTGATTCAATAATTGCTACATTGATAATTGTATAATATTTTATATTATTGATTCAATAATTGCTACATTGATAATTGCATAATATTTTATATTATTGATTCAATAATCGTCACAGTAACCACTGCACAGTATTTTACATTATTAAATCAATAACTCATATTATTTAAATGATATTATTAGATAGCATTATGGGCAATGTTTAGAAAGTTCTGTCGAAGAAAGGAGCTATGTTATATAATTACGCGCCAATAAGGATAAATTCTTATCGGAAAGCCCCCTCTTTTCTAGGAACGACCTGATTGTCAATATTGTGATTCTATAATATTAATTGTGAATAATAATTGATGGATAAAATAAAAATTATTGATAAATATGATAAGTAAATATTTGTTCAATTTTGATATAAATGGAGGAATTTTTAGCATGAGACATTTGTTAAAAGTTGGCATTTTATCTTCTCCGATAAAATAATTTATTCAAATATACTATTATAATATTACATTATAATAGTATAATGTGATAATACAATAGTAAAATTTTATAATTTGAATGGTAAAATTATTATAATAAATTCATAGTATAAAAATAAAATAAGGTGGAAGAGAGCAAATTGAATTTGAAATTCTTTTAATAATTATAAATGTTTTTAATATATATATATATATATATATATATATATATATATATATATATATATAAGCATATGTTGAAATGGGGTGGAGAACTTGGAATTTTGTTCCTTTTTGGTGTGCTGAAAGTTTTTCAAAATAGGTATGCTGAGAACCATCCGTTGGTTCATTTGTCAAACTTGGTGTCCTGGCATTTTTCTATAAATATGTTGCTTAGTTAAGAAATAAAAAATACACCAGAATCAGAAAGTTCTCTCTCCATAATATTGAGCGTATTTCTTGTGAGTATAAGGATATTTTTAGTGTTGATAATAGTGCAAGATTTTCTCAACATAATATCCGATATTTTAGTCAGATCTAGTATTCTACTAAGGTAAATGATATTATTTTTCTAGTAAAGGATGTTGTTTTCGTTCAATATTTGTAAGGAATGTTATTTTCTTCCATACTCTATAGTATATAAGTAATAATATTTTATTTCATATTCCTAAATTTAAACTTACTATGGTAAGTATTGCTTCTCTAATTCTTGAAATGATTAGAAATTGCTTAATGTTTTCGCTTCATCTAATATCATTTCACTGGAATATTGATCTGAACTTTCTTATGGAAATTTTAACCTTTTCATCCGGGATACTATTTATGCCGGAGTACTATTCATCCAAGGTACTATTCATACCAGAGTACTATTCACCCGGGGTACTATTCATGCCGGAGTAATATTCACAACGAATTTTAGTTTCTTTTCTTTGTCCAAATTATCTTTTATGAAACTTATTCTTGAAGTTGAATCCATGTTTTTATCTCCATGTGGACAATTTGGTCATTATTGAACTCTTGATAAATTGAGTTATAAATCTCTAATATTTGTCCTTGAACTCACTTGATTCTTTTCTTATATCATTGTTATAATCGTCAGACTTAAATTATGGTGAAAGTTATCTTTGGCCCATAGTGCAAAGATGACTTGTTGATTGATATATTTGGCCTGTAGTGCAAAGATGACCTGTTGATTGATATATTTGGCCTGTAGTGCAAAGATGACATGTTGATTGATATCTTTGGCCTATAGTGCAAAGATGACCTGTTGATTGATATCTTTGGCCTGTAGTGCAAAGATGAACTGTTGATTGATATCTTTGGTCCGTAGTGCAAAGATGAACTGTTGATTGATATCTTTGGCCCGTAGTGCAAAGATGAACAATTGATTTATATCTTTGGCCCGTAGTGCAAAGATGGACAAGTGTATATATGACATGATCATAACCACTGATGATACAAATGAATATCTTTGGCTGTAGTGCGAAGATAGATATTTGATTGGTATGATCATGACCATGGTTGTTACGTTTGAATGTTTTTGGTGTAAGGTGTAAAGACGATACGATTATTAAGTGTCTTTGGCCTTTGTGTCAAGGACATTGAGTGAGAGTTCTATTAAGCCTTTGTGGCAAGGAGAAACTGTTGATTTACATGATTATGAACATGAATTGTGAATTAATATTACCATAATCTTTGGTGTTACAGGTAAAGACAGATGATGAAAATTATCTTCGTCCTGGGTGCGAAGAGGAATTTATCAACATAATTATAATTATGAACTATTTACATGACTGTGGACAGGAACTGTTGATTGATGTTACAGGGATAAAATATTGTTGGTGGACTTTTAACATGGAGAGGATAATAGATATTGTGGTCTATTTGACTCTTCTAATGGATTGTTCGTTCCACTGCAACTATGGTAGAAAACTTTAATCATCTACCATATGTTCTAAATATCTGATTTATTACTGATGAAGGCTATTGATAATTTAATTATCTTTAGTCATGATAATCTTTAATGGGCTATTTGTGCTCATCCTTTTGCTTCACAATTCATTTCAGGCAACTAAGAGTGTAGCTTGGTCGAGCGGGGATAACAGGGGAATAGAACGATGGTCTATAACTGTTGAAGTTCCCCATAAAATAGTATAGAAATAATTGTATTGAGAACTTTAAATATGTGTGTCGTATTTTATACGTCATTTAACAGTTAATTTTGGTGAACCAATAGGGTAAGGTGAACCCGACTTTGGAAGGGTGTGTTGCCACTATCATACAAGATGTCTAATCACATACGACTTTGTGTTATCATAAGTTATGGTTGTGCATATCCACTTGCTGATTATATCTATGAGCACTACCTATATAATCTTGGAGTATGGTTGAAATATAATTCTCAGTTTGAGACAATGGAGATAATTATATGGCAAGAGAATACCCACCATTGGAATGAACAGGATAGTAATCTTCTCGTTCTTCTCAAGGTTAATTCTCAAGTCCTATGATATCTATTATAACTTAGAAGCATGACCTCCCATGTACGAAGGTTTACTTGAGCATTTTTCAAATATTTTAATTCCTATAACAGTTATTGACTGTACTTTTATGTAACCTATCATTGATAAAGAGTGTGGGTACTGTATTTGTATTAAAACTCACACTTTATGTGCACGATAATTTGATATAAAAGATTTGTATTTGGATTCCGTACTATAAATTTGGTGACTCAGAATGAGTTGTGTGAACCTATTTTGAGGGCGTCACAGTTGGTATCAGAGCTTAGGGTTATGGTCTCTGGCGGAGATCTGAGACTAGAACTAGGAGGGGAGAGACGAGTAATATCATTCGCTAGTGTGTGTCCTATCTAAGCAGAATTTTCTTATTTAATAAGTTGACAAATTGTGATATGTCAATTAATCTTTGTTTTGAAGCTGTATCCTGGAATGATATTTGAAATCCAAGAGATTAGCAATGGAGAAATCATGATAAAGAGGAAATGTCTGGGAAGATATAACTTGAAATGAAAGCAAGGTATCCTCACCTCTTCAAACTACTAGGTACGTAAATTTCGGGGACGAAATTTCACAAGGAGGGGAGATTGTAAGTCCCCGAATTTTATGAAATAAAAGTATTCAATTTTCTTATAATTATTATTCTATTCAGTAAATGGTTAAATTGAATAAATGTTATAGTTATGGGTGATTTGTGCAAATTTTATAAAGTAAGCAAGTTATCATAAAATATTTAAGGAATATTTGTTTTGTCGGGAAATATTCGTACGACGGCGCAATCATTGGTGGGTCCCATAACGGAAAACTGACGGATGAAGAAAACGACAAGAATAAGTTTTCTAAAAATATAACGGCAAAATTTTTACCGTTAAACTGTTGAAATACCCGGTGATAAAAGTACAGTAATACGCGGTGTTGCACAGTAGCACACGGTATTGCACTGTAATTCTAATTATTGATTCTAATAATTATCACAGTAATTACTGTTCAACATCTTATATTATTGATTCAATAATTGCTACATTAATAACTGCACAATATTTTATATTATTGATTCAATAATTGCTACATTGATAATTACATAATATTTTATATTATTGATTCAATAATTGTCACAGTAACTACTGCACAGTATTTTACATTATTAAATCAATAACTCATATTATTTAAATGATATTATTAGATAGCATTATTGGCAATGTTTAGAAAGTTTTGTCGAGGAAAGGGGTTAGGTTATATAATTGCGCGCCAATAAGAATAAATTCTTATCGGAAAGCCCTCTCTTTCCTAGGAACATCCTGGTTGTCAATATTGTGATTCTGTAATATTAATTGTGAATAATAATTGATGGATAAAATAAAAATTATTGATAAATATGATAAGTAAATATTTGTTCAATTTTGATATAAATGGAGGAATTTTTAGCATGAGACATTTGTTAAAAGTTGGCATTTTATCTTCTCCGATAAAATAATTCATTCAAATATATTATTATAATATTACATTATAATAGTATAATGTGATAATACAATAGTAAAAATTTATAATTTGAATGGTAACATTATTATAATAAATTCATGGTATAAAAATAAAATAAGGTAGAAGAGAGCAAATTGAATTTAAATTTTTTTTAATAATTATAAATGTTTTTAATATATATAAAAAAATATATGTTAAAATGGGGTGGATAACTTGGAATTTTGTTCCTTTTTGGTGTGCTGAAAGTTTTTTAAAACAAGTATGCTGAGAACCATCCGTTGGTTCATTTGTCAAACTTGGTGTTCTTTCATTTTCTATAAATAGGTTGCTTGGTTAAGAAATGAAAAACACACCAGAATCAGAAAGTTCTGTCTCTATAACATTGAACGTATTTCTTGTGAGTATAAGAATATTTTGAGTGTTGATAATAGTGCAAGATTTTCTCAACATAATATCCGATATTCCAGTCATATCTAGTATTCTACTAAGGTAAAGGATATTATTTTTCTCTTAAAGGATGTTGTTTTCGTTCAATATTCGTAAGGAATGTTATTTTCTTCCATACTCTATAATATGTAAGTGATAATATTTCATTTCATATTCCTAAATTTAAACTTACCATAGTAAGTATTGCTTCTATAATTCTTGAAATGATTAGAAATTGTTTAAGGTTTTCGCTTCATCTAATATCATTTCACTGGAATATTGATCTGAACTTTCTTATGAAAATTTTAACCTTTTTATTTGGGGTACTATTCATGCCAGAGTACTAGTCATCTGGGGTACTATTCATACCGGAGTACTATTTATGCCAGAGTACTATTCACAAAGAAATTTAGTTTATTTTCTTTGTCCAAATTATCTTAATGAAACTTATTCTTGAAGTTGAATCCATGTTTTTATTTTCATGTGGACAATTTGGACATTATTGAACTTTTGATAAATTGAATTATAAATCTCTAATATTTGTCCTTGATCTCACTTGATTCATTTCTTATATCATTGTCACAATCGTCAGACTTAAATTGTGGTAAAAGTTATCTTTGGCCCATAGTGCAAAGATGACCTGTTGATTGATATCTTTGGCCTGTAGTGCAAAGATGACTTGTTGATTGATATCTTTGGCCTATAGTGCAAAGATGACCTGTTGATTGATATCTTTGGTCTGTAGTGCAAATATGACCTGTTGATTGATATCTTTAGCCTTTAGTGCAAAGATGAACTGTTGATTGATATCTTCCATAGTGCAAAGATGAACTATTGATTTATTTCTTTGGCCCGTAGTGCAAAGATGAACAAGTGTATGACATGATCATGACCACTGATGATACAAATGAATATCTTTGGCCTGTAGTGCGAAGATAGATAGTTGATTGGTATAATCATAACAATTGTTGTTATGTTTGAATATTTTTGGTGTAGGGTGTAAAGACGATACGATTATTAAGTGTCTTTAGCCTTTGTGGCAAGGACATTGAGTGAGAATTCTATTAAGCCTTTGTGGCAAGGAGAAACTGTTGATTTACATTATTATGAACATGAATTATGAATTAATATTACCATAATCTTTGGTGTTACAGGTAAAGACAGGTGATGAAAATTATCTTCGTCCTGGGTGCGAAGGAATTTATCAACATAATTATGATCATGAACAATTTACATGATTGTGGATAGGAACTATTGATTGATGTTATAGGGATAAAATATTGTTGGTGGACTTTTAACATGGAGAGGATAATAGATATTGTGGTCTATTTGACTCTTCTAATGGATTGTTCGTTCCACTGCAACTATGGTAGAAAACTTTAATCATCTACCATATGTTCTAAATATCTGATTTATTACTGATGAAGGCTATTGATAATTTAATTATCTTTAGTCATGATAATCTTTAATGGGCTATTTGTGCTCATCCTTTTGCTTCACAATTCATTTCAGGCAATAAGAGTGTAGCTTGGTCGAGCGGGGATAACAGGGGAATAGAACGATGGTCTATAACTGTTGAAGTTCCCCATAAAATAGTATAGAAATAATTGTATTGAGAACTTTAAATGTGTGTATCGTATTTTATACGTCATTTAACAGTTAATTTTGGTGAACCAATAGGGTTAGGTGAACCCGACTTTGGAAGGGTGTGTTGCCACTATCATACAAGATGTCTAATCACATACGACTTCGTGTTATCATAAGTTATGGTTGTGCACATCCACTTGCTAATTATATCTATGAGCACTACCTATATAATCTTGGAGTATGGTTGGAATATAATTCTCAGTTTGAGACAATGGAGATAATTATATGGAAAGAGAATATCCACCATTGGAATGAACAGGATAGTAATCTTCTCGTTCTTCTATGGGGTCTATTGGGTCAACCAAGGTTAATTCTCAAGTCCTATGATATCTATTATAACTTAGAAGCATGGCCTCCCATGTACGAAGGTTTCCTTGAGCTTTTTTCAAAGATTTTAATTCTTAAAACAGTTATTGACTGTACCTTTATGTAACATATCATTGATAAGGTGTGTGGGTACCGTATTTGTATTAAAACTCACACTTTATGTGCACGACAATTTGATATAAAAGATTTGAATTGGATTCTGTACCATGTATTTGGCGACTTAAAATGAGTTATGTGAACCTATTTTGGGGGTGTCACACCAGGGCTCTGGGCATCATGGAGACTTGGTCGAGTTGTTGCATTACTAGGATTCAAAAACCAATATCTATTATAATTAGGATTATAATTGAAGTTGGCTTGGAAGAGGGTTTTTATATAAAAAAGGAGGAGGCTCTTCATCCAATACACACTGAGATTGACTCAGATAACTGAACTTGAAGATTGGAGATTTGGAGAAGCTTTGCACGAGGATTATAGACTGGAGACTTGAAGGCGGAGGAAGACTTACTGAATTTTTCCTTACTTCTATCTCAGATTTGTAATTTAATTGTGATGGCTTGTTTGGGATTTTTGGTTTTAAATTTCAGCATGAACTAATTTTATAATTAAGACTGCAATTCATGAACCTTTTATGTTTATGGATTAATTATCTATTTAATTCCAATTATTTATTCAAATTGAGTTGTCTATCGTATTTTATGCATTGTCTTACCAACAATTAGCGGGATACTTTAGTTGAATTCAGAAGCTAAATCTTGGGTTAGATCTGAATATGATAGCATGTATTCAAAGTTATTTGTATAAGATAAAGAATTAGGGTTGTGAATTGAATACGAATATCTCTTTTCACTGCATGAAACTTTTGGAAATTGATACTTAATGAATTTGATTCTTTCGTTTTGCATAGTAATATTGCAAGATTAATTGAATTGAATATTTTTATTTGATCATTGGAAAATGCTTTATAAATAATCATGAATTCCTATTAACAACTGATCTAATGGATTTAATAATTGGATAGTTTGGATAATTGATTCATATTGCATAATTGGGATATTGTAGTCTTAAGCTTTATACATATGATTTTCAATCTTTGTGTTAGATTTTATTTTTATTTTTAGTTTATATTCGTTTTAATTATATTCACAAATTTGGATTGCTTAAATACAATTGAATTGATAAAGAATTAGTAGTTGGGATATATTAGACATAGATTCATGTGGGTTCGACACACTATTTACTATGTATTACTTGTTGATCGTGTATACTTTCACGTAATTGTCAATATCTAAAATTGGACAACAATCATAATTTAGACGTGATGCATATTGAGAAGAATGTGTAGTGATGGGGATAAATATTTTTTTGGTCACTCTACTTTAGGTCAATTTACAAATGAGTCACTAAACTTTTTTTTTCCTATAGTCAAATCACTTAACTTTAGTTTTCTTACAAACCGTTAAATCCTTTGACTTTTAATGGAATTTGACACATATGATGATGAGTTGGAAAAAAAGCTGATGCAACGTGACCTTCAATAATAATAATAATAATAATAATACCGATAATAATAATAATAGTATTAATAATAATACCGATAATAATAATAATAATAATACAGATAATAATACCAATAATAATAATAATAACGATAACAACAACAATAATAATAATATTAATAATAAAATACTGATAAAATAATAATAATAATAATAATACCAGTAGTAATAGTAATAGTAATAGTAATAGTAATAGTAATAGTAATAGTAATAGTAATAGTAATAGTAATAATAGTAATAATAATAATAATAATAATAATAATAATAATAATAATAATAATAATAATAATAATAATAATAATAATAATAATAATAATACAGATAATAATTATATTTATCATTTTTATGCTTTATAATTTCCGTAATTATATTTTCTAATAATTACATAAAAACTCATTTGATATTAATTATAAAAATAATTAAATATATTTTTTTATTTATGTTATTGTATTTTATATTTTTTTACTAATTTTTTAATTATATTTTATTTTAAAAGAATTTATTTCATTTTCTCCATAAAATTTATTCATTTCCATTTAAGCGCGACTACATCATGCATAAAAATTCCATGTCTGCTTTCTCTCTCCTATGTGTCAAATTCTATTAAAAGTCAAAGGACTTAAACATTTTTTGTAACTGTTTGTAAGAAAACTAAATTTCAGTGAGTTGAATGTAAGAAAAAAGTTTTGTGACTCATTTGTAAGTTGATCCCAAAAAGTATTTATCCCCACCGTGATGAGTGTTACGGGATAAACGAAAGATAATGATAAGACACAGTTGGACATGAAAGATATTTGTAAGTGTCATGGATTAGAACTTTATGAATCTCATAATTGTAAGATGGTCAAACTGCGTGCAAGGTACACATTGTCCAAAAAGCAGGTTGAAGATGTGTGTACATGGATTAAGTCTCTGAAACTACCAAATGGATATGCGTCAAACATTGCAAGGCGTGTTATAGGTGGGAAATTGCGCAAAGGATGAAGAGTTATGACTGTCATGTGTTTATTAAGAGACTTATGTTTATAGCATTTCGGGACTTGATTTATAAACCAATATGGGATGCTTTGACTGATCTTAGTGGTTTCTTCAAAGACGTGTTCAAAAACATTAACTGAAAAAGATATGTCTATACTTGAGAAAAACATCATTGAGATCACGTGTAAGCTTGAAAAAATATTTCCACCTAATTTTTTTTACTCCAGGGAGAATTTGCAAATCCATCTACCCTATGAAACTCGTGTTGGTGGTCCAGTTCAATATAGATGGATGTAACCTTTCGAGAGGGTGATGGAAAACCTTAAGAGGAAGGTGAAGAATAGAGCTTATGTTAAGGGGTTGATATGTGAGACATACTGTTTCGATGAGATATTTAAGATTGTCTACAACTATTTTCCCGACGAAGTCTTGACAAAGGCCAATCAAGTCCCGAGATATGATGATGGGGACTATTTTAAACTAAATGGTTAACTTTCTGTATTTGGTCTGTCGGGTCGCGCTTATGGAAAAGGGAAGCGCATATTCCTCTCTAAGCAAGAATTACATGTTGCACATACGTACTTACATTCTTCTTAATTATGAGAAGATTGATAAATTTGTGAGGTATACATGTAAAAGGCATATTTAACTTTATATCTTAACATACAATCTCATATATTTATATGTTAATGTTTATAAAATTTTATAGATCATACGATAACGAGCTAAATAACAAATCAAAATGGCATCACTGGTAAAGATATTCAACTCAGTCGTGATCAAAATTTTTCACATTGGCTAAAGGACAAAGTAAGTTAAGTTAATTAAGCACGACATATATAATATTAATTTATAAATTCATTTAATTTAATAGAATTTTTGTAGGCTCTTAATAAGGGAACAATTTCTTCAAATGTACAAGTCCTAGCTATGGGCCCAGACAGGGACCTAGTCAGTCGCAATGGTTCAAAATAAATTGTTGTAAATTTCATACAAAAACATATTCTTGCGGTAAAAGAACAACTAACATTGGAGTGTGTGTTCAAGGAGATTATTACAATGAGCTTGGTCGTGCCTTTTATGGGGAGTTGGAGGAAATCATAGAATTTTCGTGCAATGGTACTTATGGGGGTCAGTTTAACTTGTTCAAGTGTCCTTGGTTTGATTCAAAAAAAAGGGATACATGTCGATCGACATGGAATCGTCGATATTGACCTCCATATGTCCGCATACAACAACTCACCATTTGTGTTGCCAACTCAAACAGTACAAGTATACTACACTTCTATTCCTGTTAGGAAAAGGTATAGACCGCCTGCAGATTGACAAGTTGTAATTCATACTCCTACGTGGAGTCGTGTCCAATTAGTAGACGAGAAGTTCTACCAAGAGGAGATATTACATAGACCTCCTATAATAAATGTGGAGGATAAAAATAAACTAAACCAGTTAGAGGGTGGAGATGAACCTAATGAATTGGATCCCGAGTCAGTACCTGTGCCAGATAACATTGCTACTGAGGAGGAAGAATTATTGAATGACACTGACACTGAATCTGAAGAAGATGATGGTTATAAATCTCTAATACATATACAAAATGATTCTGACTCAAACAACGATTTTCATTAAAATGTATGTTTAATTTTACTTGTATTACATACAATTACATATATACATATTCTCTATATCCTTGTCATGTTTATGTACCTTTCATTTATAGTTGTCGTAGTTAACTATTTCATACAATTACTTGTCATTATTGTCATTTTATTTGTATATGTAACTATCATATCACTCATATATAATAACATCCTGAAATTTTTATTTATAGATGTCTTCTGATGCAACGTAAAGAAAATGTGAGTTGGGACGGGGTCCTAATCATGTGTCGAAGGCCCCGGCTAATCCAGATGACCGGATTCTCATACAAATTCGACCTCCTCCGGACAACACGTACGTTAAACATCATTTATATATATGCATTTTATAATACCATTGTTGCAGACATATACTAATGTAAATTACTTTAAATATTATAATACAATTATTTATCTTTAATGTTAATTTTTGTATTTTGTAGTGATTTTCAAGATAGCAAGATTGTGTAGTGCATTTCACAATTATGCTTACATAACTTGTCTACGCTAGTGATTACGTGGGCGAGCACACCTCTCGCCCACAAGGATGTAGTTTGAACTGAATTCCAGGTATATTTTTTTTAATTCTTACAGATAATATAATTAATGAACTAATAGTGTTTAGTAGTGTTGGATTATATTAATATCACCTTTTTAATATTATTATGTTGTTTTATTTGTAAAAAAGGTATAGATAGGACGACACACAGTCATTAATTATTCAGATATTGTTCTGTCAAAAGTGCGTCGTCCGAGCCAAAGTTAATTTGTAAAAGGAAAGACAAAAAACCCTGCATAATGCAGAGGTCGACCATTCAAGATAGGGTGAGCATTATATGCATGATTATAGCTCCTGGTGGTGCGTGTAACCCATATGGGCTGAGATGTGTGACCAGTAGAGAGCTGAAAGTTGGGTAAAGAGAGGCCAAACTACCGCCTCGAATAGAGCATCGGGTGCACCTGAAGGCAACAACACAAAAGGCACCTATATGGGCGACAATATATCACAGTTGCAGCATATATATTACCGCCATGGTACGTATGAATGACAAAGTTTTGTTTTTTTTATGTTTACAGTCATGGTTTTTAGAATATCACATGTTTACCGCCATGGTTTTTTTTTTTTTTTTTTTTTTTTTTTATGTTTTGTAGGAAGCTCAGTCTCAAGGTCAACCTATCCATCGGCTAGATGTGTAAGTGACCACCCGAGATGGTCTGCCTGAGGCTGTCCAGATAACGGTAATAAGTTTTTATTTTTGATATGTTGTTTATAAATTTTTACGTCATTATTAAGCATTTTATATTTATTTTTAACTATTAAATTTGTAACTTGCTTACAGGACACTTATAAGAGCATAATGAACGAACGCTATCCTGAAGGCACCCCGCGGCTGCCGATTGATCAAGAATTGTCGAAGAGGGCATCGGTTGTGAAGAAGAACTACGTCAAAGGCCAAGGACAATGACGACGCCCGACCATCAATGACACAAGCAGCTCTACTACCCAGTCTACACAGTAATCAGGTCATCCAACCTATCATACTCCCGTTGATTGTGTGAGAGCGATCTGTCGAGATCGTGATCTTCTTCGTACATTGGGTGGGCATCTGCAGTCTCTGAGTCTTGATGAGTTAGCAAATGCAATGGCGACAACAGCATGACATCAAGATAACGACGAGGTAATCTTAATACTTATTACAATCAAATTAATCACTTATATATATATATATATTGTTGTGTCTTACTTCTGTTTAATTTTTTTATTGTTTAGCTTTTCCTCACTTTGCTTTGCATAAGTCATACCAGTATCAACATATATACTATATATGTAACATGTTTTATTCTTTTGTTAATTACGAGGCCGAACTAATTTGGACGATGATGCATGAAAAGCTAGGCTTGTTTTCTAGATATTTAAAGCATTGCACTTTTATATTCATTCTTTGGACGACTGTATGTTACTTAAACATGTCATTTTTATATATTTCTTCAGGTTCGTATTGGTTTATAATATGTTTTAAAAAATCTAGTCAATATTAATTTTATAATTTGAAAATGAAGATGAGTTGGATAATGATTGATGAGTTGTGTGAAATATCATTTTGCATACATATAGAACGATCTTTTGACTCCTTCATCACGAGGAGTGAAATCCTATACTGAGATTAAAATAGAGACTTAAATAAAGACAAGGAAACTGTTGCATAATGATTTGTTGATGTATTCTTCAAAGTTGGGGATAGAAAGTTTATTGAAAAAATTATTGTGAATGCTCTAATAGTTGTATAACAAAAGTTAGGTTTAAATACACTTTAAACCTTAAAATTTTTCGCGTTTTACACTTTAAATATTAAAGTTTCAATTTTAAGACATTGAGCCTTACTGTATTTAAATTTTATAAATTAAAGCCTTTTGGCCACCGACGTGTAATAATTGATCCAAATGAGAGTATTTTTGATAATTTCACTCTTAAATTTCTTTGGAAGCACATAAAATTATAAGCACGTAGTTAGTGTATGATGACGAAAATAAGTAGAAAAAATTAGAGCTAAAATAAACGATATATACTCTTAAAAGAATTATTTTTTCACATTAAAGAAAACTTAAATATCTGTAAAAGTACATAAAATTGTTGGCACGTCACTATTGTATGATGAAGGAAAATGTGGAAAAATTGCAGCTAATATAAATGATATGTACGGTTAAAAGATTTAATTGTGCTTTCATTTTAAGTCAAATGACTTATTCCAGAAAAAAGGCTAAACTCAATGGCAAAAAAGTTAAATTTATAAAAATTTAGAGACATTAAGGTTGAATGTTTTAAAGTAGAAATATTAGGGCTTAAATTGTAAAAAATAACAAAATCTAAGTTTTAAAGTGTATTTAAACTTAAAAGTTGTCTGAAATCCAATTCTATGCTAATATCAATGCAACTCGACAATTTTTTGTAATATATGTTGGTTGTGCTTCAAAATATTGAGTTTTGGCAAAGTCTCACATTGCCTATGTTGAAAACTTTCCTTGTGTATATTAATACATCATGGTGAAGGTTTAGTAACATGGTTGAGGAAATAGGGATGGGCTCGCGCACATGAGGATGACTAAGGAATTAGGCTGGGCCAAGCTTAGATCTTGGACTTCCGGTCAGAAAACCATAGTGCGTGTGTGCGCGCATTACGCCCGCGCATGGGGGGTGCCGATCCGGTCGATTATTCCTCGCGGGTGCACCCAAGGTAGCCCACTGTTTTGTTAAAATCCCTACTTTATTATTTTCTTAACCTAGCTGTTTTCTGTCCCAATCAGTAACGTTTTTCCAACGTTAACTTCAATAACTCCCCTACATTTAACATCTTTATTTCCTAACGTTAACATTATTTATGTCCAACGTTAACCTCTATGTATTCCTCAAACGTTCAGTAACGTTATTGTGTTAACGTTCAGATTTTTTCATATATATATATATATATATATATATATATATCCATCGTCCCTTCAGAGTTAAAAACTGCACAGAAAAGATCATATCTCTCTCTCTATACTATACTCTGTTCATATATATATTTTCTGTTTTCTGGATAATCCACAAACAGACAAGTCCAAAGTCTCCATCTGTGAGTGCACACAATTGGAGGCATCACCGTTGAATCCTGGAGGGTGATCGCCGGCAGCCCGTTTATACCTGAGGTTATTACTAGTGTGGGCAAAATCATTTTTTAGGACAGTAGCATAGCTACGCCTCGGTTTTCAATTAAGTTGTTCCAATTTACGTTCTGTTAGTCTTGTTAATTTTGCGTAATACTCCAACAATCAAAAAAGTGATTATATTAACAAGATGAAATCTGCTTTAGACCTGTCTAAAATTGAACGCTTTGATGGTACGAATTTTAAGAGATGGTCAGAAGATATGTTATTTTATTTGGAAACTATGAATTTGGAATATGTGTTATATATGGATGCTCCTGCTACTCCTGCTATTGTTGATAATACTGCTGCTACTGAAACTGTTGTTGAATCTGCAAAAAGGGATTATGTTAAAGATAATCGTACATGTCGTAGATATATTTTGCACTATCTGTCTAATTTGTTATTTGATATCTATTGTAATAACCCAATATTTTATATAATTAAATAAGAAATTTTGCGTATAATTTTTTTTTTATATATTATTTTTATCAAAATAATATGTGGGTATATGTGCAAAGAAAAGAATATGTATTTATGTGATATATATATATATATATATATATATATATATATATATATATTGCATGAATAATTTTAAATAAATTTTTCGATAAAGGAATTATAGATTACTATAAATTATATTATTATAATAAATTAATTTTGTAGTAAAAATATTTTATTATTTATTTTTCATAAAAATATGATTAATATATTATTTAAATAATATATGAAATGATTTCTAGAATTATTATAATAATTATTTTATTATATGAATTAATCAAGATTAATTAAGTTATTTATTTTAACTTAATTAATAATAGGATATAAGGTAAAGTGTCATTATAGATCAAAACCCTAATTTTGGTCTATGTTATGAAATTTCATAGATTAATACAATTATTGTATAATTGTATTTAAAAGGAAAGTGTATTTATGCTATATATAATGAGAAGTTATTTTCTTAAGGAATTTGGATATTAAATATAATTAATAATTATATTTGTCTCCGTATATATGTAAGTAAGTTAATACAAGTTATGATTATGAATTTTAAATATAATTATGATAATTAACATAATTATATGAATATATGTTAAGAATTTAGTTATTTTATTTTGTTTAAATATTAAACATAGTAATTGATTATGTTTGTATTTAAAGGAAAGTGTGTATATCAAGTGATTATGTGCTAATAAAGAATGTTAGTATGTAAGATTATACTAACCTAATAGATAAATTTTATTATCTCAAGTTATAAATTATTTTAAACCTATTTGAGACATGTCTCATTGGGTTATGAAATTAAATATATATAAGCAAATATTTTAAATTCTAAATTGAATGGAATGAAAATCCTAAGTAACTAATTAGGGTAAGATAAGATTAAGGTTTTGGGTCTTGTTAGTTTACCTAGCCCAAACAAATAAAATAGAAGCCCAAAAGAATTAAAAGAATGGCCCAAGTTTAGCCCACTTGAAGAAGGGCATTGTAGTCATTTGTTTAAGCTTAATTTGACAAATAAAATAAAACAATAATGGAACAAATGGAAGGGTAATACCCGGCCACATAGGGGTGAAATGTGGAGAAAAATTAAAAATTTATTTACTTGTCCAAGTGTGGTGAAATGTGATTTTTATCCTAGTAACTCTCCAACCACTTTCTTATGTGTCAACCAAATAATGAAGCCAACCATTATGTTCAAGTTTACAAGTAAACCAAGGCTAGCAAGCAATGTGTTGGTAGATACATTCATTGTATACAAACTAGAAACAAAATCAATTTTACTTCATTCTCTCTCATTTTCTCTCTTCCTTTCCAAGTTGCTAACAAAAAGAAAAAGTAAAACAAGAGAGTGCAAGGGCTGATTTCGGCAGCCTCTATAGCTCAAAGGAGAGTTAGAACTTTCATGCATCCTGTTGGGATATGATTATTTGGGTCTAGCCATGGTGCAGCCCAATCTATTTAATGGTCTTACCCATATGTATTTATTGTAACAGTGGGAGAGTCCTTATTAAAATAGGATTGTGATTCCTTATTATTTGGAGGGATAAGGAGTCCTTCTCCTAGTTGGATTATAGTGGAGGTGACTTCTATATATACGGCTACAAGCAAGGGTTGAAGACATGATGAAACACACAGGAGGAAATATGATACAACACAAATACACCATATGTACTCCCAATATTATTATAGTGGATTACTCTCTCTCTCCGTGGTTTTTTCCCAATTGGGTTTCCACGTAATTCTTGTGTTCATGCTTTATATTCTTTTATTTATGTTGTGTATTTTTGTGGGTTTGATTTCACAACGATACAATCAACCGTTGGCGCTGTTTTGGCCCGTCTTTTTGGGTGATTTCGTCGGGCGTACAAAATCAGGCGTTAACATTGGCGCCGTCTGTGGGAAAGAAGACACTTGTTCTAGTGTCAAATTAAAATCATCAATCCATCAAGAAAGAGAGCTTACATATGAAGCTAAGTTACTCTTTATTTTATCAATTTAATAATATATATTCAATATATTGTTAATACTTTATCCGTCTGTTTACATAATTCACTAAGAATGAGAAGAACCTTTTTTCTCTCTCAAATCGATGTACTTTGCATATTTGTACAATGATAGATACTATGTAATTAGTACAACTACAAAGTGGAAAGTATCATTTTAATACTCCAATATGATTTGACGTTAAAACGTGAACAACCTCTTTTTTGCTATATGGCGTTAAAATTGAAGTCCACTTGCATGTGATCTAATATGTGCTGCTTGGGTTTTGCCTGTCGAAGCATGAACGCTTTTTATATAATATTATTTTCAAACGATTCTAGTTGTTGAGAACATCAATATGCTATAAATTGTTTATGCGGACTGAAAATCTCCAGAATATTTTTGTCCAGTTATTGTACAGACTGACACAGTTGGAAGACGATAACAAGATGAAGCATCTGAGGAGATGGCAGTGCGATTGGCCGCACATGGAGCGATTGGAAAGAAACAAAAGTGAAAGAGTCAAAGACCTTCGCTGACGGATTACATGAACTATTTGTGCTCGGCCAATGGCAAATTCAAAGGGGCCATCAAGCTTCAGCTTCAGGAAAATGAAGCAAATGGGTTTCCAACAACTACAACTGAAGAGCAGAGTCTAGTTGAAATCTAGCATACAAGGCAGGACTTCGGCAGGGATTTGACACTCGAACCGAAAGGATAAAATCCCGAGGATAAAATTTCTACGGTGATAAAATCCCGAGGATAAAATCTCTACGGCGATTTAAATCCTACGGCGATTATTTTTCCTACGGCGATAAAATTTTACGGCGATAAAAATCTTACGGCGATAAAAATCCCGAGGATAAAAATCCCGAGGATAAAAATCCGAGGATAAAAATTCCGAGGATAAAAATCCCGAGGATAAAAATCCCGAGGATAAAATTTCGAGGAGACTTTTTGTACTCTCTTATTTATAAGTTCCTTATAAATAAGAGACTAGGGGGCAATGTTGGGATATGATTATTTGGGTCTAGCCATGGTGCAGCCCAATCTATTTAATGGTCTTACCCATATGTATTTATTGTAACAGTGGGAGAGTCCTTATTAAAATAGGATTGTGATTCCTTATTATTTGGAGGGATAAGGAGTCCTTCTCCTAGTTGGATTATAGTGGAGGTGACTTCTATATATACGGCTACAAGCAAGGGTTGAAGACATGATGAAACACACAGGAGGAAATATGATACAACAC
This sequence comes from Panax stipuleanatus, assembly GCA_020205555.1. Lineage (NCBI taxonomy): Eukaryota > Viridiplantae > Streptophyta > Magnoliopsida > Apiales > Araliaceae > Panax > Panax stipuleanatus. The sequence goes on from CM035117.1 coordinate 162,261,216, forward strand.
AAATACACCATATGTACTCCCAATATTATTATAGTGGATTACTCTCTCTCTCCGTGATTTTTTCCCAATTGGGTTTCCACGTAATTCTTGTGTTCATGCTTTATATTCTTTTATTTATGTTGTGTATTTTTGTGGGTTTGATTTCACAACGATACAATCAACCGTTGGCGCTGTTTTGGCCCGTCTTTTTGGGTGATTTCGTCGGGCGTACAAAATCAGGCGTTAACACATCCCAAGTTTCTTACATACTTTGGAAGGAAGAGAAGGATAGCTAGGAGAAGGTATATATAAAACTCTTTTCTTAAGCTTTAAAGTGTAGTTATTGTTGTATAAAGTGTAGATCTATGATGGATCTTGTTTATTATTTATGATTTATTGTTAGAAGCCTTGTTTATGGTGGATTATGTGGTTTACATGATTTATTTGCAGGACCCATAGCTTGTATGCTAGGTTTATGGAAGTTAAAATGGAAAGAAAAGGTTTTGTTGAAAGTTATGTTTTAAAAGTTGTGAAAATGGCTTTTGTGTTGATAGATCTAAAAGGATTTTTCTGAATTTTATTTTTGGTAGTGTTAGACCTATGGGTTAGTAACCTTACCCAAGTTGAATCACTTAAAAAGGATGAAAAATGAAAGATCTATGAATTTATTACTAAACTACCTCAAACTAGCCAAAACTCGGGGACAGTCTGACTAACAGCCCCATTTCGGCACTTTATGTGTTCTGTAAAAATTGTTGGTTATTTTTCTGTTATAACTCAGTGAGTCACGGTTCCAACGACACTGATTGGGCCTCAATCGGAGTTGTGGATCTCGTAATACAAGCGTTTCTGTAAGAGACTCCAAAACAGAAAATGACTTAAAGGCTTGTAGAAGGCAGTCGGTAGTGGCCTATTTTCTGGGTGCTATACCGGGTCCAATGGACTGTTTCTTGAGCCTAAAACGTAGCTCGGGAAGTCACGGTTCTAACGATACTAAGTGGGCCCAAATCAGACTTATAAATTTCCATCTACAAGCATTTCCGTGGAGGACCCCAACTTTGGACGAAAAATATAGAATAAATAGAAAGTAAATATTAGAAATTCATAATAAAGTTATAAAAATTATTTTAAGTTATAACAAAATTAACTTTTAATATTTTGACATAAATTTTATTAATATTTTAATTTATTAATGATATCTAATTTATTTAATAATTATATTAAATAAATTAGTTAAACATGGTTTTAATATTTTAAAAATATTTTAAAAATAATTTTAATGTTTTATAAATCATTTAAAGGTGAAATAAATGTAATAAAAATATTTTAAGTTATAATCAATAACTTTTAATATTTTGATATAAATAACATTAATATTTTAATATTAATGATAATTATTTAAAATAATTTTAATACTTTAAAAATCATTTGAAAGTAATATTAATGTTTTAAAAATATTTTAAATTATAATAAATAACTTTTAATATTTGGAAATGAAATACATTAATATTAATGGCAATTATTTAAAAATGATGTTAATATCTTAAAAATCTTTTAAAGGTAATATTAAGGTTTTAAAAATATTTTCAAGTTATAATAAATAACTTTTAAAGTGTTGACATGAAATTCATTAATATTTTAAATTATTTAAATATTAATGATAATGATATTAATTGACAATTAAATCATTAAAAATGATATAAGTGTTTGAAAAATCATTATAAATGATTTTAAAGTTTGGAAAACTATTATAAAAGATAATTAAATTATCTAATATAATATTTAAGTTCTTGAACAAACTTTCATTAAAAATAAATTCGTTAATTATCCGATAATGCAATTGGTATGCCGAAACGATACCGAACTCAAACCAAACCGACATAGTTTGACTAGGAATACGTTCTTATATGTTTTAATGACTGATATGACTATGTGACAACATGTTTAAAGCAGTATTATGTGTTAAGTTATATGATTCTAATTAAAAGAATAATTCTATTGATGACAGGACTTTGTATTAAAGATAACAGCTTAAGCTATACTACGTAGCAGTAATCAACTATCAAGTTCTCTAACCTTACTCAAATGTTCTATTGATCAAGTATCTCTACTCCTCGCAGTTATTCTATGCGATGGATCCCAATAAGCTAAAAGCATATTCATGAATAATTATTGTCAATTATTCATATCTGTAATGATATCCATGATTCACTTATGAACTTATTCTTATATTATGGAATTTTATTCAATTCAGTTATTATTTATTAATATCTCATTATTGTCTGTTATCATACAAGTGTCCCCACTTGTATGAACTGTTGTACTCATAAAAGAACTCTGGAACTAGAAATTCTTTGATATGACAAATCCTGTTACACACTGTAAAATTTTGGTATGCGTTCATGATTTAAAGACTGTCTAAGCTATTTGACTCGGCTAGACATAGTTTGAATTGCACTGTTAGATAGTATTGGTTATGATAAAGTCGTCCAACTGAATTATTTAGTTAGGACTCCAGACTGAGTATGAACAACCCTTAATGGGGAAATTGTTTATGTGCCCAAGGCGAACAGAGTGAACGAATTATCGTTCAAACAGATAGTATTGATCAATACAGGACATAATGGGGCTGATCACCCTACATGTCCGTAAGACCAGAGCGGTTTACAGATGAATTTCTGTTTAACCTTTTTGAAAATGAAAAATAAAAGTTCATGGTCCATTGACCGCTCAGTATTTATAGTCACTACGTCGTTTCAAAATTTTAAACGATTTGATATGTTATTAAGATATGTTTCGAAAGACTTCACAACTATTGATTCGTTGTAGAAGTATACCTCAAGGAAAACATTTACTTCTTTCAGCTAAAGTTTATTAACTGTTATTACTTGTTGAGCAATTGAATGCTCATTTTTGCTTTAAATTAAATGTTTTCAGCTAAGCGCGATCAACCAGAAGGCTCTGACAAAAACAAAGGGAAAGGAAAGCTGCAAGAATAAGTTTTATGGTATTGTGTGTAATAGTTAGACTTTATTAAGACAATATTATTTATTATCTATCATGTAATGAATGTTTAAAGGTCGCGTACCTGGGATTAGACAACTCTGATCTGTAAATTAAGTTTGTTTATTTATATTATATTTATTCCGCTCAAAGAAATGATATCGTGTAGCACCAAGTTCGGGTTTCAAGTACCTGGATTTGGGGGCGTCACATCTATTATCCGTATGAAAATGCTAAGAAGATTTGGGATGCCTTAAAGTCTAAATATGCTGTTGAAAACTCTGGTCTTAAGAAATATGTGGCTGGGAAATTTCTAGACTTTAAGATTTAAGATGGAAAATCTGTTATAGAGCAAGTTCATAAATATCAAACAATTGTGGGGGAAGTCATTGGGGAAGGAATGAAAATGTGTGAGACCTTTCAAGCTGCTGCTCTTATCGAGAAATTACCAACCTCATGGAAGGATTATAAGATGAACCTTAAATATGAAACTAAAGATTATACTATGCAGGAACTAGTGGCACACATACATATCGAAGAACAAAACAGGGCTAAAGACCGAGGAGACATAGTTCCAAATCACACTGTCAAGACTAATCTCGTAGAACAAAGGCCACAATGGAAGTCCCAAAATTATCAGGTCAAAAACTACAAAGGGAAAAACCAGAAATCAATGGGAAGGAAATATAATAGGTTCAAGAGTCCCAACCAAATTCAAAAACCTTTCACAAAAGGTCCTTGCTTCGTATGCGGCAAACCTGGCCATATTGCTATGAAATGTCACTTTTGCAAGGGGTAAGAGAATAACAATAACTCTCAGCCTGAGCCCCAAGCGAACTCGGTTGAATCCGATGACATTATTGTTGCTATTGTCTCGGAAGTTAACCTAGTTGACAATTTCACAGAATGGGTAGTAGATACCGAAGCCACTAGACACATTTGCGCAAATAGAGACGTAATTCTTAACTACGAAAATGTGACTAATGGAGAAAAAGTTTTTATGGGGGATTCTTGAGCCACCAATGTTGCGGGGAAAAGGAAAGTTTTACTAAAATTAACTTTAGGAAAAATAATAGCTTTGGAAGATGTGCTTCATGTGCCCGATATTCGTAGAAATCTTGTGTCCGGATCTTTGTTGAACAAAACTGGCATTAAACTTGTGTTTGAGTCTGATAAACTAGTACTTACTTGTAATGGGGAATTTGTTGGGAAATGCTTTTGTAATGGGGGTTTATTTGTACTTGATGCTTCTGCTGAATTGAATAATAAGAATGCTTTTTTTGCTTATATTGTTGAATCTTTGGATATGTGGCATGCTAGATTAGGACATATGAATGTTGCATCTATTAAAAAGTTGAAACAACTTGAGCTTATACCTAATCTAGCAAATCCCGAGTTTAACAAATGTGAAATTTGTGTGGAAGCTAAACATGCTAAGAAACCCTTTAAAAGTGTTGAAAGACAAATTAAACTCCTTGAGTTAATTCACAGTGATCTAGCTGATTTTAAAAATACTACGAGTAGAGGTGGTAAGAAGTATTATATTTCTTTTGTGGATAATATGTCTAGATATAATCAAATTTATCTCCTTTCCTCTAAAGATGACGAGGAAGAAATGTTTATTAAATATAAAGCAGAAGTTGAAAATCAGTTAGAAAGAAAAATTAAAAGACTTAGATCCGATCGTGGTGGTGAATATGATTTGGGAAGTCTTAAAAATTTTTGTGAACTAAATGGAATTATACATGAAACTTCTCCTCCTTATTCTCCACAGTCCAATGGAGTCGCGGAAAGAAAAAAATAGAAAACTTAAAGATATGATGAATGCTCTGTTAATAAGTTCTGGTTTACCTTCTAATATGTGGGAAAAAGCTTGCCTTTCTGCAACTCATATTTTAAATAGAGTTCCACATAAAAAGATAGACTCCACACCATATCATTTATGGTAGAAACATGCACCTAATTTGGGATATCTTAAAGTGTGGGGGTGTCTAGCTAAAGTAGCTATACCGGAATTTAAAAGGAATAAAATTAGACCTAAAATTATGGATTGTATTTTTATTGGATATGCTTCTACTAATGCTGCTTATAGATTTTTGGTAATTAAAGATGCGACAAATAATTATCAAAACAATTCTATTTTGGAAACAAAGGATGCAGAATTTTTTGAAAATATATTTCCTATGAAAATAAAAGATGTGGACAGTCCTTTTTCAAATGAACATCTTAAAAGAAAAGATATAGAACCTGTATCTACATCTACTAGGAGTAAAAGGCAACGTTTTGAGAAAACTTTTGGCCCAGATTTTATAACTGCTTTTCTAACTGAAGATGACCCTAAAACTTATGAAGAAGCAATGAAATCAGTTGATGCAACTTTTTGAAAAGATGCTATTAATAGTGAACTGGAATCTATTATGTCTAACCATACATGGGAACTTGTTAATTTGCCTAGAGGATGTAAACCTATTGGATGTAAATGGATATTTAAAAAGAAGTTAAAAGTTGATGGGCCTATTGATAAGTTTATGGCAAGAATTGTGGCTAAAGGCTTTAATCAAAAGGAAGGGTTTGACTATTTTGACACTTACTCACCGTTACTAAAATGGCAACCATAAGAATTTTAATTGCTTTGACATCTATTCATAATTTAATAATCCACCAGATGGATGTTAAAACTGCTTTTTTGAATGGAGAGTTAAATGAAGAAATATATATCTCAACAGGAAGGGTTTGTTATTCCAGGGGAAGGACAAAAGATGTGTAGACTTGTAAAATCCTTGTATGGTTTGAAACAAGCTCCAAAACAATGGAATGACAAATTTAATAAAAATATTTTGTTTAATGGTTTTGTGACAAATGAATCTGATAGTTGTGTCTATAGTAGATTTAATGACTTTGGTGGTGTGATTATTTGCTTATATGTGGATGATTTGCTAATATTTGGTACTGATGAGAAAGTTGTAAAAATAACTAAAGATTTTTTGTCTTCTAAATTTGACATGAAAGATTTAGGAGAAGCAGACTTGATTCTTGGCATGAAAATAAGTAAACATGCAAATGGTTTAGTTTTATCACAGTCTCATTTTGTGGAAAATATTCTTAAGAAATTTAATTTCTTTAATGAAGAGTCATTAGGGACACCTTATGACTCTAGTGTGCATTTAAAGAAAAATAAAGGGAATGGTATTTCACAAATTGAATATGCCAGAATCATTGCTAGTGTAATGTATTTAATGAACTGTACTCAACCTGATATTGCATATGCTATTAGCAGACTTAGCAGATATACACATAATCCTTCACAAGATCATTGGAATGCATTGTCACAATTAATGAGGTATTTAAAAGGAACAGTTAATGTAGGTGCACATTTTTCTGGTCATCCTAATGTTCTAGAAGGATATTGTGATGCTAATTGGGTATCTGATAATGATGAGACAAACTCCACTAGTGGTTATGTGTTTACTTTAGGTGGAGGAGCTGTCTCTTGGAAGTCTGCTAAACAAGCTTGTACTACTAGATCTACTATGGAGTCTGAATTTATTGCTTTAGAATTGGCAGGTACAGAAGCAGAGTGGCTAAGGAATTTATTGGCAGATATACCATTGTGGTCTAAACCAATTCCTTCTATTTCTCTGCATTGCGATTCTCAAGCAGCTATAGGAATGGCAATGAACTAGGTTTATAATGGGAAACAGAGACACATTCGCTTGAGACATAATATTATACGAGGACTGATCAGTAGTGGTGTTATTTCCATGGAATTTGTGAGGTCTGAAAAGAACCTAGCGGATCCGCTCACAAAGGGATTGACCAAAAATGTTATCCAAGAAGCATCCAGAGGGATGGGATTATTGTCAACATCTTGAGTAAATAATATGTGATGTAAACCCAACCCATGTGATTGGAGATCCCATGAATTGGGTTCAATGGGTAACAACAAGTCATGTAATTATTTAATTATAGCACTGCACTTATTTATATCTCTGTCCCTATGTGCATGTGGTGCTTACTGACAAATTATGTTAGGATGAATCATTTAGATTCTTAATGAAACTCATAGCCCTAAAGGGTGGTGTCTATCAGTGTACACTTGATGAGTTCACCTATATAAAGGTGGAGGTGTAGGCCGCTTCTTATAAGAGTCTTTGACAAACTCTCTAGAGCCTTTATTAAAATCTGGGACATGGCGCATGGCCTAGAACGCGCCCAACCGCAGACTTGTGTGAATTCGGGTTTTTGAGTATGTGTGCAAGTTCAACTTTTTGTATTATAGATAATGGGTTCAAGAATTTATTTCACCTATAATCTAGAATCTTGAGCTTGTTCCACTAAGTGTCGATTCAAACCCACAAGGTATTGACATTATGTATTTAAAAACTATTGCCCTTCTTACTTCTTTTAATTTTTCTCTCTTTGATAATTTTGAATCATGTGGGGGATTGTTGGGTTGTTCTTCAAAATATTGAGTTTTGGCAAAGTCCCACATTGCCTATTTTGAAAACTTTCCTTGTGTATATTAGTACATCATGGTGAAGGCTTAGTAACTTGGTTGAGGAAATAGGGATGGGCTCGCGCACATGAGGATGACTAAGGAATTGGGCTGGGCCAAGCTTGGATCTTGGACTTCCGGTCAGAAAACCTTAGTGCGTGTGTGCACGCATTACGCCCGCGCAGGGGGGGTGCCGATCCGGTCGATTTTGTAACGTTTTTCCAACGTTAACTTTAATAACTCCCCAACGTTTAACATCTTTATTTCCTAACGTTAACCTCTATTTATTCCTCAAACGTTCAGTAACGTTATTGTGTTAACGTTCAGATTTTTTCATATATATATATATATATATATATATATATATATATATCCATCGTCCCTTCAGAGTTAAAAAAACACAGAGAAAAGATCATATCTCTCTCTCTATACTGTACTCTGTTCATATATATATATTTTTTGTTTTCTAGGCAATCCACAAGCAGACAAGTCCAAAGTCTCCATCTGTGAGTGCACACAATTGGAGGCTTCACCGTTGAATCCTCGAGGGTGATCGCCGACAGCCCGTTTGTACCTAAGGTTATTACTAGTGGGGGCGAAATCACTTTTTAGGACAGTAGCATAGCTACGCCTCGGTTTTCAGACAAGTTGTTGCAATTTACGTTCTGTTAGTCTTGTTAATTTTACGTAATACTCCAACAATATAGACTGTCCAAATAAATGGATCAACCATTTCAAACTAGCTGGAGGATCCATAAAATACATAGTCTACCGTCCATCAAAAACTGCTTACTTATTCTTGCAGTGGCAGCTGATCCTTGAGAGAGTAAAAGAATCAAAACCAAACTGAAGATGAAGAGCATAACATATAAGAGATTTAGTAGCTCTAGCTGTCATTTTTGCTTACAAATTATTGTTGTTTTACATTTTCGGTCCAGATAGTATATGTTTTGTATAATGCATGAGGAAAGTTTACTAAGACTTCCAGTCATTGGGTACAGCTTTTGGCAAAGTAGCATGACTTTGACCTTTTCTCCTTTTAATAGATAAACGTCGTTGCTTCCATGGAATTGTGGTTTGGGAGATGTTACCGTGTAGTTTCTTTGGAGCAACCAAAAAGACAATAAAGGAGGATAAGTGTAATGGAGGGGTCCTAATCTCACAAATTAATTGCCATGTTATATATGACATTATTTTCAACATATATATCCCGACTAGTTTGGGACAAAAGATATTGTGTGGGGTTGTATTTCAGCCACACATGACTAAATTCCGACCTTTTCTCCCTAAACTTTAATCTTAAAATTAATTTAGATACTAAATTTTATTTTAAATTAAATGCACCCTAAACAGTGAATTTCAAAACAATTTGCATCCTCCTCACCATCTACATCAAACTAATTTGCACCCTAAATTTTAGTGCGAAGGGTGCACATTGTTTAAAAATTTAAAGATTAGAGTGCATTTAATTAATTCAATATAAATTTTAAGGTGCAAATTAATTTTAGGTTGCAATTTGGAATTTATTCATTCGTTAGGTTTATGACAATTCCACGAAAATATTAGCATGGTTTTCTTGCGTGGGAATGTGCTTTCTTGGTCTAAATCCATGCCATTTGACTAATGACTCAATATGTCTATATTCATTAGTTGAACTCTCATTTGTTGAATGTCTAGAAAGTTATGAAACGGTACCAATTAATTCAAAGGAGTATTATTTTGCAACCACTCCTTATTTCTATATCAGATTAAAAAGTCAAATGAGAATAAATTCTATAATAATGTGTTTGGATCAAAGGAATCAATGTAGGAATGAAATGACTCATTCTCATAGAATAAAAAAAATTGTGTTGGGTTGTTCTATTGTAATGTAATGGAATAAATCATTCACATTCCTACCAAATTTGTAAATTTTATTCTTTGGGAACGGTATGAAATAACTCATTCCAACCAGGAATAGAATGAATCATTCCACTCACTATTCCATTTCCTAACCAATTTCATTCCTCCAATCCAAACGTAACATAAGGAATGCAGTCTTAAACTAGTGTTTTTACACCATTCAATTGAAATTTGCCAAATTTACATTTAAAAAAAAATCAAGGAGATTTTATTGTTTTAACAATAATTAAATCGATTTTGATATGCTAACCAATATTACATAATATGTTAGCACAATCATTTTTTTTATTTTCTCTAAAAATACAAATTTACAAGATTCCTATTGGATTGTGTAAAATCAATAATTTACTAGACAATTCGAATATGATTGATTCACAAAGTCAATACCTATATATATATATATATATATATATATATGGGGAGTGCTGCATAGCTTGTGTTAGGCATTGTTTCAGCTAACTATGATCCAACCGTCCAATATAAGATCTAATGGACGAGGTGAGGGCCCAACCATTACTCCGTCTGGCAGCTAGGAGTAATTTTTTTTGTTGGCCACAAGAGGAAGTAGAGGCCAGGAGAAATGTCTAAAATAACACACCTTAGTTAAATTTAAATAGTTTCAATGTACAAAATAGTTGTATAAATAATTTCTTTAGTAATAAAAACTAACATTATCAACTATATATAATGTATTTATTTCAATAAATAATTTTTATAAATATTAATTATATTCAATTATTTATTTGTATCAATAATTTCTTAAGTATAATTATTAAAATATAAATACATCAAAAAATTATTACTTCAGAAATTATTCATAGAAATAAATAATTGAATATAATCAATATTTTTAAATTTTAATATTTATAGAAATAAATACATTATATATATTTGATAATGTTAATTTTTATTACTTAAGAAATTATTCATACAAATAAATACATTGAATATAATTAATAATTTTAAATTTTAATATTTATAAAAATTATTTATAGAAATAAATACATTATATATAGTTGATAATGTTAGTTTTTATTACTTAAGAAATTATTTATACAACTATTTTGTACATTGAAACTATTTTAATCTAACTAAGGTGGGGGTATTTTAGACATTTTTCCTGGCTTCAACTCCTTCATGTGGCCAACAAAAAAAATTTCTCCTAGCCGCTAGAGGGAGTTGTGGCTGGGCCTCACCTCGTCCATTGGATCTTATCTTGGACGACTGGATCACAGTTAGCTAGAACAGTACCAATAGTTAACGCGGGCTTTGGAGCACTTCCCTATCCCTATATATATATATATATATAGAGAGAGAGAGAGAGAGCAAGGATCAAGAGCATAACTCCTTAAAGAGCATAACTCCCCTTTAGCGACGGACCAAACCGTCGCTAAATGCGTCGCAATAGGTCCATCCGTCGCTATATATTGTCCGTCGGATAAGACCTATGGTGTCGGACGGACCTATGGCGACGGACATGCTACGATTTGGTCTGTCGCTAAAGGTGTTATGCTTGTTATGTCTTTTAAGAGTTATGCTCTTGAAATGCTCCCTATATATATATATATATATATATATATATATATATATATATACACACGAAAAGAATCAAGGGCATACCACTTGATCCTACATACCTTGCTCACCACCTTTCGTGTAGACCGGGCGACGGTTCGGTCCGTCGCATATATCAGAGAACCGTAGTCTTAACTTTTAGCGATCCATCGAACCGTCGTCATAACATATAAAACGTTTATCTGTTTTATAGCGACGGACCGAACCGTCGCCCGGTCCGTCGCAAAAGGTGGTGAGCATGATATGTAAAATAAAGGGGTATACCCTTGAAATGAACTTTATATATATATATATATATATAGATATAGATATAGATATGTGGGAATGATCAATAACACACTTATTATGGAACAAAAATGGACAAACATCATCTCTATCGTTTAATACAAGGACCAACAGCAGAGATTAGATTTGAAAATTTTCAATCTGCTACTATTAATAGCGGACTTGAATTTTTCAATTTTAATATTAGTCGTTGGTTCTTATATTGGACACTAATAATGATGTTTGCCCATTTTTGATCTATTGTAAATACTTGCTATGGATTATTTTTCTATATATATACACACATGTATGCACATACATACATAATAATGGCAAAGATGGAACCATAAATTTATATTGGGAGGGACCATTTTTTTTAAAGAATATATAATATTAATATAATAAATAATTATATTCACAAAAGGATAAACAAAAAACAGTTACACATTAGAAATTCTAGTAAAGATCGATGAAACTATCAATTCAAGTGGCACTCGACATTCTTTCATATCGCGAAATGCATCTATAATCGAATCCAAAGTAAAAGCCTTAACAATTTCGTCTCAATGTACAAAATCAATTAATTTGCATGTTACTTGTACGTGTTTAATTTTTAATATGGAATGACATACTAATTTGTGTGTGTATATATATATATATTATGTACATATTGTTATATGTATATATTATATTATTGTGGGCAAGGAAATCGTACCTTGCTAGGGTTAGTGTTTCGTGTTGGCTGGGGAGAAGAGAAATCCACGAAGAGCACGAAATTGATTGATTGATTGAAGAGGGGAGAAGAACAGGTGAGCGATTACTCCAATGAAACGTGACAGAACTCTTAGAATCCGGAAATCTTGTTAGGGTAGTAGGGATTTAGAGAGCCTTAACTTGAGTGCTTCCACTCCTAGAATCCGAAAATCTTATTAAGGTAGCAGGGATTCCAAGAGCCTTCTTGAGTTCTTCTGGTTGAGAGAATGTCCAAGTCCTGCGTCTGAAGAGAGGTCCCCTCCATTATATAATGGAAGGGGTATTGATAAAGCTTCCTGGAACTTAAGTGGTCACATGTCAGGCACATTTCTTCAGGGACATTCCAAAAATACTCTTTAGTCATTAGAATAATGCCCATAACGTCCGGTCCTTTTAGCCACCAATCCAATCCCTCAATCAATTCCCAAAATAAGCCGCCTCCACGAGCCTTCTGCTTCGGGACACGTGGAGGCTTCTCTCGGGTATAGCATATTTATTTTTGGCTTTTTAGACTTCATTTAATTAGGTTATGCGAACTCTAATTTTTATATTTAATGAGGTCGTGGAACCCTAATTGGGCATTTATTTCAATTAGGTCATGTGAACCCTAATTTACACTTGGGCCCACATTTGCCCCCTGCGCGAGAGTCGCATTTCCAAAAAGACAATCGTGCAAGAATATTTCAAGCTAGCAGGGCTCCACTTTACAGGTCTTGAAGACAAGGGTCCTAGAAGAGGGAACCCCTAGGGAGCCAAACTTATAGAGTTAAACCCTAACGAGGCAAAACCTAGCAGGGCTCTTCCTTTGACATATTGGGAAACCTTCTTAAAATCTCTCCATAGCTTGCTCAATATTTGTTTCCATATTTTTTTTCTGGAAATTGAAACTAGAAAGCTCATCAAATATTACCAAATAAAATTTAATATAATAAATTATCTCTTTTGGTAAACCAAATCTTTCCTTTTATCAAATTAAATATGACCAAATCAAATCTTATTTTATTTTGGAAATAAAATAAAATCTTTCTTTATTTGATTTTGAAGACAATATCTTTCCTCATTATTATTATTATTATTATTTAGAAGGAAATTCAAAATTTGAAATTTCCCTTTATTGGGAAATAAAAATCAAATCTATTCTATGTTTAGAAAATAATATATCTTTATATATTTCTATTTAGAAGCAAGATCAAATCTACTTATCTTTTGGAAACCAGATTGAATCCTTCCCTTAATAGGAACATGGTGACTGCTTCCTTTTCTGGTGCAAGCATACTTGAGAACATATATATATATATATATATATATATATATATATATATATATATATATATATATCCCAAGCCATTCACGCTTCACTTTTTCATCTTGCCTCGTTTTGGATTTTTCTCTCTTCCTACGAGGTAGGAAGATCATCAAGGGAGCAGCAAGGAGACATTCTTCAATCCGAGCAAGAGGTAACAAGGAATATTCCTCCGTATATGGCCGAACCCTAGGGGTTGAACCCTATAGGGCCGAACCCTAGGGGGACCCGAACCCTTGGGGTTCCATCCTTTCTTCTCGTCTTCGCTTTTCAATTTGCATGCTTTCTTCCGGATTTTTCTTGATTTTATTCATATGTTTCCCTTTTGAGGCAATTATTGTCTTTCTTTTATTTTGCGAGCCCCATCACCTTGATCATATCTTGGTTTTTTCCCTCGGATATTATCAAAGAAAGACTATAATTTTCGCGGCGAAGAAGCATTCGTTCCGAGCAGTTGATTTGCGGAGCAACAAAACTCACAGGTATAAAAGGGAAAACCGCTTTAGGTAACCAAACCATATAGGGGACCGAACCTTTTTTTTTGTTTTTTTTGACTGACTTCTTTTTTGGTTGTGTTTTTTTTTCTTTCTCCATCTTTTAGGTACTTCCAATCTTTCTTTTGTCTTCAGAGCCCCATTACCTTGATTATATCTTGGTTTTTCCCTCGGATCATAAAGAAAGATTGACGTTTTTGGACAAAAACACAAAGGACAAAAATGTTTTGCAGCAGGACCACCCTAGGTGGCCGAACCCTAGGGGGACGAACCCTGGGGAGAAATCGTCAATAATATGGAAAAAATGAAGTCTGGGAGGAGCAATCACTATTTTGATCATAACTTTTGACTTGTTTGGAGTTTCGGAGCCCATAATATATCAAAACGAAACTAACGACCATTAAACCCTTTTGGCTGAAAAAGAGTCCTTTGAAAAGTTATCCTTTATAAAAAACAGAATACGATTGTAATTTAAGCCTCACTAACTTAAAAAGTACTATAAACAACCATGTGTTCATCTATTCATCTAGCAGCAGAAGCATGCGAATTTAGTAGGAAAACCTGGAACATCACCAGATTTTTGGATGCCTTGCTTTCAGATAGTACTAACTTTGAAATATCCCAACAAGGAGAGGTCTCTTAGATTAAGAGGAGAAGAGTATAAGTTATGTTATCTATTCTCATGAAATAATAAAAAGATAAAAAGGAAATTGTCTTCTATACTCGTAAAAATATAAACGAAGTTATTTCCTTTGATTGGTTTATGGAGAAATCCATTTGGCCTAAATACACTTCTGTCCCTCGAAGTATGACCCGTTTTACACTTATGACCCTAATGTTTAAAACTTTATATTAGCATACCCCAAGTAGACTTAAGTAAACAAAACTAACCCCAAAAAATTTTTTGGACCAAATATACCCCTGAATTCTGATGTGTCACTGAAACATCCTTGTATTTCACTATATTTGTAATTTGAAGTGTATTTGCAATGTATTTTGTCATTTAAAACAAATAATGTCCATGTATATCATTATCCTCCAACTGACATCACCATATTCCCTCCAACTGACATCACAATTTCCCTCCAAATCCAGTACTGCTTATTTCCCTCCATCAATTTCGGTCCAAACAAAGTGTTGACCATCCCCTATATATCAGCTCTCATGGTGGAAAGAGAAAAAAGAAGGGGTAAAAGAAGTGCAGAGAAGGAGAGTGCAGAGAAGAAGAAAGAGAAGTGCAGAGAAGGAGAAGAAACAAGCTTACTTGGAAAATCTATGGCTTCAATATTGTGTCACTGTCATCTTCGAGCTGCACTGAGGACATCTTGGACTGATAGAAATCTAAGTAGGAGATTTTTTTCTTGCCAAACTATTGGAGGGCAAGGATGTGCTTTCTTTTACTGGCATGATCCTCCAATGGAAACAAGAGCAGTCCAAATTATTCGTGGCCTCCTTAGAAGGATTTCTGCAAGTGAACAAGAAGTGACAAAGCTGCAAAGAAGAGAGAAAATTTATAGAGGACTAATAGTATTTTTATTGACTATTGTAATGTGTATGCAAATTATGGGAAATGATGTTTCTAATATGCAATGAAAAGTATTGAAAAGCAATGTTCATGCTGTTATTGATTATCCATGCTATTATGAATTATGAATGAAAATTCATGTTCAATCACAACTGAACACCATTTCTGTAATTACAGACTGCACCATTACAGAGTCCAAAATCAACAGAGTACATTAACATGCTTATCAATTACAGAGTCCAAAAGCTTAACAATTACAGAGTCCAAAATCATTAACAGAGTACACTAACATGTACATTAACTGAGTACATTAACAGGCTTCAGTCCATATATAACACACACACCCATATTAACACAATTCACCATTCACAGCACTATGTAACACACACATCCCCAAATTCAAACTGAACATTAAATTCATCATTCACCATTTACAGTTTAAGTTTGTGATATAGCACATCACCAATGAAACTTTGCAAACTACTAACATGTAGTTCCTAAGTTTGCAAAGTATCACAAAGCCAAAATATATCAATTTTCTGAAGTAGTAGCCACAAAAAATATGCTTCAATCACTATATGTCCCAAAAACTATATAAACTAGCAACCCCAACTAAAATATTAAGTAGCAGTCCCAGAAATATATTGCAGTCCCAAAAATATGTTGCAGTCCCAAAAATATTAAGTAGCAGTCCCAAATAGTAGCAATGGTCAAATATATAAGTATCAGCCCCAACTAATATATCAAGTAAAAAATGTAAATTACTAGGCTCAGTCCTAACCCCCTAGTTCCCAGAACCAGACCCTTGCACAAAAGATTTTATATTCTTCAAAGTAACATAATTCTTCCCTCCTTTGACAGTGATTGGTGTCCCTTTATAAGATGATTGTGTTTGAGGCACTCCATCACAAAGCCAACTCCTATCAGGTTCATTATTCTGCATTCCACTTGTGCCACTTTGAACCTAAAAAAGGCAATACATGAGTGATATATTCATTCAAACTGAACACTGTAATCTTAAAAAATTGAATATATATGTGAACCAAATGAATACTTGCACTAGTATTGCCAGCATTTGTTCCTTGCTCGCCTCCTTGAGATGTTGAGTTCCTCATGAACTAAAATGAAATAGTAAAAAAAAGATCAATATGTTGCCAACAGTAACCAAATAAAGGATATCTTCACAATATATTACTTCCTGGTAGTTTTGATCTTATTTGAGATTGTTGAGTTTCAACTGGTGGTGTTAAATGTATTTCCTCTTGGTTGACTGCACCTTCATTAGTAGGTTGGTTCCCTTTTTACTTCTTGTGAAATCTTGAATTATGTCCATACTGCCAGCAAACTTTGCATCTAAGAGAGTTCTAATGTTTTCCCCAACGTCCCAAGACTGCTATCTCCAACTTGGGTTGGTTCGTCTCTATTCCTTTTCCTCAGCTTCTTTGGCCTACCAAGAAGTTTGTTGTATGTTGGAGGTATCATTGTCGGACTACCTTGAACCTCAGTGTTAGTTCGCAAAAGCACGTTAGTTATCTAAAAGAAGGGCTGAATAGATATTTTAAAATTTCTCTGTTTAAAATACTTAGTCAGTATTGGTGATACTGACTGCAGCGGAATATATGTTCTGTTCCCCTTCAAGATAATGCAGTTAAGACGAGATAAACAGTTATAACAGATATAGCAGTTATAGTAGTTAATGACAGACAATGAGACACAGGGTTTTAAGTGGTTCAAAGCCAACGCGACTCCTAATCTACTCTTCTACTCCACGAGTAGGTAATCCACTAAGGATGTCTTCTTACAACTGGATCACTTAGATCCCTTCAAGGCCAGCAGCCCTGGAACTTCACTTAGTTCACTTTTGAACTCTTTAAGTCCTTTGACTTGGATCTGCTCTTAGTTCACTTTTGAACTCTTCAAGTCCTTTGACTTGGATCTTCACTTAGTTCACTTTTGAACTCTTCAAGTCCTCTGACTTGGTACCTCACTTGGATTGGCAGTTGATAGTTGAGGTGTGCTACTCAGTTGCAGTTCAACTTTTGTCTTTTAAAGGACTGAGTAGCGAAGCAAGCTTTCTTCAGTATCGTAGTGTTGCTCGTTGAGTGTTCTTGAGCTTTTTCAATGTATTCTTTCTTTATGCGTCTTGCTTACTTAGTCTGAATCCTTGTCTGATTTCCTTATAAAAGAGCCATTCAAAAATGGCCGTTTTGAATGCTCCCGTTGCTTCATTTAATGCTCCAGACGTTTTCTGTGCAGTGATGTTGACGTCCTGCTTTTCTGCTGCTCTGCCGCCTGGCTCACTGACACAGCAGACTGTATCTTTCACCTAACACCTGAAAAGGTGTTTTCTGCAGGCTACTTTAGTCCTATCCTTAGCTTCTACAATACGCTTCATCGATTTGGGCTAAGGATGAATATGGAAGTATTGGGACTATCACTTTGTCAACGGCTATAAGCCTTTCTTCATTTGTTGCTCTTCCTCTCTTCATTAGATCTTTAATCTTTGATGTTGACTGGAGGAACACTACGATTATGGTCATTGTGGCACAATCGTTGTGTGTTGGCTTTGCACAGCGTGATTCAGACTTCTTCGTAGAGCACACTACGATTTCTCTTAAGCTCTTGGTAGACTACGATTCCTTGCTTGCTTGTCTTGTAGACTTCACATTTCTGATAGCACTCTGCGATTCCTAACTTGGCTCGACAGATGCTTTTCAACTTTTATAATTCTCAGTGTGGCTTCTGAGGTAAACTACTATTCTTTGATGCTTTCACTTGAGCTTGACGATTCTTGCCTTGGCCTCTGCAGACTTGATTCTTCGGCAGACTTCTAGTTTGTATATCTTCACTCAAGCTCCACGTTTTCTGCCTTAACTTCTGTAGGCTTGAATCTCTTGGCAGACTATGATTCCGATATCTTAAGCTCCACGATTCTGTCCTATCTTTCTAATGCTGTCTTTGACAGACTACGATTCTGTCAAGACTTTAACTTTTACAGCTCAATTAGATCAACCTAACAAGTTTGATCTTTTCTTCTATACATTCATTTACAAAAATGATAAACATTAAGGCTCAGATCAACCTAACACGTTTGATCTATCATCTAAGTCCTTATACAATGATTCTCTTAAGGACTGTACACTTAAGCATTTATATTTACTTTCAATATTAAATCTGAATATGCAATTCCTAACACTCAGCTTCCCACATATCTGAACTCCCCATTGGAGCAATGACTGGTGCATAAACTAACTGATAGGTACTAATCTTGTAGAGATCATTCACATATGTACTAGGGTCCAGATTCTTGAAAGACATACATGCAATGGCATGACTACATGGTATGCCAGTGATGTCCCATCTCCTACAACTGCTGTGACGCCCCCAAATCCGGGTCTCTAAAGCCTCGGAACTGGTACGTTATAGTGCTAAAAATATATTAATAAATACCATCTTTATTCATAACTAAATGAATACAACCTGGCTTATATGCCAATTAATACAGTATTCCCTACTGTTCCAGAATCTGTAACCTTTACAATTGGTTATTACATTTATAGATCGTTCATGATCTATAATTTAAATGATATTCACAAGTCTAAACCTATCACACATCGAGTCTTTAACGGTGTTCAATACAGTATGCTGAGTGGTTTCCCACAACAACCAACAAACTAGTTTCCGTCTCGTTTACACTGTTTTTCACAGCGAGTTAGATCGGTTGCTAGTTCGTATATACCTCCGCTCCCTAAAGAAATCATTTAGCCCAGCTACTATACATCAACCATTAAAGAGTACGACTGTACCAATACTTTATCATATAACTTGTGAATTAATACTTAATCTTTCACTTTATAAGTCCTTCTGTATAATCTAGTAAGCCGAATACCTAAATCCAGCAAACCAAATGCCTAATCCAGCAACTTGGATACTTAATCCAGCAACCTGAATTATCCACACCACTTTACAAGTTCATAAAAATTTAATTCATTTCCTTTACAACATTTATGAGCAAGTATAACTCACCATCTAATTTCAACTTTCTCGTAACATATACAAATCGTTTCTTATAACTAAACGATTTACCAACTTACTAACCATTAGTTAAATTGTCAGAATAATTATGTTGAATGCTCTTTATCACAACATACATCTTCTATAATCCGATATCTTTAATGATTTTTTCAATATCTGTACAAGTTTTATTTTTGCAAGGAATGAGCATGACGGCTCAGCTAGTTCAACAGTCTACACCTTTCATGCTTCACATAGCATATAAATTTCATATATTCATGCATCAAAAACTTTAGTCAATGCATCTAGCCATGCTTCATGCATTTCTATATGCATCATACCTTTCATGATATGCATCTCTATATCGTTCATAATTATCATACAACACAATATATTCTTCATGTTGTAAATTTAACACAAACATCACATATTTCATGCTTTGCATTTAGTCACATTGTAATGATCAGGGATTTTCAAGTTGCATTATTAATTAAATAAAGAATTTAATTTCTAATAAATTAATTTTGTACGGTTTAATTTAAAATTTTGTGACATATAGGGAATAAATAAGTTATTATTTATGTGGAAAGTATATGTATTCTCTATATGGTCATATATTGAATTATTGTAAGGAGAATTAAATAGATGGCTATGAAACCTAATTATACATTAGGTTAGTAAGTAAATAACCTAAGAGTTATAGCAATAAAGAATGTTAGTATGTATGATTATAATATTTTAAGGGATAATTTTTATTATCTCAAGTGATTAATTATTTTATAACCTAAATAAGACAAGTCTAATTAGGTTATAAAATTTAATCATTTTAAATTCCAAATGGAATGGAATGGAAACTCTAAGTAACTAATTAGGATAAAATAAAATTTAGGTTTTTGGGTCATGTTAATTTACATAGCCCAAACAATGAAATTGGAAGCCCAAAAGAATTAAATGAGTGACCCAAACCTAGCCCAATTGAAGAGGGGCATTGTGGTCATTTGCTAAAGCATTACTTGGCATGAAAAAAAAAGAAATCAAAAATGGGAGGTAATGGCAAGGGAATATCCGGCCATGACAAGGGTAGAAAGGGAAGGTAAATTTATTTTT
This sequence comes from Panax stipuleanatus, assembly GCA_020205555.1. Lineage (NCBI taxonomy): Eukaryota > Viridiplantae > Streptophyta > Magnoliopsida > Apiales > Araliaceae > Panax > Panax stipuleanatus. The sequence continues at coordinate 162,281,630 of CM035117.1, forward strand.
TGCTAGCTTGTCCAAGTTTGTGGAGAAAATCTACCAACTATCTTACCAACTCCCCATGTGTCAAATGGCAAACTCATCCAACACTTTTGTTTAGTGTAGCAAGCAAGCATGTGGTGAATGTATCTAATAATTACATACATTAATTAGTAAAATAAAACACCAAATTACTACACTTACTCCTTTACACTCACAAGCTTCAAGTTGCTATAGATCAAAACATAGAGAGAGAGAGAGAGAAGCCTTGCTAATTTCGGCAGCTAGGAGAGCAACAAGGGAGTGAAATATTTCATGCATCCTAAGTTCCTAAACTATTTTGGGAAGAAGAGAAGGTGTGCAAGAAGATCAAGGTATGTCTCTAAGAAAATTTTGCAAGTTTAGTACACTTTATTTGGCTTAATCTTGAGGAAACAAGGAGCTTAATGTTTGACCTTTTGTAAACCCTTGTTTTGTATGTGTATAAGTGATTTGTATGAGGATCTAAGTATTTTTCATGTTGATAGTTGGAACCAAAGAGAGAAAATCATGTTTTGTTCCATTTTGTTCAAGAAAAATGTTTTTATGGTATACCCTAAGTATTTTTATGTTAGATCCTTGGGGTTTATATGGTAAATGTTTAAGATCACATTATTATACTAGATTTTTAGTTTAGTATGTGATTATGATGGATTTGCATGATTTAGTATGGTTAAATTTGGAAGAAATAAAGTTAGAATGATTTTTATGAAAAGTTTGGTTTATTAGTGTAATAAAGCATGTTAATCTTGAAATCTATAAGTGGTATTTGAGATTTGTTTTTTTTGTAGGTTAGATATAAGAGTTAAGGACTAAATCCCTTTTGAATCACTTAAAAATGTTAGGAAATGATCAAGTTTTGATTTTTGTTCCAAGCTATGCAATCTGTCAAATAAACCAAACGGAACAGTCACTTCTGACCCAATTTCCAAACTCAAAACAGAACCAAATTAAGTGTTTGATAAATGGAAACTGTAGTTTAAGAAGTTACGAATCCAACGCCTCCGACGGAACTTAATTCCGAGTTGTACATTTCGTTTTACAAGCGTTTCCGTAAGGGACGTCAAATCTGGAAATTTTGGGCGTGGATGGCATTATCGTAATTAAGTGAAAGTGAAGAATTATTGAATAATAATTCTTAAAACCATTAAATGGTTAGAAAATTAATTATATAAAATATTAAATATAATTAATTATTTAATTATTATTTAAGTGATATTAAATGATAATTAAATAAAGATTAGTGTTAATAAAATAACTAGTTATTATTTAATCGTAATTAAATAAATAATTAGAGATTAACAAATGGATTAATTATTATTTAATTAATGATTAAAGAATGTTTAAGTAAGATTATGTAATAATAATGTAATTACTTAATTACATTAACATAAAAGGTTATAATTATTTATTATTAAATAATAAATAAAGACAAGTAATAATTAATTATTTTTAACTTTAATAAGAAAGAATAATTAAAGATTTATGAGATGAATTAATTATTTATTATTTAATTAATATTAAATAATAGATAAGGATAAATGATAATTAATTATTCTTTAATTAATAAAAAGGAATAATTAAAGACTAATAATGTAAATAAATTAATTATTTACTATTCAAGGATAAGGAATTAATTAATTATTATTTAATAATTAATTAATAATTAAAGACTAATAAAGTTAATACATTAATTATTTATTATTTAATTAATATTAAATAATAAATAAAGACAAATATTAATTAATTATTATTTAATTAGTGTTAAATAATAATTAAAGACTGATAAGGTTAATAATATTAGATAATTAAAATATTATTAAATAATTAATAATATTATATTATTAGAGGACTAATAATAATAGATTCTTTAAATATTATTAAAAGATTAATAATATTAGAGAGAGATTAAAATATTATTAAATAATTAATAATATTAGGAAGCGAATAGAATATTGTTACAAGGTTAATAATATTGTTCATGCGTTAAGATACTTACTTAATAATAATATTATCAAGGGACGATAATATTATTAAGGAATTAATGTGATATATAATATTTGATTATGTGATTAATGTTAGATAATATATGAGAATAATAATATTATGAATAATTATATGTTATACTAATTGAAGGATCTATGATAGGTCTTTCCAAAGAGGATAAGTTAAATTCATTAAGCGGATTATAGAATTGCGTAGCAGTAGTCCGCAGACAAGGCAAGTTCTTTAACTCAAACTCGAGTTATTATTTCAAAGCATGTTAGTGGATAATTATTGTTGATTATTCCACATTTCTTAATATTATTGTTAATCGCACTTTGTGCAACTGAATTCATGTTCTATAATTATTGAACTGTGAATCAATTAAAGTTCTTTCATTAGTGAACTGTTTATGAGATTGATCTATGCTAGTTGTGTCAGCTGGATCGAATATGTTTTAAATTTGATAAATCAAATAGATTTTAAAAGCTGTTCTTAACCAATTGATTTGGTAAGGACTCGAGACTGAGGAAAAGAATAATTTTATTAAAGCATTATATTGAAAAAAATTGTTGCTCGACTATTAAGTGTTTATACATAATTCACCGGATATGAAAGGCTGATCCCCTTGAATACCAAAATTTACTAAAAGGACCAGTTTAAATACTGACAACCTTAGTATATGTTCCTGGTTATTTCAAACCACTCATCATCTATTATTCAATTATTGAGACTTAATTCATGTTCTTTCACAATCGAATTCCATTGTTGAACATTAAACGTTAAATTTCTTTCTAATCATGATATATCTCCCTTGTATTTAAACTTGCTAAGCAAATTAGATGCTTACTCTTGCTATATCATGACGTTTATTTCAGCTAAGCTAGAGGCATCAAATAAGAAAGACAAAGGCAAGGGCAAGGTTCAGGAACAGTAGTTGTTAAAGATGTTTAATTATTAGCTAATATAATGTAATTAATTATGTAAACCTTATGTAATAGTAAAAGTAAGTTTAAGTTAAGGTTAAGAAGACCTTGGGATTATTGTTGTAAGACTTTATATTAATGAACGATTTACGTTTATTATTCCGCAATAGTTATAGAATGTTTATGATGATGATGTATTGTGAGCATCAAACTCGAGGTTAGAGAACCCGAATTTGGGGGCGTCACACACATAACATTCATGTAATCAACGAGTTCATATAAAGCACGTATTACATTAACAACCATAACATAGTTTAATACATATTATCACATAAGAACAAGTTACTAAAGAACTTGCCTCGAAGTGTTCCTTGCGCGATTAGTAGAATTTGTTCTTCCGTTGTCCTACATTATTAAGTGCATATACAACCATAATTAACTACATAACGACGTTTGTTAGTCATTTATGCTAGCTCTACTTTATATTTCACTATTTTTCGTTTTTAAATCTTGAGACACAATGCGCAATCATGTGTTCAAGTCTTTCTTGGACTCTTTATCATCCATTCGATTTATTTACGTTAAACCTCATTGCACGTCTTATTACGTCATAAGTTGATCGACTCTAGTCGATTTAATTTACTATGTCGATTTATAACTCAACAGTTTATCATTACTTTTTATTCCGATGAATGCCTAATATTCTCATTAAGCCTTCTTAACCTCTCTATCATTCATCTTAAACTGTCGTCTAATATTATTAACCATTTAATAATATTTTATTCCTTTAGTAATATTATTAATCATTTAATAATATTATTTAAAACTCATAAACAATTTTAATTTAATTGTCTATCTCTTACTATTTAATTTATTTAGTAAACAAATCAAACCCTTCATATAACATTTTATCAAAAATGACCAAATTACCTCTATATGGTCATAATATAACATATTAATGATTATTAGTCACTAAAATCATATTAACAAATTTTAGGACTTAATATAATCTAATGTTCTTAATTATTCTTAACTTAATCGTAGGCATGAAAAATACCAAATCATTTTAGTGTTTTTTTTATCTTTTGGCAACACATATATACATATATTCCATTCACAAAAATAATTTTCCTGGAATTTTTCAATTTCATTTAGTATTTTTCAAAAGTCTGTTTTTAGTTCACAACTTAAGAAAATTAGCTATACCATGATCAACTCCAAGAATTCCCAACTCTTGGCAGAATCTTACACGTATTAACATGAATTTTCAGTTTAAATTTCGTGGTCATCGGAGTTATAGAACTCCAGTTATAGCCATATTTGTCGAAAAAACCTAAAAGTTGAAATGACTATAACTCAGTCAATATAAGTCGGAATAAGCTCATTTTTGGACAGGAGCTACTTTATATCATATATTTTCATGTCCCAAAAGGACAGAATTTATTTCATGTTCTAAGTGGCCGAAACTGCCTCCAACAGTTTTGGGCAGCTTGCTCATTCATATTTTTCAAATTTTTCCTACTTTGCTAAAAATAGTCCACACAAAAATTTAAAAGAAATTTTTCAGTGATTCCACTTGGAAAAGTTAGAATACTCATAGATCTAACTCTAGGACTTTACCACACTCAAAAATTCAAAATATAATGAGAGATATGGTTGTTTGAATTTCATGTTTCATTTTCTTAAAAACTGATTTTTCTAACCTTTGTGTTTTCTAAGAAAACTTCCATGATCTCTTGATTAATCCAACATGAACCATCATAAATCATCATAATACATACTAATACTCCTTAAGATCATGGATCTACCATGATCCATCATCTATTTCATTAAACTCCCATAAAAACAAGATTAAACATAGTTTAAGGGTTAGTATTTCTTATACCTTCTTGTTTTCTGGCTTAACTTCTTCTTCCATGCTTCCATGGCTACCCACCACTTTAGGCATAAACAAAGCACATAAACATAGTAGGGATTTCAGATTTTAGAAGAAATATATCCAAGAAATTACTATGGATTGAAGTTTAGGAATTACCTTTAATGAGTTTTTTCTTCATTTTCTTTCTTCTTATTCCTCTTCTTTCTCTTCTTCTTCTCTTCTCTTCTTCTTCCCTCCCTCATCCATGGCTGCTCTCTCTTTCTCCTTTCCTTTTCTATTTCGACGGGTAGGGGTGAAAGAGATGAGAGAATGATTTTCTCTTTCTTTTCTTTTCTTTCCCTTTCTTTCTTTTTCTTTCTTTCTTTCTATTTCTTTGTTAAGTTAGTAAAGAAAATTAAGACCAATGGCAAAGTAGTCTTTAACCATCACTAGGAAAGGGCAAAATGGTCTTTAAGTCATCTCAAAAAAAAATTGAAAATTTTCTCATAGGACATATTAGTCATAATCAATTTTCTTTAAGGACAAAATTGTCATCTTACTATAATTAGGAAATTTTCTAGAAATTTCCTTCAAGGATGCCATGGTCATTAACAAATTTCTCTTGCGACAAAATTGTCATTCCTCTATTACTAGGAAACTTCCTAGCAATTTCCCTCCTAGAACACAAAAGTCATTAATAATTTTCTGTTAGGGCAAAATAATCTTTTGCCACTTCAACAAAATTTCTTAATAATCATCACCCATCATTACTAGTGGGGCCCACCCTTATATACCAACACTTTTTCTGCATTTAACTCAAGTATGGATAGTTCCTAACCATAGCTATTCTGCTAGCACATATCTCATTATTTTGGGTTACTAAATAAATCCTCATTGGGCTACCTAATAATTCCTTGGGCCATGTAATTTAACATACTCCAATACTTTTAATTTATCTTACCCTAATCATTTAATTAGGGTTTCTATTTACTCAATTGTGATTTAAATCCTTACAAATGTACTTTTAATTTCTTAACTCAATTAGACTTGCTTTAATTAGTTTATAAAATTAATTAGTTGAGATATATAAAATAAATCTCGTAGGGTTAGTACATATTTTAAATACTATTATTCTCCCATACCATAACACTTAGGTTATTCAATTTCTCATTCCTAATATATAATTAGGTTACATTAGTTTCTTTTATTTGTTTATATAAAAAACAAATGTAACTATCACATAATATTCATACCAAATAATTTATAAATTTGAGACATGTCCCACAAATCTCATATTGTATTTATCCTTATCATTCCACTTGCTACATTATATATAGCACATCACTAAGTATATATATATATATATATATATATATATATATATATATATATATATATATATATATATATATGTTTATACATATACTCATCCGCTTTTAAACTCATAGCAGCCCTTCATGTAAAATTTTATTTCTTTAATAAAATTTTCGCATGTATCATTATAAAATTTCTTACACTATTCAGTTCGCATCAAATTTATAGGTATCATAATACCTCATCCTTAACATTCCTTCAAATACATATAACTCCATTTATAGGGTTTTGAAATTTTGTAACCCATATTTTCTCTATTCTCATTCAAATAGTAAACCATATAGGTTTTACTTAAAAATTTTAACGAAATTCTCAAATTCTCATCTAGGTTTTATTCTTTAACCTTTATTTTAATCATTTAAAATCTTATAAATTTTTGGGTTGTCACAATTGCAGCCCTTTGTCTCCAAATCTACTGAGTACTGTTCTCCATACATGGTCCTTACTTGGTATCTAAATTCACTAGCAGCTGTAGGGATTGACTCTCCTGCTAATTTTTTTCCAGACTCTAACCTTTCTAGTGCATTTAGATAAGGTCCCCATACCATCTCTTGTATACATCTCGATTAAAGGTCATCCTTTTCATCAACAAGTCTCTAATATCCTCAAGCATACTTAGGATAGGCTTCTCTCTTGCCAACTTGATCATCCCATTGAAGCTCTCACACAGATTGTTAGTCAAAATATCACACTTTGGATATGGACTGAAATGTGATTTTGACCATCGGTGGGGTGGCTTGTCTGCTAGCCACTCGATTACATTAGGATTAAACTTTTTCAGTTCCTCCATTGAGTGCTTAAACTTTATCTTATTACTAGCCCTTGCACAATTCCACAATAATTCCTTAGTTGCATACCACTATGCCCAGCATTAGCAAAGTTCTGGTGCAAGTGCTGGAAAAAAAACCTTCTCTCAGCATTTAGGACTATATCATCATATGCTGCAATCAGCCCTTTCTGTTTGTCAGACATAAATGTCCACCCATATTCATTCTTGATCCCTACATCATCATTTAAAATTTTTAAAAACCATGTCCATGTGGCCCTTGTCTCACTTTCCACAACTGTATATTCCAAAGAAAACATGTTATTTTTAGGATCAATACCTACTGCAGTTAAAAGAACTCCTCCATTTGTACTATTTAGGTGGGTACCATCAACCCCAATGATAGGTCTACAATGCATGAATCATGACTTTAGTCCTCCCAAACAAATATAAATCCTTTTAAAAATTGGTTGTCCTCTTGCTAGTGTACCCTCTTCAGTAACCAACTCAACTGTACTACCTGGATTTAGCCTCTTCAACTCTTCAGCATACTGCCATAGAAACACATATTGTTCATTAATGCTGCCTTGGATTATCTGCACTGCTTTGACCCTAGCTCTATAAGCTTGAGCCTCTGATATCTTCACAATATCTTCCCTCCAAACAATTTCAACAAAGGTGGCAGCACTTGTCTTTGGATTTTTTTTTAATTCATAAACATACTTCTCTGCAAGCCACCTAGAGTTAACATGCCTATTTCTAGCATCTCTCGAACAAGTATGGGAGCCATACAACTTCTTAACTTGCAATGTATTCTCCCTCTGCAACTTACTAGCATATATCATCCATGGACAAGGAAGACTGCATTTATAACCAACTTTGAAAGCTTCATTCTTGTATATTACTGGATTTCTTCCATGCTTGACTGAGTGAGCTCTAACTGCCTTCTTGAATACCTTGTTGTCCTTAAACAACATTCCCTTTTCAAATGTAGGATCATCCATCATAGTTTAAGGATCAAACTCTGGCCGTTTTGGTCCATCTTCATCTTCATTTACAACCATTTCTGGAATTCTTTCTTGCATAAGATCCTCCTCATCATCAATTAGTCACCTTCTCCTTCTCTTTTGCAGTCACCTTCTCCTTTCCTTTAGCAGTCATCTTATCCTTCCCTTTTGCAGTCACCTTCTCCTTCCCTTTAGCAGTCACCTTCTCCTTCCCTTTTGCAGTCACCTTCTCCTTCCCTTTTGAGACCCCTACTTCTTCTTGCTCTGTATTATCTGGACCATTTATGTCTTCTATGTCACTGTCCACATTACCATTGAATGCAACGTCATCTTCCTTATATGAAATATCATAGAATTGTTCATTGAATGAGGTATCTTCACTATCATCATCACTGAGGTAGATGTCTTCCTCATCACAAACAGGTGCATAGATGTCTTCCTCATCACTACCAATTTGACCCTGGAAACCTTCTTCATTGTCAGGACCATGGTTGCCTTCCTCCTCATCATCAAATATCTTCAATGGAGATTGGATTTGTAAGGGCTGCTGACTTGTCATTACTATATCCACCTCTCTAGACTACAAAATAAATGGCTTCAACTTCATAATATCATCAACCTAGTCCAGTTCCTTGTATCCCCCAACTGTACTCCAATGATAGAATACTATTAACCCACAAAGACCAACCTCCATTGCCATAGTAACCAACTCTTTTGGGGTTAACTGATTAAGTTCACAATAGTCAAAATACTAAGATTTACCCCCCCCCCCTCATACCCCGCATCTACAAACTCACCACCATAATGCAATCTTACAGAAAATAAGATATCATCATGCAAATCTGCAGTCAACAAAACCATATAAATACACCACCAACAACAAAGAATAATTATTTAACACTACTTCCAAGCATAATCAGTTAAAAAACAAAAAGGATATAAAGAATATTTTGGGACCCAAAGAAGGGACCACACAATTGTTAAAGAATGAATAAATAAAGAGGAGAAATGCATGTCTGTAACTGATATTTATATACACACCTATATCATAACTTTCCCAACTATCATAACAGTAAAAGTACCTATGTCTGTAAAAAAAAACTTTACCTCCATATTTTGGAGTTCGTCTGCCTCCCAAATCTCGTTTTTTGACCACCCACACCATTGCAACCTCCCAAACACTGATTTCGCACATCGAAGACCTTCTATAGAGCTCTGCTAGCCACAAATTGCCTCCAGATTGACACTATCGTTGCCGATCGTTCAACTTTTAGGGCAAACCCAACCCTTGCTTTTATCGAACTCTGTTTTCAATTACCTTGCTTCAGCCGTATATGTGAAAGTGAATAAAGGAAACCGCCTACCTTGTATTTCAGTTGTATTACATAATTAATTCAGTATATTGTAATGGTATATACATTTAAACCGTATTAAATAGCATTCAGGGGTATATTTGGTCCGAATTTTTTTTGGGGGTTAGTTTTGTTTACTTAAGTGTACTTGGAGTATGCTAATATAAAGTTTTAAACATTAGGGCCATAAGTGTAAACGAGTCATACTTCGAGGGACAGAAGTATATTTAGCCCAATCCATTTTTTACTAGGGTCTTGGCAATAGAAACGTGGTATGGGAGGGATAATATCGAGAAGTATTGGAACAGCTTCTATTTTGTACTCAATTAGAGTGGGAAAATTTAATGCATAAAACTTATTTTTTCTAAAAATTTGGCTTGTTGGATGTTATCTGCATCTGAATCATGAAATGTTCGACACAAGGTGTGTTTAATTTTATAAAATGTTCTTCAACATCTGCTTCAGGGACATATGGGATAGCACAATGATTTTGAGTTGCTAAAAATGTTGACCATTGTTGTGCTTCTCTAGAATTTTTGGCACTTATGGTTTCATGAATCTCATTCCATCTGTCAATGAATGTCAAAACAAATTATTGGTGTTTGGATGGATTATAATTTCAATCAAATTCAAATTATTGGAGCAACTTCAAGAGATTCGATTAATTCCCTTTATGGGAAATGAGAGAAGCTATATTGGTATTATAAATTGGAAATTATATGATGTTAAAGATTGGCTTCTAGTCAATTGGTTTGGGGTAGCTTTACAACAATGCAAGCCTCGCCACAAAGGAATGAGCAGTTTATTGAGGCCCTAAAGAATGTTACTTGGATCGTGGTTCGATTTGGTAAGTGGTACAATGTACAATAGGGCTAGGTTTCTTCAAATTGCTTAGTTGGTATGGAATACGTTTTCGGAACTTTGTGTGTTGGGAATAGTTTTCTGAAGTGTTATAGTTAAAAACTAGTTGAGGTATATTTAAATATGTTTGATTTGTTTCCAAATGTAGTGTTACAACATATGCAGTTTTGAGGAGGAAACGCCATGTCAGTGCTTACGCACAAAGGGTGTTTGCTACGTTAGTTGGTATTTCTTAGAATTTTCTTTTATGTTTCTAATAAAGTGTTCTAGATTTACGTATGTGGTAATTATGCTTGTTAATATTCTAGATATTTTTCATGATTATTATACATTGTTGACTAGCCTTCCATTAGATTGATTCTAGCCATTGATTGTATTGGCCATAGGACTACATAAGAGGATACTCTTCATTTGTAAATCATAAAACAAAGTTGTAATTATACTTTCGAAATAGAAGTTTAAGTAGATAGGAGAAAAAAGTTTTGGACTGCTAAGTTTAGTGTTTTAGAACGAAAGTGTATATTGTTTTGGAACATTCATACCAAAAATTGGACTTCTAAATATATTAAGCACTATGTTTGGCAGATAAGCTAAAAATGTATATTCAAAATGTCCAATAAGTTATAAGTTGTAAAATATGTACCTACATACCAACTTTTTGTCTTTTGTTCATTGGATGTGTTGTATTCAAATTATAGCTTATCTTAAATAAGCCAAAATAAACACTCCTTTTTCAGCTTATTTTTGTTTTTATGTTTATTTTCCTTCTAGTGTTTTTTTCAGGTTATCTGCATCTAATTTCATCAGTTCAAGTTTTTAGAGTATTAGGTCTGGCGGTACCCAGCTTGTTAAATCCACCCAAAAAATAAAAGTAAAGAAAGAGAGGAATATGGATGGAGGAATTGCTTAAACTTTCTATTCCTTCCCCCCCCCCCCCAATATAATTATGGTTATATTTTTCTCCCCATCAACTTACATTGGTAAACTATTGTGGTCATCGTGAGTCAGTGTGACGCTCCCAAATCCGGGTTACCTGACCCCCGAGTTTGGTGCTCACGATCCAACATATAGATATCATCTAACTACCCATTTATTTATGAATAGAAATATACATCTCATTAACTGATATTGTTAATATATTATCCCAGGTTTTCTAACCTTAATATTACAAACATACCCTTAGTTATATAAAAAGGGTTATATATAACAACATAATAAATACGGTTCATAGTAACTACTCCTGCAGTTTGCCTTTGCCCTTGTCCTTCTCAGACCCTCCGGCTACTTTGTTCTTAGCTGAAATGTTATATTTAAGCAAGGGTGAGCAACGAGTTTGCTCCGCAAGTAAATCATACAATAAAGTATAAGAATCCAGAATATTAGACTATCGTTTCGATAGAATGTCACCAAAGTTCGAAGGACTTTGAATTAGTTGAACAAATCATTAATCAATAACAAGTCTTTCTCTCATTTTATGCAAAATAATAATTCAACAGTGAAAGAGTACAACGCTTCCGAAGTTTTCAACAATGTTTAATCGCTTATCAAAAATCAATTCTACGCAATAACAAAGTGGATAATTACCAGATTTTATGCTGAGCGATCCCGCTGGATCTTGAACTTCTCTAGTAACTATCAAAGGTTTTACTTTGAATTACCCAGGTGTATCAGATAACCATAAAGATTAAATCATACCCCTCCGCAAGTACACAAAGTGATCAGCTTCGTTGTACCCAATATTATGCATAATACTAACACGCGCGCAACAGCCGAATATACGACCACAAGGCCCCCTTTTTATCAAAAGGTTGTTCTTCTCAGTCGTATAACCAGAATTTAAATTACAACAATGAAATATGATGATTTTAATATCTAATCTCTTTCTCGATCTAGCCGAAATAATTGGCATCGACCTTTCAATAATAACTGAGTTCCTTTCTCGAACCTAGCAAGTTTCAACAAATGTTCGTCTAGCCAAAACAACTAGCTACGACATATCTCAAACGATTCAATAATAGACAGGAATTAACTGTACTATTTGCAATCAATAATAACTTCTACGGATGTGAATAACCAACAACAGTTATTCCCCAAGCATATTCTCAAAATCAATAATTCAATTTCATTTAATAAACATGCACTAACTGCGAATAATCAACAATAATTCTCAGACGTGGTATAATCAGCAATAATTAACCACCACTATATTTGAAAAATAATAACTCGAGATTGAGTTAAGAAAACTTGCCTTCTTCGTTGATTACTGCTACACAATATATTCTATCTACGTTTGAAAGACCTATAATCAACAATATCGGTCTCATAATTAGCCCAACAAATCATAACACATAGCACTATAATTTACAGTCAATATATCTCCTAGACACATCATCACATAGTCACATCATTGTTTATAACTTATACACACACTAATCAAGTCTAACTAGTTCAGTCTGGTTGGACTTCAGTCTCAGCTCGGTGTCCTGGTCACCCTTATCAGACAATTAACACATTTATTATCAATTAAACTTTGTCTCAAAGCTTCAATATTATTTTAAATAAGTCAAATATCATACATAATATTTTTCAGAAGCTTTTAATAATTTTTAAATAATTATTATATTTTATAATAATTTTTCAAACACTAGAATCATTTTACATGATTTAAATACTGAATAATCCTCTCATCATTAATATTAAAATAATATTAAAATATTAATGAAACCCTTGTAAAAATATTAAAGTAATTTATAATAACTCAAAATATTTTTAAATCACCAATATTCTCCTTAAATGATTTTTAAAACAATTAAAATCATTTTTAAACAATTATCATTAATATTTAAATATTAATGTATTTCTCATCAAAATATTAAAAGTCATATTTTATAACTTCAAATATTTTTAAATCACTTATTTCATTTTTAAATCAATAAAAATCATTTTTAACTCATTTATTTAATATAATAATTAAATAAATCTAGTATCATTAATATTATATTATTAATGAAATTTATCTCAAAAATATTAAAATTTTCATTTTATAACTTCAAATATTTTTAAACACTTTATTCTTATTTAAAATGATTTTTATAATATTAAAATCATTTTTTTACTAATTTATTTAATATACTTATTAAATAAATTAAATATCATTAATATTCAATTAAATATAAATATTAATGAAAAATATGTCAAATTATCAAAAGTTAATTTTCATAACTTAAAATAATTTTTAAAACTAATTTTGTAATTTTTAGAAATTATTTTCTATTTTTAATTATTTTTCAGAAATTAATATAATTAATTTTATTAAAACCGTCGCTATAGCCTATAGCGACACTTTCTATCGCTGTTGGTGTTCTTGAGCTTCAAGAACACTGACGAACAGCTTCAAGGTGTCTCCTTTGACTACCTTTAATTCTCAGCCTATGTTGTTTCTGGGTCATCTAAGACATTGATCTTATAGTATTTATGTAATACTACATGTTCCAACAATCATCAAGGTCATACAACATCATAGTTGCAAGATTTAAAGCTTCAAACTCACTGTCAAAACGTTTCTGGGTTTTCTGGGTTACCCAGAAACCCAGTCAGTTCCAAGGTGTCACTTTTTGGCTTGATTAATCATAGGTTCTGATCATCAATTAGGTGTTTTAATGGTTCTAGATTGTATTTCTCATGTCAAGGAACAAGTATATAACTCTAGTTTAGTCCAACTACATCACAATCACAAGATTTGAGCTGGTCAAACCTTGTTAGAGAACTTGTTCATACGTTTTCTGGAAATTCCAAAAAACAGAAATCGTGATCAAACAGCCTAATTTGACCATCCATTACTTTCAATATATTTGTTATTTAAGGGATATAAAGGCATGAATCTATATTACATATAACAGACTACAACCTAGATACAACAACACAAACAAATCATCTAACATCTGTTAGATATAGGCTTAATAAAATCTTGTCAGACGCTGATGAAGAATTTTTGGGTTTCCCAGAAACTCTTGGTCATGCTCGGTCAACCCACTTTGACCATCAATATCTTGTAATATGGACATTCTATGAGAATGATTCCACTTCTAGATTACAGTCCACATTGCATAATACAAATCTAATACATCTAACAAGCCAAATCATAAATATGTATGAATCTATGGCCCCTGACATTTGCTTGTCAGACCATATTTTAGGGTTCTTAGCAGTTTTTCAAAACATCATTTTAAAGCATTTTGATGTTATGGATCTATGATATAACATCATAGATCACCAAATAACATCTAATAGCACTTAAATAAACATATAAACAACATTTTTGTCTTAGCATACAAAATCAAACTCAAGTTAGGGTTTATACCTCTCTTGTCCAATCTTTGATTCTTGCTCTCCTACACTGATCTTGATGATCTAGGGGCTTGGTTAGTGACTGAAATACTTGAATATTTCGTGGCTAAGGAGAGAGAAAAGGTTGGTTGAGTATTCGTGAGAAAATAAGCTTAAGTGTTGAATTTTCTCTCTCTTGAATCACTTAGATTGTTGATACAATGTATCTAACATGCAAGGTGGCACTTTAGAGATCAGATTTGGCCAAGATTTGCAACACATGGTCTTACCTAACATGGTGAGTCACAAGATTTGCTAAATCTCTTTACTTAAATTGTAAGTAAAGGGTAGTTTGGTCTTTTCGCCCCAAAAAAAAATTATTTTTGTAATTTCTCTCATATTTTTAAGGGTATTCTAGTCATTTGACATAACTTCTTTTAATTCTCACCCTTAAGGTTTGATAATCTCAATTAGGGTTTGCTAATTAGGGTTTAGGGTTCCTGATTATAAAATTAGGGTTTCCCAGAATTCGATTAGGGTTCTTAAATGTTCGTTAGGGTTTCTCAATCATAGATTAGGGTTTCTAATTCCTCATTAAGGTTTACTAAGTTTATACCCTATCCGATCAATCATTGATCATCAATTTTATACTGTACAAACACATATTCATCAATACAATTATTATAACTGTATTTTCTACCGAATCCCTATCCGTAACTAGAGTTAGGGTTTCTATTCTCTGTTAAACAAAATCGACTCATATTTCTCAATCAATACACAAATTGACCACTTCTCTAAACTCGTATCACAGATACTCAACACAATATCGATAATCAATATCATTATTAAAAAAAAAATTATTCGTAAAATTTCGAATTATTCAAAATTCTGGATCCTCACAGTCAGAGTTGTCATGTGCTTTGGATGTGCAAGTCCACTAACCTACCTAGTAGGAGAGTTGTGGGACTAGTACTTCTTAATGGAGTTAAGTGTCTATTATGTTTCTACATAATAATACCTTCTATATAATAAGCTCTTTAAACTAATTTATGTGTCTTACAATCAAATCTGATGTGAAAATTCTAGCTGAACATTTTCTCCTTAATTTTGAGAAATAAAGCATAAACTAAATAAACCAGCCTTTGATTTTCTTTTCCCATGTTAATATGCCAAGTTTTTCAACTATTATGCAGCTTGTGCATGGTGTGCTCGAATTGTAGCTTGCTTGACAGTACATTCACGCAAAGAGGATCGGTTTGGCGTAGCTCAACTCTCAGGGAGCAAGGCTGATGTTATATCAACTCTCATATCTTGCTTATTAGCTGTTGAAACATGCATGGGGAAGAAGACCAATTTACAGTCCCCACATTATTTGATGGGTCCTGCTGGTATCAAATGGGTGACTCCAAGCACAGGAAGGAGAGATCAGGCAGTGGTCACTATGAGAAAACAAAAAGGTAGCCCGGTGTACTCAAAAGCATATTTTATGGCTGACATACTGAGGACTTCAATATAGTGCATTGTGTCTACTTTCCACAAAGAGATGCTTGATAGTTCTAAATCAGGACTTCTGGATAAGGATTGGATCATAACAACCAAGCCTCCTTATGGAAGCCACGAGCTTTTGCTGCAGAAATCGAGTCTTTTCCTAGATTTCCGAGCTTGATAAGCCTACTTTTGAATAGGTTTTGGTGCATTTGAAATAAGAAAAGAAGAGTGTTGAAATATCCTTTTTTGCTGGATAAAGATTCAAGTTACAAGGGTTTATGCTTGGTGTTGTCCTCTGTTGTAGAATCCTGTGCATTATCAACTTTGAGGAAGGAAGGTGTTGTAGAGAGGCATACATATGAAATTGCTGTTAAGAATTCGGCTTTGGGCAGCTGCTACTGCAGCATACTGTGATAAAAAAGAACCTAATGGTGAACTTTACATAAGATGGGAGGAAATTGAAGGTCAAGTGTTTTTCCCATTCTTCTACAAAGGGATGTTAAAAAATCTGAATTCCATAGATATGTAGTTTACATAACCATATCAAAGGGTGAAGACTGTTTATTACTTTGTCAGGTCTTTTGCCAAATTTTCTATGTAAATTTTTACAAACTATTACTATGCTATTTCTTTCCTTCTATTGTGACAATGTTTTGAGCCTGAAATTATATTCCACTGCTCATATTCTTCTCAGTATCCTTCAGAAGATCTTTTTATTTTACGCTAGTGGTCTATGGTTGTGTTTGATGATGAAGCACTCAACATATTAGTACAGACTCGACTTTCTAGTGCAACTGTGTGAATTAGACTTGGGGCATGTTTGGTTATTAGTATTTATAGTGTTCGCAGATATAACACCCTTCAACAAAGGAATCTGGTGTTATTTATCTAATACATCTCATTACCATTACACCATAAAGATAATCATAATATCTTTACAAAACATTTGCGGAATCTTACATTCTACTCTCAGGTACAAAGACCTTAATTAATACATCATCTAATATTACTTTAAAATATTAGGACATTACTAATTATTACAATTAATACACAATTCTTTTAACTTTAACTTCCTCTCTTCGAAGATACTAGATTCTTCGGTCTGCTCTGACTTA
This sequence comes from Panax stipuleanatus, assembly GCA_020205555.1. Taxonomy (NCBI): domain Eukaryota; kingdom Viridiplantae; phylum Streptophyta; class Magnoliopsida; order Apiales; family Araliaceae; genus Panax; species Panax stipuleanatus. The sequence continues at coordinate 162,298,698 of CM035117.1, forward strand.
GCTGTAATTATATTAGAGTTTGCTAGAGTGAGCATTTAATTGCTCAGCAAGTTATAGCAGTTGAATAAACAACAAAATCAAGAATTAATTCAACATTCTTTGAAAACTTCAATAACCGAACCTTATCTATGAAGCAATTTGAATAAATAGGAATTAAATTAGATTTCTATCATTTAACATCTTCATCACCATTTTAAGAGAAAACCTTCTCTAATCCTTCTACTAAAAGGTTAATCTGGATCTTTGGCTCTTCTACTACTCATGAAGGTTGAACAATATTTTCTAACTGTAAATCTACATACCACTAACATCATATATATTTAGTCACAATCACCTAAGACCATCTATCATCTCATATTTATTAAGAACAACATTCTTTTATATCACTTCTACGACAACTCGTGCTACACAAATACATATGTGAAAAGAATCACATTCTCGACATATATATAAGAACAGCACAACACAAGTGTTCAATAGTTATCAATGTAATGAGCTGAGTGGCTCCCCACCTAAGAACTAATGAATTAGTTTTTCGTCTCATCTACACTGTCTCGATAGTAAGCTAGATTGGTTCCTAACTCATCTTAAACCTCTGCCCATAGAAATGAGTTTTTCTACTCAATTACTACACGTCAACGGTTAAAAAACATGTGACTGCACTCGCAACTTAAACTTAGTTAACACCGTAACATTTGACTAGTCGAAATTACTAATATCAACTCATTTCTTCACATCATTCACTATTCAACGAAATTTACCATCTTAAACAATTACATTTTTTAGAACTTATCTTCTTAAGTCTGCACGTAGGTGCGGATACTGGTTAGATACGATCTTGCGTATAACCATTAAAAACTATCTTATTGCACCGAGTGCAATCTTATCTCTAATTGTCCATCTAGCATATTCAACACATACATCAAATATTTTACTCGTAACACACATTCTTGCACGGAGTGCAAGACAACACCATCATATGCCCAAATATTTGATTGTCACAAAAATCTTATCATACTTCCTAGAATTATCATCGATAATTTCTCTAACAACATATATTCTATTCAGAATAGTTCAATAATTGAGTTAAGCCGAACTTAATGGCTAATAACTCTTTTACATACATCATACAACAAATTTCATAAAACAAATAAAATTCCACCATTTAAATTATGTCTTGCACAGAAAGATATTATGTACAAAAATCATACAACATTTGTGTTGGTTGATTTCACAATCAATAAATACGTCTAAGTATACACGGTCAACAATTAATAAAGTGATAAGATCAAGTGTCGAACCCACGTGAATCTCTATCTAATAAATCCCAACTACTAGTTTTATAACAATCCAATTTTATTTAAACTATCGAAATTTGAGATTATTAATTAAAAATAAATTAAATTAAACTAAGAGTGATTTTAGCACAAAGATTGATTTCAGATTTCAAAGCTTAAGACTACAATATCCCTAACTATGCAATATAAATCAACTATCCAATTCATCCAATTATTAAATCCACGTGAGTTGTTAACAAGAATTCATGATTATTTATAAGCCCTTTCCCAAGGTACAAACAAAATTAGTTAATTCAATTAATCTTGCAATATCCCTATGCAAAATAAGAGAATCAAATTCATTAAGTATCAATTCCCAAAAGCAACAAGTAGTTAAAAGAGATATCCCTATTCAATTCACAACTCTAATTATTCATTTCATGCAAACAATTAATAATACATGCTATCTATTCAGATCTAACCCTAGATTTCATTTCCCGAATTCATCTAGTGTATCACGCTAATCGTTGGCCAAACAATTAATCAATAACGGCAAAATACGATAGACAACTCAATTTGAATAAATAATTGGGCTTCAATAAATAATTAATTCATAAGCATAAAAGGTTCAATTGTAGTCTTAATTGAAAATTTAATTCATGCTGAAAATTAAAACCAAAAATCTCAAATAAGCCATCACAAGTTAATTACAAAACTAAATAAGGAAGAAAAGAAAAACTCTGTAAGTGTTCTTCAGTCTTCAAATCTTCACCCTGGAATCCTTGTGATGCTCTGCAACCTTCAATCTTTTCTCCTCAGCTTTCCAAGTTAATCTCTGTGTGTATCATCACATAGCAAGCCCTCTTCCTTATATAGCTTTAAGTTTCCTCCAATTCAGCTTTAATCGGAATCCTTAATTGAGTAGAAATTGGTCTCAGAACCCCAAGCCTTGCAACAAATTGGTCCAAGCTTCCCTGATGCTCAGGGCCCCGACGCTCTCAGCGCCTCGGCGCTATGGTCTTGTTGGAAATTACCGTTTTGCAATTAATGATGCCAAAACTTCCCACTTTGCCCTCTTGCTGCATTAACCTACAAAATAATATACTAAGCAAGTAAAATGTCCTAAATACTTAAAAATTAACAATATATTAAGTCTAAAAATACCTAATTAATGAGTATAAAACCCACTCATCAATTTGCATAACACAGAAGTTATACATCATACATAAAACTTGCATTCAGTTCAACAAAGTGAATGAAGTCAGAAAACTTGCTTAATATCAATAATTAAACGAGAGTTAAAAACTTTCCTTAAGTGCTCTTTACAGCTTACACTATATTGCTCTTCAAACGACCTACATATATCCATAAGGTCGAACATACCAACTAGTCACGTAAAGATATTAATTACTGGCTTATGTTCGTATCTTGTAATGTCCGTTTCATTAGAATTAGGACACTTTTTAACTTCATTATCATTTGTTTCGGCGTTCCGATGTTCGTACGTCGTACGTCGTACGTCGTACACCCGACTTGCCTAACTCAAACGCCCAAGTGACACACCATTGTATACGACTAACACGTCCAATTCATCTACCACTCCTTGGTTTACATTCTCCTAGACCATATTTCCAAAGTTCAATGTTTAGAAATTAGAAATAATAGACAAACATGGCTTGGTGTCATGGCGTTTCGAAGAAACCACCACGCCTTGCTCCCGATTACACAACAACCCTGAAAAGGCTCATTTTCGAAATTGATCCCGACCTTAACTCTCAATTCTTATTGAATAAAAGTTGTAGGTCTACTTCTTAGCTTTTCGGATCATCTTAAATCATCTCAATCAGAGTTCATACGAAGGACTTATGCTCAATTTACTAAAGCACGTCGGAGCATATTTTGGCCTAACGCTTGACCAACACCTAGGCGCTTCACCCTTGACACTCAAACTTAGTTTTTGCAACTTTTGTAATTTTTGACACACCTACTTCACCGCTCCATAACTTCGTCATCCGATATTGGAATGAGTCCGTTCTTGAGCCATTTTCTTCCTTATAACATCATCTACGCATCCCTCAGGACGAAATAATTTTTAAGGTTCCTTAATTGGTCAAAAAATTGGCTCAAATGTCCCTCGAAAGTCACTTTTCACAAAACAACATTTTCAACGTCAAATTTTTAAACTTCACAACTCGTTCATTCGAAGTCGATTAAGCTTGTTCTTGAGCCTACGATTTTAGTTAGATTTTTTAACTTTTTTGGTAACGTTTTTCGTAACACGCTCGGTTAGCCAAAAAACTGACTTTCGATTTTGAAAATCCTATTTCGCCACCGATCCCCATTTCTCGAATAAACGCTATGTCGTATTTCGAAAAGTCAAAAAAATAAAAAAGGCGTTTTTAGCGTGAATTAATAGTGTTTTTACGATTTTTTTCCCGAAAAAACTTTTATTAGAGATTTCATCTCTCCTTCTCAAATAAACACTGACGTAATTCGAAAAAGAAAGTTTATTAGCGTTTTCTGCATTTTATAATAGTGTTTTAGCGTTTTCCTCGGAAAAAAATTAATTTCTCCTAAAAACTCCCAACAATCATACATAATCACGTAATACGTAAACTATGTCATTAATCGACCTAAATCACATAACACATAATAATATCAATAAAATTTTATTTATTAGATATTCTCATCGAAAAATCTAATTTCAAGGCTATCCGAATTCTCGAGCCGTCACAACAGAGGTAAGGTTTAGTGGATTTGGTCATCGTACCATGAACAGTGCAGTACATTTAGCTCCAAAAGCTGCTTTTGCGAGTTAAAGTATTTGTCCTGTTGCGGTATGTTTAGCTCCAAAAGCTGCTTTTGCGAGTTATAGTACTTGTCCAGTTACTAGCTAAACATAACATTTGGAACATTTTGAGCTCAAACGCAGTCCTGATTGTGATTTTTTAGAACTCCATGAACGTACAGAAGAGATTCTAGATCAAGGTCATTTCCTAGGGGGTTAAATACACTTTTTCTCATTCTACTAGGGGTCGGTTTACAAATGCATCATCGAACTGATAACTATAACTTTTTTATAAAAATTGAAATTTTCGTCTAAAAGTGTTAAAAGTTAACGGAAAGTCTACATGGCTCCACATGACCACGCTTACGTGGATTATAAAACCCAACGTGGATTGTTTTTTAATAATAATAACAAATTAACTTTATTTTAAAAAATTTAATTTTCAAGCTTAAATTCTCTCTTTTTTTAAAATAACAAATAATAAAATTAATAATAAAATATATTAATTAAATAAATTAATAATAAAATATATTAATGTATAATTTTTTACAAATGTATTTATATGAAATTAATGAATTCATATTACCTTTTTAATTTTTAAATATTTTAAGTTAACTTTAAAGATACAAAATTATCTAATATAATTCCTCATCTTCTTCACAACAAATCCAAATTTGAATTCATCATTTTCTTCACCACAATCCAAATCCAAATCCAAATCTAAATCTAAATCTAATTCATCATCTTCTTCACCACAAATCTAAATCTAATTCATCACAGTAGTCGAAACTTGCCAAAATCCAAATCTCGAGCTATATGTCCTTCTTTTCCACAGTTATAACATGCTTTGAATTGTTGTGGGCAGTTTAGGCTGATATGTCCCTCTTTCCCGCATTTATAGCATACGACCGGTGGTCGTTCTCTTCCCCTAGAAACAGTTGATGCTGGTGCTGATGTCGACGTCTTCACGTTCTCATTGTTGTACATTCTCTTCTTGAAATCTCCTCCCGATTCACTTTTTCTACTATCATGGCCACGATTACCACCAGAGTGGTTATCGCGTCTGTCATACTTTCCTCCCCGCTGGTTGTCATTACTCCGATGACTGCTGTCACCGGTACGACCTTGGTTGTTGTCCCTTGGTTGAATATAATCATTATCTCGTTCTAACAACTAGGCCCTGTTCACTACATCCGAATATAGAGAAAATTTGTGAGAAATGAGGTATTGACGTATTTCGGGTTTCAAACCTCTCGGAAACATCCGCGTCATACGTTCCTCATTCTCCACCAAATGAGGTGCAAACCTGGACAGCTTCGCGAACTTAGCCTCGTACTGGGACACCGTCATGTTGTTTTGTTCTAGTCTGATAAACTCTACCTCCTTCATATGACGAATACTTTCAGAAAAGTACTTGTCATTGAACAGTTTCTGGAACGCTTCCCAAGACATCTTGAGTGCGGCAGGCTGGGTACGCTTCACGGATTCCCACCAGTAATCTGCCTCTCCACGGAACATAAACGTGGCGAATGGAACCTTCTATTTCTCCGTGCATCCCAAGACATCAAATATCTTGGTAATTTGTTTAATCTACGTCTCCGCCTTGATCGGATCCGGTTTTCCCAAAAACTCTGGTGGTCCCAATTCTTTGAACTGCTTGGCAGTGACAAGCCGCGAGTTATTATTATCTCCACCTGTATGTTGCACACGAGTCTCCCTCGTCTGGTTTTGCATGAACTGCAAAAAACTTCTAAACATCTCATCGTTTATCGTTTGACCAGTGTTATTTTCAGGATGAACATTGCATTCTTGTTGCACGTTCTCCTGGTTGGTGATTAAAGGTGTCTCCACGGTCTCATTCACTTCATTGTTAACATTCTCAGCTGCTATTCTCAAATACTGCCATAAAACAAGGGTTAATTAAACAAATTAACATATCACATATTAACCCTAAGCTTCGACTGACCAATTAAATATCACATAAGCTTAGGTAGGTCATACTAGTGAAGGATTTACTCGTCTCTCCCCTCCTAGTTCTATTCCCAGATCTCCGCCAGAGACCATATCCCTAAGCTCTGGTACCAACTGTGACGCCCCTAGAATAGGTCCAGTCAACCCAACCCATTCTGAGTCGCCAAATACATGGTACAGAATCAGGAGTCTCATCGATACCTCCAGGTCTGTCATGTGGAGAAGTCACAAGAGGGCATGGATGAACATCAACGATAATCTAAGAAGGATTCCCCCTCGAGGAAACATGAGTCTCATCGGTATCTCCAGGTCTATCATGTGGAGAAGTCACAAGAGGGCATGAAGAAATTGCTATATCACCCACAGCAAGGCTCGAGCTCACATCAGATAGAATGTCTTTAGCATCGAGACTAACACAAGCATCGTGTAATGAAGACGACTCAATGCTAATAAGGATAGGAGGGGGAGGCTCACTGTGACGCCCCCCCAGAATAGGTCCAGTCAACCCAACCCATTCTGAGTCGCCAAATACATGGTACAGAATTCAAATGCAAACTTTTATATCACATGGTCGTGCAAAATACGACCACAGCAACTGTGAGTGTCAATACAAATATGTACAAAATATTAACATTCAAACTAAGTCCTCATTACAATTATTATCACACTATTTATCAGAAATAGTGAGGACTACTACTGCCCTAACTCGGACCATCACTCTGTCCCCCGACTAGTTCCCGCAACATTCTCATTTCCTGAAGAGGACAACAGATGAAAAGGGTGAGCTCTACTAGCCCAGTAAAGAATATTATGACTAAGATAATGAAAAATAAATTATCGTTAGTCTTTAACAATTTAGATAAAATATTATTGACAACAAGTTTTAGATCAATATTCGCAGCGGAAATAACAATTCATTAGAAGAGTTAAGTAGAGAATGAAGGCTACTATCTTCTATGATTTAAAAGACCATCATCAATATTTTATCCCTGTAACATCAATCAATATATATTTCAAATCAAATATTCATCTTTGCACTACGGCCAAAGATATTCATTTGTATCACCAGTGGTCATGCTCATCTCAACACCTGTCCATCTTTGCACTACGGCCAAAGATATTCATCAGGTAATCATTCATCTTTACTCTACAGGCCAAAGATATTCAGTTATATCACCTTTTAGGACTGAGGATGATGAAAAATAATATAAATAACGAATCCGGTGAAATAAAGGACAAGATTAAGGATTCGTATTTTAGTTTATTCAAGTTCAAGAATATTCCATAATAATATTTTGTGGAGCAAAATTCAAGAATGAAGCTCAAAACTTAGATCCAATCAAAGATAGTAACCATAACAAGCAACTTGGACAAATAGAAGAAAATTTAATTTTTTTCGTAAATAGTGCCGTATACGTGAATAGTAACCCCGACGGAAAAAGTAAGAATTTCATAATAAAATCCATGCCAATATTTTGGTATAATGATATTGAAAAGAATAACATCATTTACGAAAGAAAATAACATCCCTTACCTTAAAAGAATAGTACCTCTGACTGGAATATCGGATATAGGCTGAAGAAAACTTGCACTGAATAGTAACACTCAAAGTATCTAAATACTCACAAAAATACGCTTGATATTATAGAGAGAGAAAACTTCTGATTCTGGTGTGATTTTCAATTCTAACCTAAGCACCCTATTTATAAAAAAAGCTTAGGATGTCAAAGTAGACTTTTTAATAATAAAAATTCCAGCCGCCTCGTTTTTTTTTTTCTCTGGCTGCTTTCAATAATCAGAATTTTTTCAACAAAATAACAAAAGTGGGGCCCCCCATGTTTTTAATAAAAATATTTATTTTCGAAACTTCAATAATTCATAATAAATAGCTCTTTTATCAGAAAAATACAAATGATATGTCCTTTTCATAGGAAATTTAATTCTCTACAACTTTGTAGAAGGAAGTTTTTCTAAATTCCAAACATAAATTATCCGAAATTCATAAACGGATGATTTTCCACACCAAAATACTGATAAAAACACATCAGCACTAATTTCTTCTTTTATATCCACAAAATAAATATTTTCTTCTCATATAAATCAATAATTAATTATTCACAAATAATATTACAGAACTACAATATTGACAACCAGGTCGTTCCCAGGAAAGAGGAGGCCTTCCGATAAGGACTTCTCCTTACTGGCGCGCAATTAAATAACCCCTCCTAGATAGAACTTCCTTAGACATTGTCAATAATGCTATCTAATAATATTATTCAAATAATATGAATTATTGAGTTGATAATGTGAAATACTGTGCAATAACAATTATTGAATCAATAATACAAAATATCAACGGTAGCAACTATTGAATCAATCATAGCAACGTAGCAATTATTGATATAAAATATCAACGTAGCAATTATTGAATCAATAAAATATCATGCAATTATTGAATCAATAATATAAAATATTGAACAGTAATTACTATAACAATAATTGAGTAAGTGCCTTCTCACGTAAGAATCAATAATTCAAAATACTGTGCAATACCGTGTGCTACTGTGCAACACCGCGTATTACTGTATTTTAATCATCGGGTATTTCAACAGTACTAACGGTAACAACTACGCCGTTATTTTATAAAAAGATTATTTCTGTCGCTTTCTATATCCGACAGTTATTCCGTTGTGAGGCCCACAAATAGCTGCGCCGTCGTACGAATATTCCCCGACAACAAGAATATTCCACGACCAAACGAATATTCCACGACAACAATGAATATTTTATAACCACTTGCTCATTTTAAAATATTTGCACATTTCACTAATAATTTTTCACATTTATCAAATCAACACCTTACTATTTTGAAATAATATATAAAGAAAATTAAATCTTTATTCATAAAAGTTGGGGTCTTACAACATCGATTATGATAGGTTGGAGGAGAAGGCTTTGGATTTTAGGCCTAAGTTGATCATTTGTGGTGGGAGTGCGTATCCGGAGGATTGGGATTACAAGAGGTTTAGGGCTGTTTGCAGATAAATGTGGCGCAGTACTTTTGCTCTGTTACAAGAGGTTTAAGCTGTTGCAGATAAACATGTGGAGTTTGGATCTGGGTTTTGTGTTAAATGTGGATATTTGCATTTGGGTTTTAGACGAAATTATATTATAGGATTTGACTCATGGGTATTATACCTCTCGTGGGAAGAAGATTTCGGCTATTTCAATTTACTTCGAGAGTTTGTTGCTATCAAAGAAACCTAAGTGATCCAAAGTAACTACATTTTAAAACTCCAACAACCAGATCTAAAGAAACCCAAGTTTAGATCTGAAAAAACAAAACAAAAAAATAGAGCATTATATAAAATTATATTAAATCAATTTTATAAGGATTTTTATATTTAAGCCTAGATTTAATGATTTCATAATATAAATAATAATTATATTAATTTTCAAAAATAAAAATAAAAATTAATTTTTAAAATTTTAGTTATATTTTTGAAGTTTGAATTTATTTTTATGAATTTTAATTTTTAATTTGTGCTGATTAAAATATTAATGATTAAAATAAATATTAATGATTAAAATATTTTTATTATACTTTTATTTTGAATGGATTATTTTATTTGATTTTGATTAATTTAGCATTAAATTTATACATGTTTCCATGTAGGCATGCCACAAAGAAAAGTCTGACATCTACGTTTTCTCTCTCTCACGTGGCATCTCATTTAATTTTTTCTTCCAAAGTCAAACAATTTAACAGAATTTGTAACGGTTTGTAAAAAAATTGTTGTTCAGTGAGTCGAATGAAAAAAAAATCAGTTCGGTGATGCATTTGTAAACCAACCCCTAGTAGAATGGGTAAAAGTGTATTTAACCCATTTCCTATGTGAGGATTGTTCCCCTCCCATTCTTCTGCGGAAGTTGCACAAGTAAAAAATTCTTGTCAATGTCAAGGATCGCATCAACCAGATTAAAAGAACAAAGCCAGCTGGAGAAATGTGAAATTATTTATTTTAGGATACCCTCTCACCATCCATTATTTATCGGTATGTGTTGGTGGGGGTCGGGGGTGTAGTCTTGTTGTGTTGTGAGATCGTCCCAGGGATGGACATAAACTTGTAAGCTGCCGAGGATGGAGATAATCGCCTAGGTTTTATTGTGAAAGAAAAAAGTTGAAAAAGATTTAACAAAAAGACAAACAAATCACCGCAGCCCAAACGCAACCAACTCGCGTTTAGGGGGCGTTTCGGTCCAAAATGCAACCCAAGAAATTCTTGATGTTGCATTTTGTTCCTCTAAATGTAGAACCAAAATAGGTATAATTGTTGAGATTTGATTCAAACTTGTTGTTATTGACTTGGTCATTTTCAGTTGCTTGTTTTTAGTCAAAGTTTATTTTTGTTGTTCAATAAAGTCATGTTACATGATCCTTTAGGTTGTTATCTGTTCCAGATTTTACTCTCTTTAGTTGAGCTTAATAAGAGTTCAATTATCATTGTAAGCCTATAAAAGGCCTGTTCTGTGACGCCCCCAAAATAGGTCCACACAACCCATTCCGGGTCGTCAGATACACACTACAAAATCCAAATACAAATATTCATATTCCAACTATTATTTTGTCGTGCACAATACGACCACACATAAACTGTGAGTTTCGATACAAATAACAATACTTATACCCCTTATCAATGATACGTTACATAAAGGAACAGTCAATAACTGTTTTAGGAATTAAAATATTTGAAAAATGCTCTAGAAACCTTTGTACATGGGAGGTCATGCTTCTAAGTTATAATAGATATCATAGGACTTGAGAATTAACTTTGATTGATCCAATAGACCCTAAAGAAGAACGAGAAGATTACTATCCTGTTTATTCCAATGGTGGGTATTCTCTTGCCATATAATTATCTCCATTGTCTCAAAATGAATATTATATTCCAACCATACATCAAGATTATATAGGTAGTGCTCATAGATATAATCAGTAAGTGGATGAGCACAACCATGTCTTATGATTACTTGAAGTCGTATGTGGTTATCTTGTATGATAGTGGCAACACACCCTTCCAAAGTCGGATTCACCTCACCCTATTTGGGTCACCAAAATCAATTGTTAAATGACGTATAAAATACGACATACATATTTAAAGTTCTCATTACAATTATATATTGTCATACTGTTTTATAATGTATTGAGAAACTTCAACAGTCACCGACCATCGCTCTATTCCATTGTTATCCCCGCTCGACCCAGTTACACTCTTATTAGTTGAAAGGAATTCTGAAGCAAAAGGGTGAGTACAAATAGCCCAGTAAAGAATATTATTACTAAAGATAATTAAATTATCAATAGCCTTCATCAGTAATGAATCAGATCTTTAGAACCTTGGCCCTCAACATAGAAAAATCTGATACTGCAGCGGAACAAGCAATCCATTAGAAGAGTCAAGTAGAACATAATGTCTACTATCTTCTCTATGTTAAAAGTCCACCAATAATATTTTATCCCTGTAACATCAATCAACAGTTCCTCTCCCCAATCATGTAAATATTTTATAATCATAATTATGTTGATAAATTCCTCTTCGCACCCAGACGAAGATAATTCTCATCACATGTCTTTACCTGAAACACCAAAGATCATGGTTATACCAAATCACAGTTCCTTTTCATAATCATGCTAATAAATTCATCTTTGCACTCAGGCCAAATATATTCATTTGTAACATCAATGGTCATTATTATACTAGTCTACAACCTTTAGTAATAATCATGCTAATCAATTCATCTTTACACTACAGGCCAAAGATATTCAACAGTAACATCAATGGTCATAATTTTGTCTGTGACGCCCCCAAATTCGGGTACTTGAAACCCTTATTCGGTGCTTCACGATATCAAGCATTCAACATAATATAATAACAAAACTTAATAAATTTATTACATCAAAGTTCTGCTAATCCCATGTACGTAGACCTTTAAGTGCTTATTACATGATAGTTAAATATTTACAAACATATAAACTATCTATTACATCATATCCCAACTATTCTGTAGCTTTCCCTTTGCCTTTGTCCCTATTAGGCCCCTCTGCCTGAGCCTGATTAGCTGAAAACATTTATAACAAAGCAAGAATGAGCATTCAATTGCTCAGCAAGTAATAACATTCTTTAATATCTCAACAATAAATAAATGTTTTCTTTGAGGCATGCTTTTACAGTGAACCAAAACTGTAAAGCAAATAATCTTGAATCATCCATATTTCTGGAATATCATATCAAAGTTGAACAGCCGAGAGGTCACAAGACCATGAACAAGTTTTTCTTTTCTTGAAAAGGTTCTATCAGAAATTTATCTGTGAACCGTCTTATCTTACGGGCACGGTGGGTGATCAGCCCGTTATGCCCTGTATTGATCAATAATATCTTTTTCAGAATAATTTTCATGTTCAACATCACCACTCCCAGAGTGCAATATAAAATATCCCATTTTCAGGATTTGTTCATTCTCGGACTGGAATCCAAACTGTAACAATATAGCTGGATAGCTTACATCATATCACAATAATATTTCAAGACTTATTATAAAGAAATTGAAATATTTTACATCTGTGTCTGGCCGGAACAAATGGCTCAGACTTACCTTCAACCTGCTCATGCATATTAAATTCCATTTGATATACATGAAATAACATTACCCATTCTCTTGAAGCTGATTGGAATAAAAAGGTCTTATTACCTTGTATTATTCATAAGTAAATGACAGACAATTCAAAATTTAGAGAACCTGCCCGTATATGAATTATTCAGAAATACTTGCTCAATAAAGAGTAAGATTTAGATACTTGTCTTGTTTGTAGATTATTAACAATATTTCAGCTTAACTTGTGTGTTCTCACAGGTCCTACACAGTTATATATATGCATTTACAAGCATATTAGCCACATAACCAACTCATATAGCTTGCACGTATGTTCACATCTCACATAATCACATTGATTATATTTTTAGTTTGTATTTCTACTTTTGAGGTATTTCTATACATTTTTCAAATACCTCATTCATGCTCTTTCAATAACCATTTTTCACTTTGATAGGGTTTGACATGCTTATATCATGCAATAAGAATCATATTGTAATTATTATTTACATCTTACTCATGATTTAGAACATAAGCACTTCATGTTTCCTTACTCAACTCTTACCATACAGAACGCCTTTGTAATTTATTTTATATATTGAAGGTGTCTTTACTTTGTATGATTAGTTTTTAGTTCTTCGTTTGATTATAGATTCATTTCAAGACGGTATTGCTTTAACTAGTCTTGATTCCCATAGTAATACCTCAGGCAGCCCTTTAAGGTTACATACATCTAGCAGCTTTCATTGTTGCAATAACAATTCTCTAGCATAGTTTAATTTGGCTTAGGGACCCCTTATCATTCCACTATGCTGAAACCAAGTTTTGCTTGTTATTCTTTTATTCTCTCTATTTGACTAAATATGTCTATTAGTACTCTTTAATGTACCAACAGTTCCTTAGCATTTCTTTATGCTATCAGTCACTTATGTTTGACTTTGTGGAATTTAATTAATTTAGTGTGGCTTTACACTGCATTAGCAGTTAGCTAACAACTGCTGCCGCAAATGTGCAGCAGCTTTGCCTACCCCTTGCTCACTAATCCACTCCAATTACACACCTTATCCAGCCATTCTTTGAAAGTATAAAAGTTTACATATTTTCCATTTAAATAGAATGCTAATTAAATTATTAAAATCATTCAGCTATACAGTTGGAGAGCTCAAATAGAAACTCCCCATTCCGGCCATTGAATTACATTTGCAAACCGTCTCGCGACCAACTGTCTGTCGGTACATGCTGCTGCCTATGGGCAGCAGCCCTTTCCTTTTCCCTGTGTTTTGTTGCACTTTAATCCCTTCCTTCTTGACCCTCTTATGCTAAGTGTTGGGTATTACATAAAGCTCAAGGAAAGCCTCAACTGTTGAACGTGACTGCTGCTACCGTTGACAGCAGTTGTACTACTAACCTCATACCATCTTTGGCTTGAAATTGAGTTTTCATTTTCATTTCATACCTTTAAACTCTTTGTTTATCAATATGGGTTTTGCCTAATAACTGACTTTTATTTAAAACAATCCACTTGGACTTTTGTCAAACATGTGGTGTGCACAGTTTTGTGTTACCATATTCAAAGCTATTGGTTTATATTATAAACCCATATTATTCTCCTTATTACTCCACAGCCCAACTTATCTCTTTGTGCCTAAATTTAGTCCATCACAGTCAATTTCACAGTAAACATAACAATTGCAAACAAAATAAGTTACTACTTACTCAGTTTCTATTATTTAAAAAGTTTAACATCTTACAGTTGATTTCAATAACCCACACATCAAAACCAAACTTCTTTATTAATAACAATACCAATTATCACTTAACAATCATGCGTATATCAGTATATTAACCCCAAATTTCATAGCAATCAATTCAAAAAAAAATATCTCATTACACATGGCGTAACCCAATTATTAATTTACAGGAGAGACTTAACTTTCTAAGCTTTGATTTCTAAATTGGATGGTTTCAATCCAAATACTTCTCTGAGTTTCTCCTCACTTGATGGTGTATCCTTCTTCAATTATCAATTACCAACAGAGTTTCCCAAGACTAACAGAGCTTTAAGCATCTAACGATTTCTTATTTGTAATAGCATAGAGCCTATCAATTTAGAATGAACTGAAGAAAGGTTACGAGATATCTTAGTTCTGATATTTTTATAAGAGATTTGAATTTGAGGAGCATACAATATACTTGGTTCATACGTTCGTAGGCTAACTGAGTTGTTTAGGCTAAGCTTCTAATAAAATGCCAGCTCCTCCTTTAATTTATACACCTGGCTGGATGGCTAGCCACTTGTTAATTTTTTTGTTTAATACAATCCAGACTTAGCTTAGTAGGTTTATTATTATATTGCTGCTCATGAAGTACTAATATACTAAATATATATATTTATAGCTACCGAACTCATTGCAAACAATATAAAGCACACAGTACATATAAAATATTATACTGCACTTTACCAAAAATCTTTTCCCACATATTCACGTAACAAATATAATTAGATATATTTATCACATCTTGTCCCCATATTTATTTACCGCAAATAATTTTATATAAGCGATACAATTGATCAAATATTTAAAATTTGATTTCTTTTTCATCATAACTTGCTTCTCACAATTTATTAAGTAGGGTAAATATTAATTATTATACTAATCATATCACCATATCACATATAATACTGCTCATGATAATATATGCAATATAATAACACATACATAAATAAAAATAAAAATTCATTCCAGTAAATTCTTATTTTATTTACTCAAGAAAATGCGATTCGCTACAATGCCAAATACCTGTCCATCTTTGCACTACGGACCAAAGATATTCAACAGTAATGATCATGATCATGACAAACACCTGTCCATCTTTGCACTACGGGCCAAAGATATTCATCAATCAACAGTTCATCTTTGCATTACGTGCCAAAGATATTCATCAATCAACAGTTCATCTTTGCACTACTGGGCCAAATATATTCAAGTTTCATATTTCAAAGATAATGATTAAAATTTAATAAGAAAATTTAGGTAATTAAAAATTCAAGTGAAATGATATTAGATAAAACGAAATCTCAAAGGAATTTCTAATCATTTCAGAATTTATAGAAACAATACTTATAACTATGTTGATCAATTCACCTTTGCACTTAAGCTAAAGATATTCAATTGTAAAATCAGTGGTCATGATCATACCAATCAACAATTCATCTTTGCACCCTTGGCCGAAGAGAACCCATAGTCATGATCATACTAATAATCTACCCAATTTTATACTCAAATCAAAGAGGACTTTCATCACCATGATTATAAAATATGATCAAAGATAAGTATTAGAGATTGATAATTCAATTTATCCAGAGTTCAAGAATATCCAAATTATCGACATGAAGATAAAAACATGGATCTAATCAAAAATAAGAATAAATCCAGTGAGATCAAGGACAAATATTAGAGAATTATAATTTCATTTATCCAGAATTCAATAATATCCAAGTTATCGATATGAAGATAAAAACATGGATCCAATCAAAAATAATTTGGACAGAAGGAGAAAAAATTATTTTTTTGTGAATAGTAACCCGTGAATAGTACACTGATATGAAAAGATTAAAATCTCAATAATAAGTTCAGACCAATTTTTCATTGAAATAA
Source organism: Panax stipuleanatus (assembly GCA_020205555.1). Classification (NCBI taxonomy): domain Eukaryota; kingdom Viridiplantae; phylum Streptophyta; class Magnoliopsida; order Apiales; family Araliaceae; genus Panax; species Panax stipuleanatus. The sequence goes on from CM035117.1 coordinate 162,315,044, forward strand.
TATTACATAAGAGTATGTAAGAATATACGAAACAACAATTGGATTTTCACCCGTCATGCGATAATCCGCGTAGATATATCATTTTCACAATTTAATAGAACTGAATACGAAGGGTAATTCACCAGGCATGCGGTAGTCCGCGTAGACAGGTTATTCCCACATATTAATAAGGAATAAAAAGAATACAAAAGAATTTCACCAGGCATGCGGTAGTCGGCGTAGGCAGGTTATTCCAACAGAATAATAAAGAATAAAATAACAAAAGAATTTCACCATGCATGCGGTAGTCCGCGTATACAGGTTATTCCAATAGAATAATAAAGAATAGAATAACAACCCTTACGAGTATTGAAATGAATAACATCCTTTACAATACAAAAGAAATAATACCCCTTACTAGAAAATAATATCCCTTACCATACGAAAAATAATATCCCTTACAAGAAAATAATATCCCTTACCTCAGTAGAAGATTTGAATATTGGAATAGTAGTAGAATACTCTTCTTCTTTCTCTCTTATTCTCTCTCTATAGTTTGTCTCTCTATAGCTTGATTATAACTTTGTTCTTCAAAGAATGGTGTGAAAAAAAATGAATGGATAGAGGAGTATTTATAGGCTAGAAAAATATTGGTTAATTACACTTTAGTACCTCTATCTTTACCTCCATTTTTAATATAGTCTCTCAAGTTTATAAATCTTGCACCTCCACCCCTGCAACCACCCACCAACTATTTATTATCCACCAATAAGTGGGTCCCACATGTTAACCATCCATTAATTGCTCATTTATCAGATTAATTCCCCGTTTGGTCAATTTAACATCCGAAAATCAACTATTATTAAAATAAATATCGATTTCTACTAACATTAATATTCCCAACACAACGAAAATATTTTTATCAACCATTACCAATTATTATTTAAATTAATATTACAGAATCACAATAATGACAATTAGGTCGTTCCCAAGAAAGAGGGGGCCTTTCGATAAGGATTTCTTCTTACTTGCGCGCAATTAACTAACCCCTTTTCTAGACAGAACTTTCTAGACATTGCCAATAATGCTATCTAATAATATCATTTAATTAATATAAATGACAATTATTGATTTAATAATATAAAATATTGTGCAGATGATACTGTGACATTAATTGAATTAATAATATGAGATACTGTGCAACAACTACTGTAGCAATTATTAAATACTGAGTGACTTCTTACGTAAGCATTAATAATCAAAGATATTGTACAATACCGTGTGCTACTTTGCAACAACGCGTATTACTGTATTTTTATCACAGGGTATTTTAACAGTTTAACGGTAAAAGTCCTGCCGTTATTTATAAAAAAGTTATTTCTGTCGCTTTATATATCTGACAATTATTCCGTTGTGGGGTCCACCAAAGACTGCGCCGTCGTACGAATATTCTTTGACAAAGGAATATTCTCCGACCAAACGAATATTTCCCAACACAATGAATATTTTATGACAACTTGCTTACTTTATAAAATTTTCACATATCACCCTTAACTTTAACCTTTTATCAATTTAACCATTTACTGAATAGAATAATAATTCTAAAAAAAATTTAATACTTTCATTTCATAAAATTCGGGGTCTTACAATCTCCCCTCCTTTTAAAATTTCGTCCTTGAAATTTACGTACCTGATAATTCGAAGAGGTAATGATACCTTGCTTTCATTTCAGATTCTATCTTCTCGGTCATTTCAGCCGTATCAAGATTTTTCCATTACTCATCTCTTTTATTTTAGATATCATTCCAGAATACAGCTTTAAAACAAAGGTTAATGACATATCCCAATTTGTCAACTTAGCAAGTAAGAAAATTGACCTTAGTTAGGACACACACTAGCAAAGGATATTACTAGTCTCTCCCCTCCTAGTTCTAGTCTCAGATCTCCGCCAGATACCATATCCCTAAGCTTTGATACCAACTGTGACGCCCCCAAAATAGGTCCACATAACCCATTTTGGGTTGTCAGATACACACTACAAAATCCAAATACAAATCTTCATATTCCAACTATTATTTTGTCGTGCACAATACGACCACACATAAACTGTGAGTTTCGATACAAATAACAATACTTATACCCCTTATCAATGATACGTTACATAAAGGTACAGTCAATAACTGTTTTAGGAATTAAAATCTTTGAAAAATGCTCTAAAAAACCTTCGTACATGGGAGGCCATTCTTCTAAGTTATAATAGATATCGTAGGACTTGAGAATTAACTTTGGTTGATCCAATAGACCCCAAAGAAGAAGGAGAATATTACTATCCTGTTCATTCCAATGGTGTGTATTCTCTTGCTATATAATTATCTCCATTGTCTCAAAATGAAGATTATATTCCAACCATACACCAAGATTATATAGGTAGTGCTCATAGATATAATCAGTAAGTGGATGCGCACAACCATGTCTTATGATAACTTGAAGTCGTATGTGGTTATCTTGTATGATAGTGGCAACACACCCTTCCAAAGTCGGGTTCACCTCACCCTATTTGGGTCACCAAAATCAACTGTTAAATGACGTATAAAATACGACACATATATTTAATGTTCTCAATACAATTATATATTGTCATGCTATTTTATAATGTATTGAGAAACTTCAACAGTCACCGACCATCGCTCTATTCCCGCTCGACCCAGCTACACTCTTATTACTTGAAAGGAATTGTGAAGCAAAAGGGTGAGCACAAATAGCCCAGTAAATAATATTATTACTAAATATAATTAAATTATCAATAACCTTGATCAGTAATGAATCAGATCTTTAGAACCTTGGCCCTCAACATGGAAAAATCTGATATAATATAATAGACAGCAAGTTTTAGATAAACGACTGCAGCGGAACAAGCAATCCATTAGAAGAGTTAAGTAGAACATAATGTCTATTATCTTCTCCATGTTAAAAGTCCACCAACAATATTTTATCCCTGTAACATCAATCAACAGTTCCTCTCCACAATCATGTAAATAGTTCATGATCATAATTATGTTAATAAATTCCTCTTCGCACCCAGACGAAAATAATTCTCATCACCTGTCTTTACCTGAAACACCAAAGATCATGGTTATACCAAATCACAGTTCCTTTTCATAATCATACTAATAAATTCATCTTTGCACTCAAGCCAAAGATATTCATTTGTAACAGCAATGGTCATGATTATACTAGTCTACAGCCTTTAGTAATAATCATGCTAATCAATTCATCTTTGCACTACAGGTCAAAGATATTCAACAATAACATCTGTGATATCCCGAATATTAGTAATATTTCTTTTAAAGAAAATATTAAAGGATTAAATAAAAGTTAGAGATTGAACCTAATTTTTAATAAGGGAAATGTGAAAAGAGTGAATTAAATTTTTATTTTATTATAAGAACCGATAATGATGATATATAAATTGTGAAGGGAGACTTTTAAGATAAAAGGCTAACTAAGAATGACATGGGGCATTATGAATAATGTAATTAATTATAATGAGAAAAATGTAATGTGTGAAATTGGTTTATGTCAAGATAAATATTTGAGTATGATACAAATATGGAACTAGTTTGTGTGTTAATATTTAACACGTTAAATGCTTTGAGAAAAGAAATAAGTAGTAGGACAAATAAATATATAAAAATTATATATATTTATTTATCGGCCAAACAAGACATGAAATAAAATATATGGGTTTAAGGTTAAGGTGTGATGAGATTAATAACGAAATGAAATATGGAAATGAATGAAATCAATTGATTAATATTAATTGATTGAGATTAAGTTAAAATTATATTATGAATAATATAATTTGAATACTAAGCCTTAAACGGCAATAGAATTATTATGAATTAAATTTCATAAAACGATTTAATGAATTCACTTAAATTAGTGAATTAATGTAGGTATTTTGTTCTAATAAAATGAGGGAGCTAATTAAACTCATTATATTATAAATCCATTACATAGGAATGTAATATATTTATGTAATAACTTAATATATGATATTATGTCAAACAAATATAGATTAAATATGGAATGAGGTAAGTAATTCACTATTTGAAAATTGGTGGGTTAAAATAATTGTTTTAATTAATTGAATAAAAAATTTATTCGATTAAATGAGAAGTGGGACTGTGACAGTAATTAAATGTAACATGGTTAATGGCTTAATATACGACATTTCGCCAAGTAAATATAAATGAATACGATTGAAGGACCAATATATAAATATCGGTGTCGAATTAGAAAATTAAATTAATATTTAATTAGAGATAAAATGTATAATGGTAATAAATTGTTTGAAAACAATTTATGGAAAGAAGAAAGAATCAAATTTAATTTAATTATACAATATTAATTGTATAAATTAAATGAGCTCTTATTTTAAGAAATGGTTCGTTACACTAAAAGTGTTAATTTTATTATGAATTAATTCCATAATTAGAGAATGTATTTATACATAAATATAAATGTATAAATTACCAAATAATGTTATCATAGCAACATTATTATATATATATATAAAAGGTTAAGTCGGCTGAAATCATTTATGGGATAAGTATTGCTAGCAATTAAAAACAAACATCATCACATCACGTGGGTAAGTCAGAGGGCAAGGTCGGCAACCCCATTAGATAAGGAACAAAGGGTTTTTTAATTGTTTTTTTTAACCTTTAGAATGGTAAGGATCAAGCTTGGGGAAAGTTAACTAATATATCTATATATACATATAAGCCCACTTCAGACACTCGAGGGAAAAAAATAGGGCGGCTGGAAGTGAAGAAAAAGAAGAAGAAAGTCTGATTCAATCTCAAATCAAGAATGGAAGCAACGAATTTAACCAAGTCTCTAACCAAAGTGGGTAATATACTTTCTCTTAAATTTCAAAGAAATTATGAACTTTAATTGTTAAATTGTGATTGAAATTGGTTGTGGGAGGTTGTATTGAAGGAGAATCAGATGGATGATTTTGAAGGTATAAGGAGAGATTGTATGGAGATTATGTGTTAACATATTGAAATGTATATGAAAAATGAATTTTTCATACATGCAAACAAAGTGTTTGTCGAAATGCGTCAAAAAAAAAAAGAGAGAAGCTATTGTACTAAAAAAATATGGGAATTAATTGGTGATTTTGGTAAATTGGAAGGCTCTTCAGTATTCCATTTTTGATTTAAAGGGCAAGAAGGGGGAGTTTCATTTTGGATCTAGAACCAACCAAACAACTCATTCATTCACCAATGGCTTGTTGACTCTCTGATGGAACATCTAGTGGGGTTCAATTTTGGTGCTGTGTTGTTTTTGTCGTTTTCCTTGTACACATCTTGTGTCAAACAATGCTTTATTTGGGTTTGTTAACGGAAGGGATTTTATTGAAGATTTGGAATATCCATTCCATGCAAATATTCATTTCTCTTATGGGTAATTTCTAATTGATCAATTAGTTTTTTGGGGATAATTAGTGAAAATTTTTGGAGGAAGGTGTACAACAAATTCTTGATTTACTTTGAGAAATTTGTTTCAATTTTTGGTTAAAAAGGTCTAGTCTCTCCAATCATTCTGACCCATTGACTGTAAGAAAGTAGTGAGCATGTTAGTTGTACATGCATGAATATTACACCTTTCATAGTGAGGCAGAGGACATACCAATTACCAATAATTATAATGTTTTGATATTATTTCAATATTGGGCATATTTGCTTTCTTCAATTCTATTGTTCTTAAGGTAGGATAAATATTAGTAGGCATTTGGAAGGTTAATAATTCTGTACAAACAAAAGTTCAGAAACAGTTTTATGTCCTTACTATTCTAGGGGGTGATGACTTTGGAATTAAAACTGGGGAAAATAGGAAAATAGCTCCTATTTCCTCCTAAGTTGTTAAGGAAATTGAGTTACTTTAATTTGAGCAGATTTTGTAGGTTGAAGTTGTATAGGCCTTCAAGACTTTTACAGGTTTTAGACCTAAAAGCAAGATACCCAGATGTAAAATTAGTTGTAGGTAACACTGAGGTGGGAATTGAGATGAGGTTAAAGCTGGGAATCCAGTACCATGTTTTGATATATATTATGTATATGCCTGAACTTAATACAATAACTGTGACTGATGGTGGAGTTTTAGAAATCTTTAACTCTGAGCTTCTTAAATTTTGAATTTTGTTTTTAAACTGAGTTTCAGAAATAGAGTTATTACATCATAAAATGATTTTAAGATATAAACCATGATTATATGGTATGTTAAGTCCAAATCGATAATGAATCGAAGAAGTGAAATTTATACTACATATTGTATAAATTAAGTTGAAAGACAAATAATTGTATTCACTAACCTATATATGGTATGAATTAAAGTGGAGCGTAAAGTAAATAAAGATTTGTAATCTAATCTTAAGTAGTTTAAGTCTCGAAATGAGATTAAAATGGGATTTAAAGAATATGTTTTAACCCGAATCATGGATTCTAGGTTATGCGATGAATGAAAGCGTATGGGTTTTTGCTAACCAACAAAATGAGGCTAAACAAGGAACGTTCGACAAGCGTATCATAATAAACACAAACAGAGGCAAGTTTCTCAGTTCTATTATGTTTGTGGATTTGGTATTGATTATGTGTAATCATTGTTGCATTGTGATATGATTTTTATGTGAATGTTAAATTACATACCATGCTTTATGAATTTCTTAAAGTCAATATATGACTAGATCAATTGGGTTATGGAACTCAATTTTACTGTGATATATGATAGCATATGTTATATGATGTAACTCTATAATTTGAGATGCATGATACATGTTTAGATGCATTCTATAAAATTTATGATGTATGTATCATAGGCATAGTAGAAGGAATATGTTATATGCAGTGGTGTGCTATGTGAAACATGATAGACTGTTAAATTTGCTGAGCTGTCGAGCTCAATCTTGCAAAAATATAATTTTTGCAGGTCTAAAATATAATATGATCTCTAGCTGACCAGATGATAATGATTGGAAGACGTGCAAAGGATATCTCTTCTTTATTTAGAAATTTTAGAGAATCATGATAAGGATTCAAATTGTACAGTTCGAAATGTTTAATGAATAAGGAATATTTATTTGAAGAGATGAGTTGTATATATTCATATCTTACTCTGACAAAATAAATTATAAAATAAATATGATTTTGAAATAAGAGAATCGTAAAGGTTGCTATTCAGGGAAACGAATGAAAGACAGAAAGAAAAGTTTTAAATTATCTATAATTTTATCAATTATATTATTGATAACCAGAATAAGATAGTCGTTAACGCACAAGATCGGGAAGGGAAAATAGTCCTGATTTTGGGGTCGTTACAACATCAATGGTCATAATCATGCCAAACACATTTCCATCTTTGCACTACAGGCCAAAGACATTCAACAGTAATGATCATGATCATGCCTAACACCTGTCCATCTTTGCTTTACGGGCCAAAAATATTCATCAATGAACAGTTCATCTTTGCACTACGGGCCAAAGATATTCATCAATCAACAGTTCATCTTTGCACTACGGGCCAAAGATATTCATCAATCAACAGTTCATCTTTGCACTACGGGCCAAAGATATTCAAGTTTCATATTTCAAAGATAACGATTAAAATTTAATAAGAAGATTTAGGTAATTAAAAATTCAAGTGAAATGATATTAGATGAAACAAAAATCTCAAAGAAATTTCTAATCATTTCAGAATTTATAGAAGCAATACTTATTACCATATTGATCAATTCACCTTTGCACTTAAGCTAAAGATATTCAATTGTAAAATCAATGGTCATGATCATACAAATCAACAATTCATCTTTGCACCCTTAGCCGAAGAGAACCCATAGTCATGATCATACCAATAATCTATCCATATTTACACTCAAGTTAAAGAGAACTTTCATCACCATGATTATAAAATATGATCAAGGATAAGTATTAGAGATTGATAATTCAATTTATCCAGAGTTCAAGAATATCCAAATTATCGACATAAAGATAAAAACATGGATCTAATCAAAAATAAGAATAAATCCAGTGGGATCAAGGACAAATATTAGAGAATTATAATTTCATTTATCTAGAATTCAATAATATCCAAATTATCGACATGAAGATAAAAACATGGATCCAATCAAAAATAATTTGGACAAAAGAAATTTCCTAGAAAATTTCCTTGAAATGGCAAAAGACTATTTTGCCCTAACAAAAAATTATTAATGACTTTTGTGTCCTAAGAAGGAAATTGCTAGGAAGTTTCCTAGTAATAGGGAAATGACAATTTTGCCCTAAGAGAAATTTGTTAATGACCATGGAATTCTTTTAGGAAATTTCCTGATTATAGTAAGATGACAATTTTGTCCTCAAAGAAAATTGATTATGACCAATATGTCCTATGAGAAAATTTCTAGAAAATTTTCTTAAGATGACTTAAGGACCATTTTATCCTTTTCTAGTGATGGCATAATGACAATTTTGCCCTTGATGGTAGCTAACTGGCCAAATTAGTGTAGGGACTTTAATGTCATTTGATTAAGGCAAATTTAGCAATTAAAAATAAACCAAAAATGGGGGATAATGGAGGGAGTATAACCGACATAGAGGAAGAAAGAAAGAAGATGGGGGAAATGTATATTAGATATACAAAACATATCTATACATTTTTTTTATCAAACAAAAATTCATTTCCTTTCTCTTTCATCTATCTCTCTAAAATTGTAAAAGAAACTAGAGAGAGAGAGAGAGAGAGAGAGAGAAGGAGGTCACGGCTAAGAAAGGAGGAAGAAGAGGAAGTGATCAAGCATTTATGCACCCAAAGTCCATATTTTATTGTGGAAAAAAGAGAAGAATAGCCAACAAAGGAAGGTATAAAAAAATAAAAGTATTTCAAGTATTAGTTAAGGCTTTATGTAGTTGGTTATTCTTGTTTTGATCCATAAATTTTTATATTCTTGTTGGTGAAAACCTTATGAAGAGGTTTGATGTTTATTTACGTTGTGTAACTTGGTCATGTATGTGTGGTGTTGTTGAAAGATTTGGATAAGGCAAGGCTAGTGAGATTTTCAGAAATTGTTTTTAGTTAATATGTGAGATCCATGTGATTTATTTTGAAGATTCATTTTTGATATTTGAGATTTACTTGTTGGTTGTGCTAGAGCTATAAGTTATAAGTATAATCCCTTTTGAATGGCACAAAAATGTTAAGGAACGAATAAGTTATGAAATTTTTAGTAAAACACTTTATAGTTGGAAAAAAAAAAGTTGCTGACCAGCCACTTTGGGGCTTTTTTCGGAAGCTATATAGATCCAAATTGAGTGTTTGATAAATGGAAACTGTAGCTTGAGAAGTAACGAATCCAACGCCTCCGACGGAACTTAATTCAGAGTTGTAGATTTCATTTTACAAGCGTTTCCGTAAAGGGCGCCAAATCTGAAAAATTATGGGCGAGAATGACATAATCGTAAATAAGTGAAAATGAATAATTATTAAAAATAATTATTTAAAGCCATTAAATGGTTAGCAAATTAATTACATACAAAATTAAATATAATTAACTATTTAATTATTATTTAAGTGATATTAAGTGATAATTAAGTAGAGTTAGTATTAATAAACTAACTATTTATTATTTAATTAAGATTAAATAATAAATAGAGCTAAACAATTGATTATTATTTAATTGTTATTAAATGATGATTAAAGAATGTTTTAGTAAAGATTAAGTAGTAATAATGTAATTACTTAATTACATTAACATAAAAAGTTTTAATTATTTATTATTTAATTAAATATTAAATAATGAATAAAGAGTAGTAATAATTAATTATTCTTAACTTTAATAAGAAAGAATAATTAAAGATTTATGAGATGAATTAATTATTTGTTATTTAATTAATATTAGATAATAAATAAGGCCAAATGTTAATTAATTATTCTTTAAATAATAATAAGAAATAATTAAAGACTAATAAAGTAAATAAAATAATTATTTACTATTCTAGGATAAGAAATTAATTAATTATTATTTAATTAATATTAAATAATAATTAAAGACAAACAATAATTTAATTATTCATTATCTAGTTACCATTAAATAATGAATAGATCTAATTGGCTATTATTTATTAGTTAAATAATAACTAAAGGTAATTAATTAATTACTATTTAATTAATATTAAATGGTAATCAAATGAAGGTATAGATTAATATTATGATAATAAATTTATTTAATAATTATATTAAATAAATTATGTAAAAATGGTTTTAATATTTTAAAAATGATTTAAAGGTTAAAAAATGTTTTAAGTTATAAAACATAACTTTTAATATTTTGTCATGAATTACATTAATATTTTAATATTAATGGCAGTTATTTAATAATGGTTTTAAATGTTTTAAAATCATTTCAAAGTGATATTAAGGTATTAAAAATACTTTGAGATATTATAAATAACTTATAATAGTATGACATGTATTTCATTAATATTTGAAATTAAATAAATATTAATGATAATGGAATATTGTGGTATTTAAATCATTTAAATATGATATTTTCGATTGAAAAATCATTATAAATGATAATAATTATTTGAAAATTATTATGAGCTTGTGAAAAATATGTTAACTGATTAATAAATTATCTAAGTTAATATTATAGTGTTTAAGTAGAGTCTTATTAATATTAGGCTCGATAATTATCCGATTAGGCAATCGGGAGGTCGAAATAGTACCGAACTCAACTCAGACTGAAATAGTTTGACTTGATACTAGGTTTTATGTATTATGTTGACCGATAGGATTATGTGATAATGTGTTTAGGTTATTTTATAACTGTAATTAGCAATAGTTATTGCGATGATATTATTCTAATGTGGAGATCGGTATTATTAATATTAGGTCTTCAGATGAAGCTAAATAGACTGCGTAGCAGTAGTCGGCGATAAAGGCAAGTTTTTTTTAACTCAACCTTGAGTTATGATTCTTCAATTATGCTAGTGGTTAATCCTTGTTGATTACATCACGTCTATGAATTATTGATTCGCACGTTGTGCATATTGCATGTGTTCATCAGGTATGAAAGGCTGATCACCTTCATTACCATATTGTTCAGTTGAATTTATTCATGTTCCTTATTGACCATTCATTTTATTGTCTCGGTCATTCAGTTATGTAAATTTGATTCATGCTATTTCACAATGGTTATATTGTTGAAAGTCAGCCAGCTTATTGTTCATTCTTTTCAATCATGATATATCTTTTCTTGAAATTAAACTTGCTGGGTAAACTTGTTGCTCACTCTTGCTATATCATGATAAACATTGCAGATTAGGATGAATACGTCAGATACAGGAAAAAACAAAGAGAAGGGTAGCATCCAATAGTAGATGATTATGCACGTTAACTATTTGGTTATCTGATGCAAATTATTATGTAAACCTTTAAGTAATTAAGGTATTTATCAAGATAAAGGTTGTAGACCTGGGGATTATGTTGTTAAAACTTATTGTATAAACAATTTATGTTTATATCTTCCGCATTAGTTATAGAACATGTTTCAAGATGAAGTACCGTAACGTACCAGGTCCGAGGTTCAAGGGTCCCGAATTTGGGGACGTCACAGTTGGTATCAAAGCTGTAGGTTATAAACCTTAGGTAGGGTTACCTTAGGCTATAACCGCAGGGATAAGAATAAAGAATAAACTCAAATAGAGTTTAAAATTCTAAGCGATGAATTTGGGCAAGGTATTGGTAAGTCAATAAGATTCAAAGAAGAATCCTGACAAGTTATAAAATCCAGAGTTACCTAACTCTGATGATAAAGATAAACTCTAGTAATGAGTATAAAGTGAAAGAAGATGGTAAAACAAAACGATCGGGACGTAGAAAAGAATCGTAATATAATACGATTATATTATGAGATCACAACGTGATCTGATGAGGTCATAAGAGGACAGATGATCAATCGTTTGATTGAAAACGTTATAGCAGAATTGTTATATGAATAGGGTAACATGAAATTGTACTATTAAAACTCAAGAAAGAGTTGTGAATTGTAGATACGGATTAAATGAAGTTCGTATTGAGTATTGAGGGAACTAGGAATATGTGGGATTTCAATTGAGGACTCATGTCAGCAGCTGAGTTGTATGATTCTTTGGATGGGCGAGAAATTTGTATTTGGTTTTAGAATCACTTAGCTTCCTGGTTGATATAGTGGTTAAGTTGAACAATTCTTTGTATGGGCGGGGAATTGTCCTTGACTTAGCTTCCTATATTGATTAGTGGCCGAGTTGGTTCGATAACTACTTAGCTTCTGGTATTGATAGTCATTGAAATGTTTGTATCATGCTATTTGCTATATACATGTTGAGAAGGTGATTCTTTTCTCGTGAGTATACCAGATAGGTAGAGAATATAAAATTAAGTTGCGAGTTCTTAAAACTCATACTTATGGTAAGTTCGTGACTCATAATTATATGAAATGTTTTTGAACCCCTCAGCGAATGGATGCCAATGGTCTGTCTAGGACAAGTTCTTAAACTCATATGATTGTGGAAAGTTCCTGAACTCCTGACGTGTGGTAAGTTTGAAGAACTGGGAATAGCTATGTGTGAAATGAAGGATTGAGGATAATAGAAATAGATAGAATTATTAAGCAATTGATCATAATGGAAGCATAGGTATTCCAAATCTTCTAGCTGTGCTAGACTTCGAAATTTTTGGTATCAAGCTAAATTCGCACTGATGTGCCTTTCAAAATAAAATAAATTTTTGTTATCAGCAACACATGGTGACAAGTGTGTATGTGTGGACTTTGTGACACTGACACATCGTTACCAGTTGCGGCATGATAAAAAAAATAATTTTCAATAGTTTTGAGCTGTTTAAAAAAGAGTTTACGCTAAATTATTTTGGCTTGACAAAAATGATTTGAGATATCAAAATGTATTTTATATATCATTAATGCATCATTGAACCTGGTGCAGAGATGATAAAAGGATGGAGTTATCAATGCAGAATTACTTAGTGTTGGATGTGATCTAAAGATCGTTAGCCCACTATAGTATGATGTAGTATAACAAAGTCACAAAATGACGGAATCCTCAAACGGACTGTAAATACAGTGCGGTTTCATGACGTCATAAAATGATTTTCAGAATTTTAAAGGTAAATTATTGCCAACTGAATTTGGACAGACATGTTTCGATTGAAATTCGAATTATTGGTATAAGTCTAAGCTATTTGATTCAGCTAGACAAATGTTTATGACAATTCAAAGTATTCTTTGAGAATTTATCCCGAACCAAATTGCTTTGGTGCGGAATCAAATGATAAGATTGAGGTGAACTATGTCGATTGGATAAAATAATCCAATCTAGTAGCGAAAATATTCGCTAGACATGATTGATACGTTATACATGACGTAAGCGTACGATAGGCTAATCACCTAAAGTACTAGCAGTTGTAGTTTACCTTCTTTGTGATTGTAAACATACTGTTAACCTTTGTACGTAAGGGGTCGAGTACCTCTTTCTTAATTGAAATAGGTTGCAGGTAGTAATACCAATAAACCTCAATAGTTCCTGGTCTATATGACTCCTCAACATGATTTAAAAATTTTAATTCTTGGGAGTGATGTTGCGGGTAGCATGTGATGATGTGTATGAACTCGTCGTGGACGGGTAGAATCTAATATAATTGAATAAAGGTTATGTTGAAAACCTAGTTTTGATGAATAAAAGGAGTAGGGATTAGTAGGCTATAATTTCGAGGACGAAATTCTTAGAAGAAGGGGTGAATGTGACAACCCGATAATTTATAAAATCTTAAATGATTAAAATAAAGGTTAAAGAATAAAACCTAGATGAGAATTTTAGAATTTATTAAAAAATTTTAAGTAAAACCTATAGGGTTTGTTATTTGAATAAGAATAACGAAAATATGGGTTACAAAATTTTAAAACCCTAGAAAGTGTGTGAAGGAATGTTAAGAATAAGGTATTACGATACTTATAAAAATCATTGTGAACTAAATGGTGTAAGAAATGTTATAATGATACATGTGAAAATTTTATTAAGGAAATAAAATTTAACATGAAGAAAAGCTATGAGGTTAAACGAATATGAGTATATGTATAGAAATATATATATATATATACTTAGTAAGGTGCTATATATTTTAGCAAGAGGAATGATGAATTACGTTAGGGATATGAAAATCAAGATAAAACTATGTTAGTAATTAGCATAGCTGGAATGTTGGCCTTGATTGACAAATAAGAAGAGGAATAAGTATAAAGCTAATAGCTAATATGATTAGCAATAAAAATGGAGTACGTTAAAATTCAAAATTCGAGTTAGAGATAGAATTTTGAAGCACGGACCGGTTGCGTCAGGAACGTCAAGTTTAGTCATAAAAGACAATAAACACAAAATGTGTAAAGGTTGACTTTTTGGTCAAAGTTAACAGTGGACTTTTATGAAGAAAAGTTAAAATTAGAATTAAAAGTGGTATATGTGATGACTTATGTGAATAATAAAATAGATTGAATAAATATACATTATATAACGTGTGTACATTTTTTTTGAATACAAAAGAGAATTAAGAATATAAGTTATGTAACCTAATATATATATTAGGAATGATAATTAAATAATCTAAGGAAAGCAAGTCTAATTGGGTTAAGTAATTAAATGTACATGAGTAAGAATTTGATGTACAAATTGAGTGAATAGAAATTCTAATTAAATAATTGGGGTAGGATATAATTAAAATTAGTGGACTATGTTAATTTACATAGCCCATTTATTTTATTATCAAGCCCAAAAGAATTATTAGGTAGCCCAATGAGGATTTATTTAGTAACCCAAAATAATGGGATATGTGCTAGCAGAATAACTATGGTTAGGAACTAACCATACTTGAGTTAAATGTAGGAAAGTGTTGGTATATAAGGTGGGCCCCACTAGTAATGATGGGTGATGATTGTTAAGAAATTTCCTAGAAAATTTCCTTGAAATGGCAAAAGACTATTTTGCCCTAACAAAAAATTATTAATGACTTTTGTGTCCTAAGAAGGAAATTGCTAGGAAGTTTCCTAGTAATAGGGAAATGACAATTTTGCCCTAAGAAAAATTTGTTAATGACCATGGAATCCTTGAAGGAAATTTCTAGGAAATTTTCTAATTATAGTAAGATGACAATTTTGTCCTTAAATAAAATTGATTATGACAAATATGTCCTATGAGAAAATTTCTAGAAAATTTTCTTAAGATGACTTAAGGACCATTTTATCCTTTTTTAGTGATGGCATAATGATAATTTTGCCCTTGATGGTAGCTAACTGGCCAAATTAGTGTAGGGACTTTAATGTCATTTGATTAAGGCAAATTTAGCAATTAAAAATTATCCAAAAATGGGGGATAATGGAGGGAGTATAACCGACATAGAGGAAGAAAGAAAGAAGATGGGAGAGATGTATATTAGATATACAAAATATATCTATACATATTTTTTTATCAAACAAAAATCCATTTCCTTTCTCTTTCATCTATCTCTCTAAAATTGTAAAAGAAACTAGAGAGAGAGAGAGAGAGAGAGAGAGAGAGAAGGAGGTCACGGCTAAGAAAGGAGGAAGAAGAGGAAGTGATCAAGCATTTATGCACCCAAAGTCCATATCTTATTGTGGAAAGAAGAGAAGAATAGCCAACAAAGGAAGGTATAAAAAAATAAAATATTTCAAGTATTAGTTAAGGCTTTATGTAGTTGGTTATTCTTGTTTTGATCCATAAATTTTTATGTTCTTGTTGGTGAAAACCTTATGAAGAGGTTAGATGTTTATTTACGTTGTGTAACTTGGTCATGTATGTGTGATGTTGTTGAAAGATTTGGATAAGGCAAGGCTAGTGAGATTTCCGAAATTTTTTTTTAGTTAATATGTGAGATCCATGTGATTTATTTTGAAGATTCATTTTTGATATTTAAGATTTACTTGTTGGTTGTGCTAGAGCTATAAGTTATGAGTATAATCCCGTTTGAATGGCACAAAAATGTTAAGGAATGAATAAGTTATGGAATTTTTAGTAAAACACTTTCTAGTTGGAAAAAAAAAGAGTTGCTGACCAGCCACTTTTGGGCTATTTTTCGGAAGCTAGTTAGATCCAAATTGAGTGTTTGATAAATGGAAACTGTAGCTTGAGAAGTAATGAATCCAACGCCTCGGACGGAACTTAATTCCAAGTTGTAGATTTCGTTTTACAAGCGTTTCCGTAAAGGACGCCAAATCTGAAAAATTATGGGCGAGAATGGTATAATCGTAAATAAGTGGAAATGAATAATTATTAAAAATAATTATTTAAAGCCATTAAATGGTTAGCAAATTAATTACATATAAAATTAAATATAATTAACTATTTAATTATTATTTAAGTGATATTAAGTGATAATTAAGTAGAGTTAGTATTAATAAACTAACTATTTATTATTTAATTAAGATTAAATAATAAATAGAGTTAAACAATTGATTATTATTTAATTGATATTAAATGATGATTAAAGAATGTTTTAGTAAAGATTAAGTAGTAATAATGTAATTACTTAATTACATTAACGTAAAAGGTTTTAATTATTTATTATTTAATTAAATATTAAATAATGAATAAAGACAAGTAATAATTAATTATTCTTAACTTTAATAAGAAAGAATAATTAAAGATTTATGAGATGAATTAATTATTTATTATTTAATTAATATTAGATAATAAATAAGGCCAAATGTTAATTAATTATTCTTTAAATAATAATAAGAAATAATTAAAGACTAATAAAGTAAATAAAATAATTATTTACTATTCTAGGATAAGAAATTAATTAATTATTATTTAATTAATATTAAATAATAATTAAAGACAAACAATAATTTGATTATTCATTATCTAGTTACCATTAAATAATGAATAGATCTAATTGGCTATTATTTATTAGTTAAATAATAACTAAAGGTAATTAATTAATTACTATTTAATTAATATTAAATGGTAATCAAATGAAGGTATAGATTAATATTATGATAATAAATTTATTTAATAATTATATTAAATAAATTATGTAAAAATGGTTTTAATATTTTAAAAATGATTTAAAGGTTATAAAAAATGTTTTAAGTTATAAAACATAACTTTTAATATTTTGTCATGAATTACATTAATATTTTAATATTAATGGCAGTTATTTAATAATAGTTTTAAATATTTTAAAATCATTTAAAAGTGATATTAAGATATTAAAAATACTTTGAGTTATTATAAATAACTTATAATATTATGACATGTATTTCATTAATATTTAAAATTAAATAAATATTAATGATAATGGAATATTGTGGTATTTAAATCATTTAAATATGATATTTTCGATTGAAAAATCATTATAAATGATAATAATTATTTGAAAATTATTATGAGCTTGTGAAAAATATGTTAACTGATTAATAAATTATCTAAGTTAATATTATAGTGTTTAAGTAGAGTCTTATTAATATTAGGCTCGATAATTATCCGATTAGGCAATCGAGAGGTCGAAATAGTACCGAACTCAACTCAGACTGAAATAGTTTGACTTGATACTAGGTTTTATGTATTATGTGGACCGATAGGATTATGTGATAATGTGTTTAGGTTATTTTATAACTGTAATTAATAATAGTTATTGCGATGATATTATTCTAATGTGGAGATCGGTATTATTAATATTAGGTCTTCAGATGAAGCTAAATAGACTGCGTAGCAGTAGTCGGCGATAAAGGCAAGTTTTTTTTAACTCAACCTTGAGTTATGATTCTTCAATTATGCTAGTGGTTAATCCTTGTTGATTACATCATGTCTATGAATTATTGATTCGCACGTTGTGCATGTTGCATGTGTTCATCAGGTATGAAAGGCTGATCACCTTCATTACCATATTGTTCAGTTGAATTTATTCATGTACCTTATTGACCATTCATTTTTATTGTCTCGGTCATTCAGTTATGTAAATTTGATTCATGCTATTTCACAATGGTTATATTGTTGAAAGTCAGCCAGCTTATTGTTCATTCTTTTCAATCATGATATATCTTTTCTTGAAATTAAACTTGCTAGGCAAACTTGTTGCTCACTCTTGCTATATCATGATAAACATTGCAGATTAGGATGAATACGTCAGATACAGGAAAAGACAAAGACAAGGGCAGCATCCAATAGTAGATGATTATGCACGTTAACTATTTGGTTATCTGATGCAAATTATTATGTAAACCTTTAAGTAATTAAGGTATGTATCAAGATAAAGGTTGTAGACCTGGGGATTATGTTGTTAAAACTTATTGTATAAACAATATATGTTTATATCTTTCGCATTAGTTATAGAACATGTTTCAAGATGAAGTACCGTAACGTACCAGGTCCGAGGTTCAAGGGTCCCGGATTTGGGGACGTCACAGTTGGTATCAAAGCTGTAGGTTATAAACCTTAGGTAGGGTTACCTTAGGCTATAACCGCAGGGATAAGAATAAGGAATAAACTCAAATAGAGTTTAAAATTCTAAGCGATGAATTTGGGCAAGGTATTGGTAAGTCAATAGGATTCAAAGAAGAATCCTGACAAGTTATAAAATCCAGAGTTGATAAAGATAAACTCTAGTAATGAGTATAAAGTGAAAGAAGATCGTAAAACAAAACGATCGGGACGTAGAAAAGAATCGTTATATAATACGATTATAATATGAGATCACAACGTGATCTGATGAGGTCATAAGAGGACAAATGATCAATCGTTTGATTGAAAACGTTATAGCAGAATTACTATATGAATAGGGTACTATGAAATTGTACTATTAAAACTTAGGAAAGAGTTGTGAATTGTAGATACGGATTAAATGAAGTTCGTATTGAGTATTGAGGGAACTAGGAATATGTGGGATTTCAATTGAGGACTCATGTCAGCAGCTGAGTTGTATGATTCTTTGTATGGGCGAGAAATTTGTACTTGGTTTTAGAATCACTTAGCTTCCTGGTTGATATAGTGGTTAAGTTGAACAATTCTTTGTATAGGCGGGGAATTGTCCTTGACTTAGCTTCCTATATTAATTAGTGGCCGAGTTGGTTCGATAACTACTTAGCTTCTGGTATTGATAGTCATTGAAATGTTTGTATCACGCTATTTGCTATATACATGTTGAGAAAGTGATTCTTTTCTCATGAGTATACCAGATAGGTAGAGAATATAAAATTAAGTTGCGAGTTCTTAAAACTCATACTTATGGTAAGTTCGTGACTCATAATTATATGAAATGTTTTTGAACCCCTCTGCGAATGGACGCCAATGGTCTGTCTAGGACAAGTTCTTAAACTCATATGATTGTGGAAAGTTCCTGAACTCCTGACGTGTGGTAAGTTTGACGAACTGGGAATAGCTATGTGTGAAATAAAGGATTGAGGATAATAGAAATAGATAGAATTATTATGCAATTGATCATTAGAAAAATTGATGTTGATAATGGAAGCATAGGTATTCCAAATCTTCTAGCTGTGCTAGACTTTAAAATTTTTGGTATCAAGCTAAATTCGCACTGATGTGCTTTTCGAAATAAAATGAATTTTTGTTATCAGCAACACATGGTGACAAGTGTGTATGTGTGGACTTTGGGACACTGACACATCATTACCAGTTGCGGCATGATAAAAAAAATAATTTTCAATAGTTTTGAGCTGTTTAAAAAAGAGTCTACGCTAAATTGTTTCGGCTAGAAAAAAATGATTTGAGATATCAAAATGTATTTTATATATCATTAATGCATCATTGAACCTGGTGCAAAGATGATAAAAGGATGGAGTTATCAATGCAGAATTACTTAGTGTTGGATGTGATCTAAAGATCGTTAGCCCACTATAGTATGATGTAGTATAAAAAAGTCACAAAATTACGGAATCCTCAAACGGACAGTAAATACAGTGCGGTATCATGACGTCATAAAATAATTTTCAGAATTTTAAAGGTAAATTATTGCCAACTGAATTTGGACAGACAGTTTCGATTGAAATTCGAATTATTGGTATAAGTCTAAGCTATTTGATTCAGCTAGACAAATGTTTATGACAATTCAAAGTATTCTTTGAGAATTTATCCCGAACCAAATTGCTTTGGTGCGGAATCCTATGATAAGATTGAGGTGAACTATGTCGATTGGATAAAATAATCCAATCTAGTAGTGAAAATATTCGCTAGACATGATTGATACGCTATACATGACGTAAGCGTACGATAGGCTAATCACCTAAAGTACTAGCAGTTGTAGTTTACCTTCTTTGTGATTGTAAACATACTGTTAACCTTTGTAAGGGGTTGAGTACCTTTTTCTTAATTGAAATAGGTTGCAGGTAGTAATACCAATAAACCTCAATAGTTCCTGGTCTATATGACTCCTCAACATGATTTAAAAAATTTAACTCTTGGGAGTGATGTTGCGGGTAGCATATGATGATGTGTATGAATTCGTTGTCGACGGGTAGAATCTAATATGATTGAATAAAGGTTATGTTGAAAACCTAGTTTTGATGAATAAAAGGAGTAGGGAATAGTAGGCTATAATTTCGAGGACGAAATTATTAGAAGAAAGGGTGAATGTGATAACCCGAGAATTTATAAAATCTTAAATGATTAAAATAAAGGTTAAAGAATAAAACCTAGATGAGAATTTTAGAATTTATTAAAAAATTTAAGTAAAACCTATAGAGTTTGTTATTTGAATAAGAATAACGAAAATATGGGTTACAAAATTTTAAAACCCTAGAAAGGGTGTGAAGGAATGTTAAGAATAAGGTATTACGATACTTATAAAAATCATTGTGAACGAAATGGTGTAAGAAATGTTATAATGATACATGTGAAAATTTTATTAAGGAAATAAAATTTAACATGAAGAAAAGCTATGAGGTTAAACGAAGATGAGTATATGTATAGAAATATATATATACTTGGTAAGGTGCTATATATTTTAGCAAGAGGAATGATGAATTACGTTAGGTATATGAAAATCAAGATAAAACTATGTTAGTAATTAGCATAGCTGGAATATTGGCCTTGATTGGCAAATAAGAAGAGGAATAAGTATAAAGCTAATAGCTAATATGATTAGCAATAAAAATGGAGTACGTTAAAATTTAAAATTTGAGTTAGAGATAGAATTTTGAAGCACGGACTGCTCGGTTGCGTCCGGAACGTCAAGTTTAGTCATAAAAGACAATAAACACAAAATGTGTAAAGGTTGACTTTTTGGTCAAAGTCAACAGTGGACTTTTATGAAGAAAAGTCAAAATTAGAATTAAAAGTGGTATATGTGATGACTTATGTGAATAATGAAATAGATTGAATAAATATACATTATATAATGTGTATACATTTTTTTTGAATACAAAAGAGAATTAAGAATATAAGTTATGTAACCTAATATATCTATTAGGAATGATAATTAAATAATCTAAAAAAACAAGTCTAATTGGGTTAAGTAAGTAAATGTACATGAGTAAGAATTTGATGTACAAATTAAGTGAATAGAAATCATAATTAAATAATTGGGGTAGGATATAATTAAAATTAGTGGACTATGTTAATTTACATAGCCCATTTATTTTATTATCAAGCCCAAAAGAATTATTAGGTAGCCCAATGAGGATTTATTTAGTAACCCAAAATAATGGGATATGTGCTAGCAGAATAACTATGGTTAGGAACTAACCATACTTGAGTTAAATGTAAAAAAGTGTTGGTATATAAGGTGGACCCCACTAGTAATGATGGATGATGATTGTTAAAAAATTTCCTAGGAAATTTCCTTGAAGTGGCAAAAGACTATTTTGCCCTAACAAAAAATTATTAATGACTTTTGTGTCCTAAGAAGGAAATTGCTAAGAAGTTTCCTAGTAATAGGGAAATGACAATTTTGCCCTAAGAGAAATTTATTAATGACCATGGAATCCTTGAAGGAAATTTCTAGGAAATTTCCTATTTATAGTAAGATGACAATTTTGTTCTTAAAGAAAATTGATTATGACCAATATGTCCTATGAGGAAATTTCTAGGAAATTTCCTTAAGATGACTTAAGGACCATTTTATCCTTTTCTAATGATGACATAATGACAATTTTGCCCTTGATGGTAGCTAACTGGCCAAATTAGTGTAGGGACTTTAATGTCATTTGATTAAGGCAAATTTAGCAAATTAAAAATAAATCAAAAATGGGGGATAATGGAGGGAGTATAACCGACATAGAGGAAGAAAGAAAGAAGATGGGGGAAATGTATATTAGATATACAAAATATATCTATACATTTTTTTTATCAAACAAAAATCCATTTCCTTTCTCTTTCATCTATCTCTCCAAAATTGTAAAAGAAACTAGAGAGAGAGAGAAGGAGGTCACGGCTAAGAAAGGAGGAAGAAGAGGAAGTGATCAAGCATTTATGCACCC
This sequence comes from Panax stipuleanatus, assembly GCA_020205555.1. NCBI lineage: Eukaryota > Viridiplantae > Streptophyta > Magnoliopsida > Apiales > Araliaceae > Panax > Panax stipuleanatus. The sequence continues at coordinate 162,337,584 of CM035117.1, forward strand.
AAAGTCCATATCTTATTGTGGAAAGAAGAGAAGAATAGCCAACAAAGGAAGGTATAAAAAAATAAAAGTATTTAAAGTATTAGTTAAGGCTTTTGTAGTTGGTTATTCTTGTTTTGATCCATAAGTTTTTATGTTCTTGTTGGAGAAAACCTTATGAAGAGGTTTGATGTTTATTTACGTTGTGTAACTTGGTCATGTATGTGTGATGTTGTTGAAAGATTTGGATAAGGCAAGGCTAGTGAGATTTTCGGAAAATTTTTTTAGTTCATATGTGAGATCTATGTGATTTATTTTGAAGATTCATTTTTGATATTTGAGATTTACTAGTTGGTTGTGCTAGAGCTATAAGTTATGAGTATAATCCCTTTTGAATGGCACAAAAATGTTAAGGAATGAATAAGTTATGGAATTTTTAGTAAAACACTTTCTAGTTGGAAAAAAAAAAGTTGCTGACCAGCCACTTTGGGGCTGTTTTTCGAAAAATAAATAGATCCAAATTGAGTGTTTGATAAATGAAAACTGTAGCTTGAGAAGTAACGAATCCAACGCCTCCGACGGAACTTAATTCCGAGTTGTAGATTTCATTTTACAAGCGTTTCCGTAAAGGATGCCAAATCTGAAAAATTATGGGCGAGAATGGCATAATCGTAAATAAGTGAAAATGAATAATTATTAAAAATAATTATTTAAAGCCATTAAATGGTTAGCAAATTAATTACATATAAAATTAAATATAATTAACTATTTAATTATTATTTAAGTGATATTAAGTGATAATTAAGTAGAGTTAGTATTAATAAACTAACTATTTATTATTTAATTAAGATTAAATAATAAATAGAGTTAAACAATTGATTATTATTTAATTGATATTAAATGATGATTAAAGAATGTTTTAGTAAAGATTAAGTAGTAATAATGTAATTACTTAATTACATTAACATAAAAGATTTTAATTATTTATTATTTAATTAAATATTAAATAATGAATAAAGACAAGTAATAATTAATTATTCTTAACTTTAATAAGAAAGAATAGTTAAAAATTTATGAGATGAATTAATTATTTATTATTTAATTAATATTAGATAATAAATAAGGCCAAATGTTAATTAATTATTTTTTAAATAATAATAAGGAATAATTAAAGACTAATAAAGAAAATAAAATAATTATTTACTATTCTAGGATAAGAAATTAATTAATTATTATTTAATTAATATTAAATAATAATTAAAGACAAACAATAATTTGATTATTCATTATCTAGTTACCATTAAATAATGAATAGATCTAATTGGCTATTATTTATTAGTTAAATAATAACTAAAGGTAATTAATTAATTACTATTTAATTAATATTAAATGGTAATCAAATGAAGGTATAGATTAATATTATGATAATAAATTTATTTAATAATTATATTAAATAAATTATGTAAAAATGGTTTTAATTATTTAAAAATGATTTAAAGGTTATAAAAAATATTTTAAATTATAAAACATAACTTTTAATATTTTCTCATGAATTACATTAATATTTTAATATTAATGGCAGTTATTTAATAATGGTTTTAAATGTTTTAAAATCATTTCAAAGTGATATTAAGGTATTAAAAATACTTTGAGATATTATAAATAACTTATAATATTATGACATGTATTTCATTAATATTTGAAATTAAATAAATATTAATGATAATGGAATATTGTGGTATTTAAATCATTTAAATATGATATTTTCGATTGAAAAATCATTATAAATGATAATAATTATTTGAAAATTATTATGAGCTTGTGAAAAATATGTTAACTGATTAATAAATTATCTAAGTTAATATTATAGTGTTTAAGTAGAGTCTTATTAATATTAGGCTCGATAATTATTCGATTAGGCAATCGGGAGGTCGAAATAGTACCGAACTCAACTCAGACTGAAATAGTTTGACTTGATACTAGGTTTTATGTATTATGTTGACCGATAGGATTATGTGATAATGTGTTTAGGTTATTTTATAACTGTAATTAGCAATAGTTATTGCGATGATATTATTCTAATGTGGAGATCGGTATTATTAATATTAGGTCTTCAGATGAAGCTAAATAGACTGCGTAGCAGTAGTCGGCGATAAAGGAAAGTTTTCTTTAACTCAACCTTGAGTTATGATTCTTCAATTATGCTAGTGGTTAATCCTTGTTGATTACATCACGTTTATGAATTATTGATTCGCACGTTGTGCATATTGCATGTGTTCATCTGGTATGAAAGGCTGATCACCTTCATTACCATATTGTTCAGTTGAATTTATTCATTTTCCTTATTGACCATTCATTTTTATTGTCTCGAGCATTCAGTTATGTAAATTTGATTCATGTTATTTCACAATGGTTATATTGTTGAAAGTCAGCCAGCTTATTGTTCATTCTTTTCAATCATGATATATCTTTTCTTAAAATTAAACTTGTTGGGCAAACTTGTTACTCACTCTTGCTATATCATGATAAACATTGCAGATTAGGATGAATACGTCAGATACAGGAAAAGACAAAAACAAGGGTAGCATCCAATAGTAGATGATTATGCACGTTAACTATTTGGTTATCTGATGCAAATTATTGTGTAAACCTTTAAGTAATTAAGGTGTGTATCAAGATAAAGGTTGTAGACCTGTGGATTATGTTGTTAAAACTTATTGTATAAACAATTTATGTTTATATCTTCCGCATTAGTTATAGAATATGTTTCAAGATGAAGTACCGTAACGTACCAGGTCCGAGGTTCAAGGGACCCGGATTTGGGGACGTCACAAATCCGCGTAGACAGGTTATTCCCACATATTAATAAGGAATAGAATGAATACTAAAGGATTTCACCAGGCATGCGGTAGTCTGCGTAAACAGGTTATTCCAACAGAATAATAAAGAATGAAATAACAAAAGGATTTCACCATGCATGCAGTAATCCGCGTAGATAGGTTATTTCATCAGAATAATAAAGAATGAAATAACAACCCTTACGAGTATTGAAAGAAATAACATCCTTTACAATACAAAAGAAATAATACCCCTTACTAGAAAATAATATCCCTTACCATACGAAAAATAATATCCTTTACAAGAAAATAATATCCGTTACCTCAGTAGAAGATTTGAATATTGGAATAGTAGCAGAATACTCTTCTTCTTTCTCTCTTATTCTCTCTCTATAGTTTCTCTCTCTATAGCTTGATTATAACTTTGCTCTTCAAAGAATGGTGTGAAAAAAATGAATGGATGGAGGAGTATTTATAGACTAGAAAAATGTTGGTTAATTATACTTTAGTACCTCTATCTTTACCTCCATTTTTAATTAAGTCACTCAAGTTTATAAATCTTGCACCTCCACCCCTGTAACCACCCACCAACTATTTATTATCCACCAATAAGTGGGTCCCACATGTTAACCATCCATTAATTACTCATTTATCCTATTAATTCCCCGTTTGGTCAATTTAACATCCGAAAATCAACTATTATCGAAATAAATGTCGATTTCCACTAACATTAATATTCCCAACACAATGAAAATATTTTTATCAACCATTATCAATTATTATTTAAATTAATATTACAGAATCACAATAATGACAATTAGGTCGTTCCCAAGAAAGAGGGGGCCTTCCGATAAGGATTTCTCCTTATTGGCGCGCAATTAACTAACCCCTTTTCTAGACAGAACTTTCTAGACATTGCTAATAATGCTGTCTAATAATATCATTTAATTAATATAAATGACAATTATTGATTTAATAATATAAAATATTATGCAGATGATACTGTGACAATAATTGAATCAATAATATGAGATACGGTGGAACAACTACTGTAGCAATTATTGAATACTGAGTGACTTCTTACGTAAGCATCAATAGTCAAAGATATTATGCAATTCCGTGTGCTACTTTGCAACAACGCATATTAGTGTATTTTTAGCACAGGATATTTTAACAGTTTAACGGTAAAAGTCCTGTCGTTATTTATAAAAAGGTTATTTCTGTCGCTTTCTATATCCGATAATTATTCCGTTGTGGGGTCCACCAAAGATTGTGCCTTTGTACAAATATTCTCTGACAAAGGAATATTCTCCGACCAAACGAATATTTCCCGACACAACGAATATTTTATGACAACTTGCTTACTTTGTAAAATTTTCACATATCACCCTTAACTTTAACCTTTTATCAATTTAACCATTTACTGAATAGAATAATAATTGTAAAAAAAATTTAATACTTTCATTTCATAAAATTCGGGGTCTTACATGTTCTGTTCAGAAATAAACATCTAGCAAGAAGCATTATTTTTCAGCATAAGATTTCTCTTATTGTTCTGTTTTTTATTTCTCTTCCTATCTATATTCCAACAAAGTGGTATCAAAGCCCAGGTTCTTTCATCTGGTAGTTACTATCATGGCCGCCAATGGTACCTCCATGAACACATCTCAACCTTTGATTCCTATTTTCAAAGGTGAATGTTACGAGTTTTGGAGCATCAAAATGAAAACTCTGTTCAGATCACAGGAGCTTTGGGAGTTGGTTGAGAATGGATACGAAGATGACGATAGAGAAACCAAAAAAAGGGATGCAAAAGCTTTGTTCTTCATTCAACAAGCGTTGCATGGCACCATTTTTTCTAGAATAGCAGCAGCAGAGACCTCAAAAGAAGCTTGGATGATTTTAAAAAATGAGTTTCAAGGTTCATCAAAGGTAATTACCGTGAAACTCCAACCTTTTCGTCGTGAATTTGAAACTTTATTTATGAAAGACAATGAATCAGTCCAAGATTTTTTTTATCTAGAGCTACTGCAATCGTTAGTCAAATGAGGTCATATGGTGAAGAAATTTTTGATAAAACTATTGTTGCCAAAGTTTTAAGGAGCCTGACTAAAAAATTTGATCATGTTGTTGCTGTGATCGAGGAATCTAATGACTTGTCTATTTTTTCATTTGATGAATTAATGGGTTCTTTGCTAGCTCATGAAACAAGACTAAATTGATCAATTGAGACAAATGAGGAGAAGGCATTTCAAGTGAAGGGGAAACACTCTGTAACACCCCCTTTCCGAAATAGAAAGAGAGGTTATTTAAAACACAACAAAACTGAACTGAATAGTATTTATAACCAATAAATACCAAAAGGTCAAACCAGAATAAATGCCAAGCTAGCCCAAACCAAAATCTAAAATAGTTATTACAACTCTAATTAAACCATTCGATAACCTAAACAAAACATCTAAATCATTGGATCAAATGGAGCTCTCATCAGACTTACCCTTGATCCCCCTGATTACCTGTCGGAAGAAAAACACAGCATGAGCCAAATGCCCAGTAAGATATAGAATACAAAATAGAGAACTGAAATAACTAACTTAATTAAGGAACTGAACTGAACTGAATCGAACAAAACTAACACAATGAAATAATAGGCTGAATCAAATGGTTGTGTGTTATTTCATACCAAGCTCAAAACAAAACAGAAATATACCTTGCCACACAGGCAAGTCACACACATTGGACCGCGAATCCAAACGTATGTAAAATCGGAAGGCGTGTTTGGCACAAACATCGCCACTCCGCAGAACAGAACAAAAAACTAGGGTCGACCCATACGCCTCCCACAACAAAACACCAAATGGTCAACTCCCACCGGAGCACGAAACGGAGACGCCGTGGACTGATCACACCGCCACAGAAGGTGTCATGCCTCTCGTGCCAAGACGACATGCCTGTAGTACCCCCGCAGGTGGTTATAACTCAGGTATACCCTACGGTATATTCTAACAAAAATACCATGTCAAAACACATGCGACATAATATCAACACAAAGGGGTTCTAATACGTACATGTTAAATCGAAACGAATCAACAACACTAAGTCTCCAAAAATATATTAACATGTACATTACTACACATATCAAAATAAACCATAGACATGATACACTAGTCTAAAGAGTACAAATATGAGTTCCAAATATCAACGCCAAAACGAAACCATCACATGAATTTGAGAACGAACGATCATGTGAAACAATAAATCTAAACGAAAAGCAAAACGAACATAACAAAATTAAAAGGATTATCGCTGAAGGGGTGCGGAATCCGTACCTAGATTAAGCAATGTAATACCCAAAAATTTATATCCCAATATAGTTTGCTAAACTCCTTCCGTCCAAACTAATCACATAGTTTAACAAACAAAATATATATTACTAACTGTAAATTAAATTACTAATTACTAATTACAAATTACAATTTTATTTATTCCAAAAATTATTATAGATCAAAAGCATGAATTCATAATCTGATGATTTCTCTTTTGTGATCTATGCAGCCAACTAGTTAGAATTATTATTATTATTCTTCTCAAATGGGTGACTATGAATATAACAATAATAACCTAAGGAAATCTGCACTCTATATATATAATAACAAATAAGATATCTAAGTATATATATACACTATACGCATGCATTATTAACTTTTTAAGACTTACTGAATAAAGCAACACACCAAAGAAAATCGCAAGGCTCCGTCTTCTCCAATTTGCAGCGCCGAAACTTCTTTTCCTTGTGCCGCCTCGCGCCGAATTCTTTTCTTTCTCAGTTTGTATAATGAAGGTAAGATTAGGTTTAGTTATTTATTTATTTATATATCTTATTAACTCTTCAAATTTTAATAGAATTTTAATATTACACAAATATAAATATGATCAAATTAGTTTTAAGGCCCAACTAATGTAGTCCACATCATTAAATACAATTTGACCCAAACACAAGAAAAGCCCGATTAAAATATTTAAAACAAAATTTTAAAAAATGCCATTTATTTATTTAATTTTTTTTCCGGGTATTACATCACCTACCCCTTAAAAAGGATTTCGTCCCCGGAATCAAAAGAAAAGAACGAACCTAATTATCAAATAAAACAGAAGCATCACGACTGCCAACTAAAAGAAATCAACGAGTATAAGCAAAACAGATTAAAGACAGATTCGAATATAGCTGAACAGAAAATCAAACTAAACAAAACCTAACCCAGAAGTCTACCCATAACTCAGAGGTCAAACCTAAATAGGTTTTCTACAAGAAAGAACCTAAGCTTTGATACCAACTTTGTAACACCCCATTTTCGAAATAGAAAGAGAGGTTACTCAAAACACAACAAAACTGAACGAAAGCTCTAGGCCACGAAAGAATAGTATTTATAACCAATAAATACCAAAAGGTCAAACCAGAATAAATACCAAGCTAGCCCAAACCAAAATCTGAAATAGTTATTCCAACTCAAATTAAACCATTCGACAACCTAAACAAAACATCTAAATTATTTGATCAAATAGAGCTCTCATCACACTTACCCTTGATCCCCCTGATTACCCGCTGGAAGAAAAACACAGCATGAGCTAAATGCCCAGTACGGATATAGAATACAAAATAGAGAACTGAAATAACTAACTCAATTAATGAACTGAACTGAACTGAATCGAACAAAACTAACACAATGAAATAATAGGCTGAATCAAATGGTTGGGTGTTATTTCATACCGAGCTCAAAACAAAATAGAAATATACCTTGCCACACAGGCATGTCAAATAATGCCACACAGACAAGTCAAACACATTGGACCGCGAATCCAAATGTATACAAAATTGAAAGGCGTGTTTGGCACAAACATCGCCACTCCGCAGAACAGAACAAAAAACTAGGGTCGACCCATACGCCTCCCACAACAAAACACAAATGGTCAACTCCCATCGGAGCACAAAATGGAGACGCCGTGAACTGATCACATCGCCACAGAAGGTGTCATGCCTCTCGTGCCAAGACGACATGCTTGTAGTACCCCCACAGGTGGTTATAACTCAGGTATACCCTACGGTATATTCTAACAAAAATACCATGTCACAACACATGCGACATAATATCAACACAAAGGGGTTCTAATACGTACATGTTAAATCGAAACGAATCGACAACACTGAGTCTCCAAAAATATATTAACATGTACATTACTACACATATCAAAATAAACCATAGACATGATACACTAGTCTAAAGAGTACAAATATGAGTTCCAAATATCAACGCCAAAACGAAACCATCACATGAATTTGAGAACGAACGATCATGTGAAACAATAAATCTAAACGAAAAGCAAAATGAACATAACAAAATTAAAAGGATTATCGCTGAAGGGGTGCGGAATCCGTACCTAGATTAAGCAATGTAATACCCAAAAATTTATATCCCAATATAGTTCACTAAACTCCTTCCGCCCAAACTAATTACATAGTTTAACAAACAAAATATATATTACTAACTGTAAATTAAATTACTAATTACTAATTACAAATTACAATTTTATTTATTCCAAAAATTATTATAGATAAAAATCATGAATTCATAATCTGATGATTTCTCTTTTGTGATCTATGCAGCCAACTAGTTAGAATTATTATTATTATTCTTCTCAAATGGGTGACTATGAATATAACAATAATAACCTAAGGAAATCTGCACTCTATATATATAATAACAAATAAGATATCTAAGTATATATATACACTATACGCATGCATTATTAATTTTTTAAGACTTACTGAATAAAGCAACACACCAAAGAAAATCGCAAGGCTTCGCCTTCTCCAATTTGCAGCACCGAAACTTCTTTTCCTTGTGCCGCCTCGCGCCGAATTCTTTTCTTTCTTAGTTTGTATAATGAAGGTAAGATTGTGTTTAGTTATTTATTTATTTATATATCTTATTAACTCTCCAAATTTTAATAGGATTTTAATATTACACAAATATAAATATGATCAAATTAGTTTTAAGGCCCAACTAATGTAGTCCACATCATTAAATATAATTTGACCCAAACACAAGAAAAGCCCGATTAAAATATTTAAAACAAAATTTTAAAAAATGCCATTTATTTATTTAATTTTTTTTTCCGGGTATTACACCTTTTCAAGCAGAAAGAACTACAGGAAAAGGACGAGGCAAAAGTTTTTTCCGTGGCAAAGACAGTTTTCATGGCCGGAGCAGAGGTCGATTTGATGGGCAATCTGAGCACAAAAAAGGTTTGTGGTGCAACTATTGCGACTGATCCGGACATACAGAGGATTTCTGCTGAAACAAAGGTAAAGGTTTCTAGTGCACCTTTTGTAATCGGTCTGAACACACAAATGATTTTGCAGGAGTAAAGAAAATCAAGCAAGCTATGCTGAGGAAAACAAAGAGGATAATAACCTGTTCATGGCCTATTGCGATGTTAACGATGATGAAAGTACTGTTTGGTTTGTGGACAGTGGTTGCGCTAACCATATGTCAGGAACAAGATCAATGTTCAAAGAAATTGATGAATCTCAACGGAAGAACATTAGACTTGGAGACAATAAGCAAATTCAGGTTAAAGGGAAATGTATAGTAGCTGTCGAAACCAATTATGGTCAGGTTAGACTTCTTCACAATGTTTTCTTTGTCCCAAGTTTAGCACATAACTTGTTGAGTGTTGGGCAATTGATCAACACTGGATATTCAATTTTATTTGATGATGGCTCATGTGCCATTAGAGATAAAAAAAATCTGGTCAAGTTTTGGTAAATGTACGCATGACAGAAAATAAAATGTTTCCACTTGAAGTATCTAATGTTGAAAATAAGGCCTTGGTTGTTATTGAAAAGGATAAATCTAAATTATGGCATTTACGTTATGGGCATTTAAATATTGGTGGCTTGAAGTTGTTAAGTCAAAAAGAGATGGTGTTGGGACTGCCTAAAACTGATGCTCTTGAGAATGTGTGTGAAGGGTGTATATATGTAAAACAAAGTAAAAAATCATTTCCTGTAGGAAAATCATGGATGGCTATAACTTGTCTTGAATTAGTTTATGCTGACCTATGTGGACCTATGAATACTGAATCATTAGGTGGAAGTAAATATTTTCTGCTATTTACTGATGATTATAGTCAAATGAGTTTGGTGTATTTTCTGAAAAACAAGTTAGAATCTTTTGAATGCTTTATCAAGTTCAAGGCTTTTGTTGAGAAGCAAAGTGGAAAGTGTATCAAGGTCCTCCACACAGATAGGGGTGGTGAATTTTTATCTCACAAATTTAACACTTTTTGTGAAGAAAATGGAATTCGCAGGGATTTAACGGCACCATATACCCCGGAGCAAAATGGTGCAGCCGAACGAAAGAATCGTACTGTGGTGGAGATGGCTAGAAGCTTATTAAAGGCGAAGAGACTTCCAAATGATTTATGGACAGAAGCAATCACTACTGCAGTATACTTGTTGAATATTTCTCCCACAAGGGCTGTATTGCATCGGACACCTTATGAAGCTTGGAAGAGTATAAAGCCTCAGGTAAGCCATCTTAAAATCTTTGGTTGCATTGCTTATACTCTGTTGCCTTCCCAAGAACGTCGTAAGCTTGATGAGAAGTCCCTGAAATGTATTTTTATTGGTTATTGTGCTCAATCAAAAGCATATCGATTATATAACCCTGTTGGTGGCAAAGTGATTATTAGTAGAAATGTAATATTTGGCAAAGCTGGTGAATGGAATTGGGAGGTGAACAACGAAATTGCACAAATTCAAGTTTTAGTAGAAAGTGCAGGTCCTACATGTGAAGTACAAGAAAGCTCAGCAACTTCACCCCAATCAACTCCAATAAGCAGCCATTCAACTCCAACAAGCAGTCCTTCATCTACTTCAGAAGATTCTTCAGAACAGACTCCACCACAAAAATTTAGATCTTTGGCTGAAATCTATGAATGTACCTTTGCTTTGTTTGCTTCAGATCCTACAACTTTTGAAGAAGCTATCAAAAATAAAGAATGGAACAAAGCAATGAAAGAAGAGATGATGGCAATAGAGAAGAATGAAACTTGGGAATTACGAGACCTTCCAGAAGGTAAAAGTGCTATTGGATTAAAGTGGATTTTCAAAACAAAGTTTCATGCTGTTGGAAGTATACAAAAGTACAAGGCGCGACTAGTAGCAAAGGGGTATTCACAGCTAGAAGGTATTGATTTTACCAAAACTTTTTCTCCTGTCGTTCGATTTGAAACTGTGAGAATTACTTTAGCTTTGGCTGCTCAATTTAAATGGAATGTTTATCAGTTTGATGTTAAGTCAGCTTTCCTTAATGGTGACTTGAAAGAAGAGGTGTATGTCATACAGCCTGAAGGATTTATTGTCAATGGAAAGGAAGAGAAAGTGTACAAATTGAAGAAAGCCCTATATGGACTTAAATAGGCTCCGCGAGCATGGTACACTAAAATTGATTCATTTTTTTTCGAGAGAATGGATTTGTTAGAAGTGAAAATGAACATACTCACTATTTGAAGAGGAATGGGAATCATGATTTTCTGGTAGTTTGCATTTATGTCGATGACATGATTTATACAGGTTCTTCAAGTTCTCTTCTTAGAGAATTTAAATTATGTATGATGAGGAAGTTTGAAATGACAGATTTAGGAAAACTGCACTATTTTCTCGGGATGGAAGTGAAGTAAGGAACGAATGGATTTTTTTTGTCACAAAGGAAATATGCATCAGATCTTTTGAAGAGGTTTCATATGCTTAATTGTAAGGTTGCAACCACTCCGATGAACACGAATGAAAAGCTTCAACATGAAGATGGAACAACTAATGTTGATGGTAAATACTTCAGGAGTTTAGTTGGTGGTTTGATTTTTTTAACACATAGTCGACCCGACATTGTTTTCTCTGTTGGCGTGGTCTCAAGGTTTATGCATAGTCCAACGAAGCATCATTTGGGATCAGCTAAAAGGATCTTACATTATGTTGCGGGAACAATGGATTATGGAATTTGGTATTCACAAGTTAGCACTTTTAAATTATTTGGATTTACTGACAATGATTGGGCAGGTTCTTTGGATGATCGAAGAAGTACTTCGGGAAGTATTTTTACTCTCGGGTCTAGCGCAATCAGTTGGAGCTCAAAAAAAAAGCAACAACTGCATTATCATCTTCGGAAGCCGAATATGTAGTAGCTGCTTCTTCAGCGTGTCAAGCATTATGGTTAAGAAGACTGTTAGCGGATCTTTCACAGGAGCAGGAAGGAGCTACTGATATTCTTTGCTAAAATAAAGCAGCAATCGCAATGACCAAAAATCCAGTCTATCACGGAAGATCCAAGCACATAGACATACGCCATCATTTCATTCGAGAGGTGGTAGCTAATGGACAAATAGATCTTAAGTTTTGCAAAACAGATGTGCAGGTTGCAGATATTTTTACGAAGGCACTTCCTCAAGCTAAACATGATTACTTCAGAGATCAACTTGGTTTAAGAAATTTTGAATCAAGGGGGAGTGTTGAGATTTGATTCAAATTTGTTGTTATTGACTTGGTCATTTTCTGTTGCTTGTTTTTAGTCAAAGTTTGTTTTTGTTGTTCGATAAGATAATGTTACATGATCCTTTAGGTTGTTATCTGTTCCAGATTTTACTCTCTTTAGTTGAGCTTAATAGGAGTTCAATTATCATTGTAAGCCTATAAAAGGCATGTTCTGTTCAGAAATAAACATCCAGCAAGAAGCATTATTTTTCAGCATAAGATTTCTCTTATTGTTCTGTTTTTTATTTCTCTTCCTATCTATATTCCAACAATAATATCTATTTTTCTCTTCACAATCGATTCATCTTGATTGAGGATGGATTAAAAAAAATTCGTTCGAGAATTGATATGAGAGAAGATAGGTTTAATTGGGGGATGGAAGAATAAATTAAATTTGATTCGGGAAATTATTTATATGTCAACAAATTTATGACGAAGTTGGATAAATTAGGGTATGACTATTCTTAATTTCAACTTATGCAATGTATGCTTATATATCACAATTATATATAGTTCGGCCGAATTTTTTTGCAAAAAGTAACAAGATTCATTTTGATTTTGAAACTAGGGATGGAATTGGCGTGGCATGGTGAGAATGAGAAGAGAAAGAAAACGACTTATGCGTAGAACATTTACACCGAGGCGCCCTACGGTGGCTCAGCCCCGTTAACTACAGCAAAGGCGTTTGTGCAGGTGTTGAGAGAAGATAGGTTTGGTCAGTGTAAAAAAGACATTGTGTCCCACATATCCCATTATCACATTAACTAATTAAATACGTAAAACATATATCAAATCTTAAGACAATACATACCTTAGATAACTGAAAATAACCAACACTAAGATACAAATACAAGGATTATTAAAAAACCAATCAACGTACAGTACAAACTGAAAATTCAAAAGATCCAGGCATCCAGCAGCTATAACATCACTAGATGCATGAGTTCACAAACTGCGAATTCCAATGGGTGCTCATCTCCCATCTACGGACGTAACGGACCAGGACCATGGGGTGAGCAACTTGGGGATACCAATGATCCACATGGCCGAGGAAAGGGATTTACTGGTCGTTTTTGAGCTGTTCCTGTATGGACTAACAGAATCAAAACCAAGAAGAAAACAAAGAGCGAAATAACAGAATTAGCACCTCTAGTTGCCATTTTTGGCTTTATATTAAGCTCTGGCACTTGGAAAATTTTCCTCTTTTTTTTTTGTTATAGCTTTTTGAGGTCTACTCTATATATCTATATTATATACTAGGCATGGCCAGGAGGACAATTTTGTAAATAAAAGAAAAACGAGTGGGATCACTCTATTTTAATACTCCCTCCGTTCTAAAATAAACGTCCTAATTTTTTTTTGGATGTTCTAAAATAAATATCCTATTTTTATATTAGTAACTATATTTATCTTATTATTCCTATTATACCCTCATAATCTATTTAATATACTTATTGAGAATGTGAGAGTTACAAAAAATGTATCTAGAGAATTAAATGACATAGGAAAGAGTAATTATTAGGGTCATAGAAAAGTAAAAAATCAATTATTGGGGTCATAGAAAAGTGAAAGTAATTATTGAGGTCATAGAAAAGTAAAAAATACTTCAACTAATAAGTAATCAAAAAAAGTAATTTAGGTAAAATAAAATTTTATTTATCAGCGTGCCGAAACTAATTAAGACGTTTATTTTAAAACGGAAGGAGTATTATTTTCTTTTTTAAAAGAATTTTCAAAACGACGTAATTTTAATAAAGGAGTGCTATTTAAGAGGAGTGCTTTAGATCCGTTCTATATATATATATATATATATAGAGAGAGAGAGAGAGACAGAGAGAGAGAGAGAGAGAGAGAGATGAAAATATGGTCATACACAACTATGTTAATTTTATTTGTGCACAGTCTGCCAAACTACGTTGTTTTGACATATTTGTTTTTGATTTCTGATTTGGGAGTAGAGAAACTGTTTTTTTATAAAAACAAATATGACAAAACGACGCAGTTTTGACAGACTGTACATAAATAAAATATACACAGCTATGTATGTCCACATTGCCTATATATATATATATATATATATATATATATATATATATATTCAAAAAGAAATTGTATTAAAATCCCAAAGTAATACAAACGTTACAAATCCAAAAAATATGAATAGGACCACAACATGAATTACATACCACCATAAATTTGAAATTTAAAACCTACTCATATATATGTACAAAATTGTCATTCCGTATTAAAAAAGCACTTACAAGTAACAAGCAGATTAATTGATTTTGTACACTGAGAAGAAAATTGGTAAGAATTCGATTATAGATGCATTTCTGGATAGGAAAGAACGTCGAGTGCCTATAAATTTTTTTGTTTATACTTTTTGTGAATATTACTACTTATTATATTAATATTATAATATTCTTATAAAAAAAATTTGGTCCCTTCAAATATAAATATGTAACGATATATTCTGCCCTGTAAATTATTGATTTTATTTAGCAAGAAAAAAAAATATTGATTTTACACAATCTAATAGAAATCTTACAAATTTGTATTTTTAGAGAAATCAAAAAGTTTTGATTCGGTTAACGTATTACTCCCTCCATCCCTTAATATAAGACTTTTTAGAGTTGTGCACAAACATTAAAGAAATGATTGTATAGCATTAAATATAATATCAAATGTCTATATTGTCCTTGTATTGAAAAAAGAGATTGTTATTGATTGGACAAAAAATAGTGAGAGAATCAAAGCTATATTTAATACTTGGGATAATATTGAAAACTAAGCAATTGATGCTTACTTGGAATTCTAAAACGTCATATATTAAGGGACAAAAAAATTCTCTAAAACGTCTCATATTAAGGGACAGAGAGAGTATGTAATAGGTACTCCCTCCATCCCATAATAACTGTCGTTTTAGCTTAATGCACATGAATTAAGAAAGTCATTTAATGCTATCATTTATTAATTAAAATTTGTGTAAAATTTCATCACTACCCCTTTATGTGAAGTTGAAAACTATTAATACAAAGGAGAGAATTTCTTGGGACAATGAGAGAAGGTAGGGGTGATATAGGAAAGTAAATAATTTATTCTCCTAGAAAGTTGTAAACGACAAATAAATTGGGAAAATTTTTTTCTTCTAAAACGACAGTTATTATGGGATTGAGGGAGTATTAGTTAGCATGGCAAAGTCGATTTAATTATTGTTATTAACACAATAAAATCTCCTTGATTTTCTCTTAAAATGCAGAGTTGGCACATTATAATTGAATGACAATTTTATTCTCATTGACTTTTAACTCTGATATAGAAATAAGAAAATCCTCCTTGGAATGAATTGGTACCATTTGATAGCTTTCTAGTTGGAACGTAATTAATTTCTTCTTAACATTCAACAACTGAAAGTCCATGTAATGAATATAGAGAGAGATTGAGTCTTTAGCCAACTGGCATGAATTTGGACTAAGAAAGCACATTCCCACGCAGTCAAGGGAAACCATACTACTCCATCCGTCCCTTAATATATGTCGTTTTAAATGATTTCATTTTTCTCAAATTATTTATAGTTTTATATAATTTAGGAAAATTATTACAATCTTTTTAAAATTACCCCTTACGAGAAAATGTTACAGATAAGAGAGATAAGAGAGAGAGTATAAGATAAATGTGGTAATTATGTGAATTTAAGGCTATTATAGATAATTAATTATATATTTATTGATATACAATCATTTCCTTATTTTTTATGCACAACTCTAAAACGACATATATCCGAGTCCTATTTTCGTGAAATTGTCAGGTAGCATAAACCTAACGAAAAGGACTAAATTCCGATTTTTGCACCCTAAACTTTAATTCTAAAATAAATTAAAACACTAAACTTTATTTCACAAACAAAATTTTACTTTGAATTAAATGCTCCTAAATGTTGAGTTTCAAAACAATTTGAACCTTCCTCACTCTCTATGAAGTGATTTTAGCTACACATCTTGCCTCAAATTCAAACTCGATATGATGTTTGCTAACTACGCGACCCATTCACATGAGCATAGGGAATCTATACTCGAGCGTTCAACTGAGTCTTCTTATCAGTCACCGAACACTAATGCCAACACTCTTAAAGAATTACGTACTAATATTGATGAAAGCTTTGACAATTGTGAGAATAATAACTGTACCGTTCTTGAATGCGTACATATAACTTTTATGTTGTGATGAATTGAAGAATAATAATCGTCCAAAATATAAAATTATGGGTAATATGCGCAAATATTTTATGGGTTATTGGTAATATGCGCAAATATTTTAAATAAGCAAGTGGTTATAAATTATTCATTGTTGTCGGGGAATATTCGTACGACGGCGCAGCCATTTATGGGCCCCATAACGAAAAACTGTTGGATGAAGAAAACGACACGAATGAGTTTTTAAAATAACGGCGTAGTTGTTACCATTAACACTGTTGGAATACCCGGTGGTTAAAATTATGTAATACGCGTTGTTGCACAGTAGCACACGGTATTGCACAGAATTTTTATATTATTGTTAATTCAATAATTGCTACTGCACAGTATTTTCCATTATCAGATCAATAATTCATATTATTTGAATAATATTATTAGATAGCATTATTGGCAATGTCTAAGGAAGTTCTGTCTAGGAGGGGTTATTTAATTGCGCGCCAGTAAGGAGAAATCCTTATCGGAAGGCCCCCTCTTTCTTGGGAACGACCTGGTTGTTAATATTGTAGTTCTGTAATATTATTTGTAAATAATTAATTATTGATTTATATGATAAGAAAATATTTATTTTGTGGATATACAGAAAGGATTTAGTGCTGAGGTGTTTTTATCAGTATTTTGGTGTGAAAAATCATCCGTTTATGGAATTTCGGACATTTTTTGTTTGGAATTTGGAAAAACTTTCTTCTGCAAAGTTGTAGAGAATTAAATTTCCTATGAAAAGAACATAAGATTCAAAATTTTCTGATAAAAGGGCTTTTTTTATTAATTATTGAAGTTCTGGAATAATTGATTTTTGGGGTTATAAATGTTTTTTAAAAGAAAAACATTTTTTTAATGTTTGTGGGCCCCACTGGTGGTGGCTAATGAATTTAGTCAAGGTGGTGGTGCGTGAAATTTTTTATTAATATTTTATTAAATTTTCTACTTTGGCGTGCTAAGCATGTTTTTATAAATAGGGTGCTGAATTAGAATTTGAAAATCACACCAGAATCAGAAGTTTCTCTCTCTATAATATCGAGCGTATTTTTGTGAGTATTTAGATACTTTGAGTGTTACTATTCAGCGCAAGTTTTCTTTAGTTGTATATCCGATATTCCAGTTTGAAGTACTATTCTTTTGAGGTAAGGGATGTTATTTTTTTCAAAAATGATGTTATATCTTTCAATATCATGACACCGAAGTATTGGTATGAATTTTATTGTGAAATTTTTACCTTTTCATATTGGGGTTATTATTCACGTATACGACACTATTCACAAATACAGTACTATTCACAGAAAAATTAAATTTTCTTTTCTTTGTCCAAGTTGGCTATTATGGTTCTTATATTTGATTGGATCCAAGTTTTGATCTTTATTCTTGAATTTTGCTCCACAAAGTATTACTATGGAATATTCTTGAACTTGGATAAACTAAATTACGAATTCCTAATTTTTGTCCTTTATTTCATTAGATTCATTCTTTAAAATATTTTTTATCATCTTCAGTCTTAAATGGTGATATAACTGAATATCTTTGGCCTGTAGAGCAAAGATGAAAGATTACCTGATGAATATCTTTGGCCCGTAGTGCAAAGATGGACAGGTGTTGAGATGAACATGATCACCGGTGATACAAATGAATATCTTTGGCCCGTAGTGCAAAGATGAATATTTGATTTGAGATATATATTGATTGATGTTACAGGGATAAAATATTAATGATGGACTTTTAAATCATAGAAAATAGTAGACTTCATTCTCTACGTAACTTTTCTAATGAATTGATATTTTCGCTGCAATTGTTGATCTAAAACTTTTTGTCCATAATATTTTATCTGATTTGTTGAAGACTAACGATAAATTATTCTTTATTATCTTAGTTATAATATTCTTTACTGGGCTAGTTGAGCTTAACCTTTTCATCTATTGTCCTCTTCAGGAAATGAGAATGTCGCAGGGACTAGTCGGGGGACAGAGTGATGGTCCGAGTTAGAGCAGTAGTTGTCCTCACAATTTTTATAAAATAGTGTAATAATAATTGTAATGAGGACTTAGTTTGAATGTTTATATTTTCTACATATTTGTATTGACACTCACAGTTGTGTGGTCGTATTTTGCACGACCGTGTGATATAAAAGTTGTATTTGAATTCTGTACCATGTATTTGGCGATCCAGAATGGGTTGGTTGGATTGGACCTATTCTGGGGGCGTCACAAAAAAAATGGCTCAAAAGTCCCTCGAAAGCTACTTTTCGCAAAACAACATTTTCAACGTCTAATTTTCTAAACTTCACAACTCACTTATCTGAAGTCGGAATAAGCTCGTTTTTAAGCCTATGATTTTAGTTAGATTTTTTAACTTTTTTGGTTTCGTTTTCGTAACAAGCTCGGTTAGCAAAAAAACTGACTTTCGATTTTGAAAATCCAATTTCGCCACCAATCCCCATTTCTCGAATAAACGCTATGTCGTATTTCAAAAATTCGAAAACACAAAAAAGGCGTTTTTAGCATAAATAGTGTTTTTTACGATTTTTCATGAAAAACTTTTATTAGAGATTTCATCTCTCCTTCTCAAATAGACACTATGGCGTAATTCGAAAAAAGAAAGTTTATTAGCGTTTTTTGCGTTTTTATGATGGTGTTTTAGCGTTTTTCTCGTGAAAAAATATTTTCTCCTAAAAACTCCCTACACTCATACATAATCACGTAACACGTAAACTATGTCATTAATCGACCTAAATCGCATAACAGGCAATAATATCGATAAAATTTTATTTATTAGATATTCTCATCATAAACTCTAATTTCAAGGCTATCCGAATTCTCGAGTCATCACAACAGAGGAAAGGTTTAGTGGATTTGGTCATCGTACCATAAATAGTGCAGTACATTTAGCTCCAAAAGCTGCTTTTGCGAGTTAAAATATTTGTCCAGTTGCGTTTAGCTCCAAAAGCTACTTTTGCGAGTTGTAGTACTTGTCCAATTGCTAGCTAAACACAACATTTGGAACATTTTGAGCTCAAACGCAGTCTTGATTGTGATTTTTCAGAACTCCATGAACATACAGAAGAGATTATAGATCAACGTCATTTCCTAGGTGAGGATTGTTCCCCTCCCATTCTTCTGTGGAAGTAATCAGAACTCCATGAACATACAGAAGAGATTCTAGATCAACGTCATTTCCTAGGTGAGGATTGTTCCCCTCCCATTCTTCTGTGGAAGTTGCATGAACAAGTAAAATATTCTAGTCAAAGTCAAGGATCGCATCAACCAGATTACAAGAACATAGCCAGTTGGAGAAATGTGGAATTATTTATTTTAGGATACCCTCTCATCATCCATTATTTATCGGTATGTGTTCGTGGGGGTCGGGGGTGTGGTCTTGTTGTGTTGTGAGATCGTCCCAGGGATGGACATAAACTTGTAAGCTGCCGAGGATGAAGATAATCGTCCAGGTTTTATTGTGAAAGAAAAAAGTTGAAAAAGATTTAACAAAAAGACAAACAAATCACCGCAGCCCAGACGCAACCAACTCGCGTTTAGGGGGCGTTTACGTCCAAAATGCAACCCAAGAAATTCTTGATGTTGCATTTTGTTCCTCTAAACGTAGAACCAAAATAGGTATAATATCTACTTTGCTCTTCACAATCGATTCATCTTGATTGAGGATGGATCAAAAAAAATTCATTCAAGAATTGATATGAGAGAAGATAGGTTTAATTGGGGGATGGAAGAATAAATTAAATTTGATTCGGGAAATGATTTATATGTCAACAAATTTATGATGAAATTGGATAAATTAGGGTATAATTATTCTTAATTTTTATTTATCAAATGTATGTATATACGCCGCAATTATAGTTCAGCAGAAATTTTTTGCAACACGTAACAAGATTCATTTTGATTTTGAAACTAGGGATGGAATTGGGGTGGCATGGAGAGAATGAGAAGAGAAAGAAAACGACTTATGCCTAGTACATTTACACCGCGCCCTACGGTGGCTCAGCCCCGTTAACTACAGCAAAGGCGTTTGTGCAGGTGTTGAGAGAAGATAGGTTTGGTCAGTGTAAAAAAGACATTGTGTCCCACATATCCCATTATCACATTAAATACGTAAAATATATATCAAATCTTATGACAATACATACCTTAGATAACTGAAAATAACCAACCTTAAGATACAAATACAAGGATTATTAAAAAACCAATCAACGTACAGTACAAACTGAAAATTCAAAAACTATAACATCACTAGATGCATGTGTTCACAAACTGCGAATTCCAATGGGTGCTCATCTCCCATCTACGGATGAAACGGACCAGGACCAGGACCTTTGTGTGAGCAACTTCGGGATACCGATGATAATCCACAAGGATTTACTTGTCGTCTTTGAGCTGTTCCTGTATGGATTAAGAGAATCAAAACCAAGAAGAAAACAAAGAGCGAAATAACAGAATTAGCACCTCTAGTTGCCATTTTTGGCTATATATTAAGCTCTGGCACTTAGAAAATTTTCCTTTTTTTTTGGTTATAGCTTTTTGAGGTCTACTCTATATATCTATATTATATACTAGGGGCGGAACTTTGCATGGCCAGGGACAATGGGCCGCGGGTGATATTTTTGTAAATAAAAAGAAAGTAAGTGGGATCATTTTATTTTAATATTATTTTATTTTTTAAATGAATTTCCAAAATAACGTAATTTTAATTAAAAAATATTATTTAAGAGAAAGTGCTATTTTAAGAGGAGAGCTTTATATCCGTTCTATATATATAGAGAGCTTTATATCCGTTCTATATATATATATATATATATATATATATATATATAGATAAAAAAATGATCATATACACAACTGTATATTTTATTTGTTATTAACACAATAAAATTATCTCCACAATAAAATTATCTCCTTGACTTTCTCTTAAAATGCAGAGTTGGCACATCATAATTGAATGACAATTTTATTCTCTCATTGACTTTTAACTCTGATATAGAAATAAGAAAATCCTTCTTGGAGTGAATTGGTACCATTTGATGGCTTTCTAGATGGGAACGTGGTTAATTTATTCTTAACATTCAACAACTGAAAGTCCAAGTAATGAATATAGTGAGAGAGATTGAGTCTTTAACCAACTCGCATGAATTTGGACTAAGAAAGCACATTCCCGTGCAGTCAAGGGAAACCATACTAATATTCTACTCCATTCGTCTCTTAATATACGTCGTTTTAGATTATTTTATATTTCTCAAATTATTTATAGTTTTATATAATTTAGGAAAATTAATTACAATTTTTTCAAAATTACCCCTTACGAGAAAATGTTACAGATAAGAGAGAGTATGAGATAAATGTGGTAATTATGTGAATTTAAGGCTATTATAGATAATTAATAATATATTTAATGACATACAATCATTTCCTTAATTTTTATGCACAACTCTAAAACGATATATATTAAGGGACGGAGGAGGGAGTACTATTTTCGTGGAATTATCAGGTAGCATAAACCTAACGAAAAGGACTAAATTCCGATTTTTGCACCCGAAACTTTAATTCTAAAATAAATTAAAACACTAAAATTTATTTCACAAACTAAATTTTATTTTGAATTAAATGCGCCTAAACGTTGAGTTTCAAAACAATTTGAACATTCCTCACTCTCTATGCAGTGATTTTAGCTACACATCTTGGCTCAAAGTCAAACTCGATATGATGTTTGTTAACTACGCGACCCATTCACATGAGCATAGGGAATCTATACTCGAGCGTTCAACTGAGTTTTCTTATCAGTCACCGAACACCAATGTCAACACTCTTAAAGAATTACGTACTAATATTGATGAAAGCTTTGACAATTGTGAGAATAATAATTGTACCGTTCTCGAATGCGTACATATAACTTTTATGTTGTGATGAATTGAAGAATAATAATCGTCCAAAATATAAGATTATTATTGATATTCGAAAGTCAATTTATGATATCTTTACACTCAAAATTGAAACAAATTTCTTTAATTTTAGTCAATATAATAATAAATATTATAAACTATCTAAAAGTACTATTAATTCTAAGATTTATAAAAAAAAATTCATATTTTTTTACCAATCATCTTGATTTATAGTTTGGAATAGAGGGAACATAATCTAGATAGAGCTTGAAACAACTCAGGTCAAATTCTGAGTTCGGAACAAATCTTAGGTCAAATTTTAAGTATGTTATTGGGTCATCTTAGCCCACCAACGGCTCACTCAAAAGTCATAACCGAATGTACTATTGTTACTAACTTAATTCCTTATATATACAAGTTTTTCTCACATGTTTCAATGTGAGACTGGGGTATTACAACAAGTTTTTTGTTTATTAAAATAAATTAGGATTCCCTTCACTTTATAGTTCTCACTTAATTTTCGATAATACATATTTAACAACACAAGAATTTTTTTAGCGATAATTTTAACAGCAAAATTATATGTTGTAGTTGGTTGAAACAATAAACTTTACAATGAATAATTTTTTTTAGAGAGTTTACAATATTTATGTATTGATTAAAATTAAAAAAAGAGTTAATTGCATATTAGACCCCGAAGTATACACTATTTTACCATTCGTACCCCGAAACAATAAACTTTACAATGAATAATTGGCCTTGATTGGCAAATAAGAAGAGGAATAAGTATAAAGCTAATAGCTAATATGATTAGCAATAAAAATGGAGTACGTTAAAATTTAAAATTTGAGTTAGAGATAGAATTTTGAAGCACGGACTGCTCGGTTGCGTCCGGAACGTCAAGTTTAGTCATAAAAGACAATAAACACAAAATGTGTAAAGGTTGACTTTTTGGTCAAAGTCAACAGTGGACTTTTATGAAGAAAAGTCAAAATTAGAATTAAAAGTGGTATATGTGATGACTTATGTGAATAATGAAATAGATTGAATAAATATACATTATATAATGTGTATACATTTTTTTTGAATACAAAAGAGAATTAAGAATATAAGTTATGTAACCTAATATATCTATTAGGAATGATAATTAAATAATCTAAAAAAAACAAGTCTAATTGGGTTAAGTAAGTAAATGTACATGAGTAAGAATTTGATGTACAAATTGAGTGAATAGAAATCATAATTAAATAATTGGGGTAGGATATAATTAAAATTAGTGGACTATGTTAATTTACATAGCCCATTTATTTTATTATCAAGCCCAAAAGAATTATTAGGTAGCCCAATGAGGATTTATTTAGTAACCCAAAATAATGGGATATGTGCTAGCAGAATAACTATGGTTAGGAACTAACCATACTTGAGTTAAATGTAAAAAAGTGTTGGTATATAAGGTGGACCCCACTAGTAATGATGGATGATGATTGTTAAAAAATTTCCTAGGAAATTTCCTTGAAGTGGCAAAACACTATTTTGCCCTAACAAAAAATTATTAATGACTTTTGTGTCCTAAGAAGGAAATTGCTAGGAAGTTTCCTAGTAATAGGGAAATGACAATTTTGCCCTAAGAGAAATTTATTAATGACCATGGAATCCTTGAAGGAAATTTCTAGGAAATTTCCTATTTATAGTAAGATGACAATTTTGTTCTTAAAGAAAATTGATTATGACCAATATGTCCTATGAGGAAATTTCTAGGAAATTTCCTTAAGATGACTTAAGGACCATTTTATCCTTTTCTAATGATGACATAATGACAATTTTGCCCTTGATGGTAGCTAACTGGCCAAATTAGTGTAGGGACTTTAATGTCATTTGATTAAGGCAAATTTAGCAATTAAAAATAAACCAAAAATGGGGGATAATGGAGGGAGTATAACCGACATAGAGGAAGAAAGAAAGAAGATGGGGGAAATGTATATTAGATATACAAAACATATCTATACATTTTTTTTATCAAACAAAAATCCATTTCCTTTCTCTTTCATCTATCTCTCCAAAATTGTAAAAGAAACTAGAGAGAGAGAGAAGGAGGTCACGGCTAAGAAAGGAGGAAGAAGAGGAAGTGATCAAGCATTTATGCACCCAAAGTCCATATCTTATTGTGGAAAGAAGAGAAGAATAGCCAACAAAGGAAGGTATAAAAAAATAAAAGTATTTAAAGTATTAGTTAAGGCTTTTGTAGTTGGTTATTCTTGTTTTGATCCATAAGTTTTTATGTTCTTGTTGGAGAAAACCTTATGAAGAGGTTTGATGTTTATTTACGTTGTGTAACTTGGTCATGTATGTGTGATGTTGTTGAAAGATTTGGATAAGGCAAGGCTAGTGAGATTTTCGAAAAAAATTTTTAGTTCATATGTGAGATCCATGTGATTTATTTTGAAGATTCATTTTTGATATTTGAGATTTACTAGTTGGTTGTGCTAGAGCTATAAGTTATGAGTATAATCCCTTTTGAATGGCACAAAAATGTTAAGGAATGAATAAGTTATGGAATTTTTAGTAAAACACTTTCTAGTTGGAAAAAAAAAAGTTGCTGACCAGCCACTTTGGGGCTGTTTTTCGAAAAATAAATAGATCCAAATTGAGTGTTTGATAAATGAAAACTGTAGCTTGAGAAGTAACGAATCCAACGCCTCCGACGGAACTTAATTCCGAGTTGTAGATTTCATTTTACAAGCGTTTCCGTAAAGGATGCCAAATCTGAAAAATTATGGGCGAGAATGGCATAATCGTAAATAAGTGAAAATGAATAATTATTAAAAATAATTATTTAAAGCCATTAAATGGTTAGCAAATTAATTACATATAAAATTAAATATAATTAACTATTTAATTATTATTTAAGTGATATTAAGTGATAATTAAGTAGAGTTAGTATTAATAAACTAACTATTTATTATTTAATTAAGATTAAATAATAAATAGAGTTAAACAATTGATTATTATTTAATTGATATTAAATGATGATTAAAGAATGTTTTAGTAAAGATTAAGTAGTAATAATGTAATTACTTAATTACATTAACATAAAAGATTTTAATTATTTATTATTTAATTAAATATTAAATAATGAATAAAGACAAGTAATAATTAATTATTCTTAACTTTAATAAGAAAGAATAGTTAAAAATTTATGAGATGAATTAATTATTTATTATTTAATTAATATTAGATAATAAATAAGGCCAAATGTTAATTAATTATTTTTTAAATAATAATAAGGAATAATTAAAGACTAATAAAGAAAATAAAATAATTATTTACTATTCTAGGATAAGAAATTAATTAATTATTATTTAATTAATATTAAATAATAATTAAAGACAAACAATAATTTGATTATTCATTATCTAGTTACCATTAAATAATGAATAGATCTAATTGACTATTATTTATTAGTTAAATAATAACTAAAGGTAATTAATTAATTACTATTTAATTAATATTAAATGGTAATCAAATGAAGGTATAGATTAATATTATGATAATAAATTTATTTAATAATTATATTAAATAAATTATGTAAAAATGGTTTTAATTATTTAAAAATGATTTAAAGGTTATAAAAAATATTTTAAATTATAAAACATAACTTTTAATATTTTCTCATGAATTACATTAATATTTTAATATTAATGGCAGTTATTTAATAATGGTTTTAAATGTTTTAAAATCATTTCAAAGTGATATTAAGGTATTAAAAATACTTTGAGATATTATAAATAACTTATAATATTATGACATGTATTTCATTAATATTTGAAATTAAATAAATATTAATGATAATGGAATATTGTGGTATTTAAATCATTTAAATATGATATTTTCGATTGAAAAATCATTATAAATGATAATAATTATTTGAAAATTATTATGAGCTTGTGAAAAATATGTTAACTGATTAATAAATTATCTAAGTTAATATTATAGTGTTTAAGTAGAGTCTTATTAATATTAGGCTCGATAATTATCCGATTAGGCAATCGGGAGGTCGAAATAGTACCGAACTCAACTCAGACTGAAATAGTTTGACTTGATACTAGGTTTTATGTATTATGTTGACCGATAGGATTATGTGATAATGTGTTTAGGTTATTTTATAACTGTAATTAGCAATAGTTATTGCGATGATATTATTCTAATGTGGAGATCGGTATTATTAATATTAGGTCTTCAGATGAAGCTAAATAGACTGCGTAGCAGTAGTCGGCGATAAAGGAAAGTTTTCTTTAACTCAACCTTGAGTTATGATTCTTCAATTATGCTAGTGGTTAATCCTTGTTGATTACATCACGTTTATGAATTATTGATTCGCACGTTGTGCATATTGCATGTGTTCATCTGGTATGAAAGGCTGATCACCTTCATTACCATATTGTTCAGTTGAATTTATTCATTTTCCTTATTGACCATTCATTTTTATTGTCTCGAGCATTCAGTTATGTAAATTTGATTCATGTTATTTCACAATGGTTATATTGTTGAAAGTCAGCCAGCTTATTGTTCATTCTTTTCAATCATGATATATCTTTTCTTAAAATTAAACTTGTTGGGCAAACTTGTTACTCACTCTTGCTATATCATGATAAACATTGCAGATTAGGATGAATACGTCAGATACAGGAAAAGACAAAAACAAGGGTAGCATCCAATAGTAGATGATTATGCACGTTAACTATTTGGTTATCTGATGCAAATTATTGTGTAAACCTTTAAGTAATTAAGGTGTGTATCAAGATAAAGGTTGTAGACCTGTGGATTATGTTGTTAAAACTTATTGTATAAACAATTTATGTTTATATCTTCCGCATTAGTTATAGAATATGTTTCAAGATGAAGTACCGTAACGTACCAGGTCCGAGGTTCAAGGGACCCGGATTTGGGGACGTCACAAATCCGCGTAGACAGGTTATTCCCACATATTAATAAGGAATAGAATGAATACTAAAGGATTTCACCAGGCATGCGGTAGTCTGCGTAAACAGGTTATTCCAACAGAATAATAAAGAATGAAATAACAAAAGGATTTCACCATGCATGCAGTAATCCGCGTAGATAGGTTATTTCATCAGAATAATAAAGAATGAAATAACAACCCTTACGAGTATTGAAAGAAATAACATCCTTTACAATACAAAAGAAATAATACCCCTTACTAGAAAATAATATCCCTTACCATACGAAAAATAATATCCTTTACAAGAAAATAATATCCGTTACCTCAGTAGAAGATTTGAATATTGGAATAGTAGCAGAATACTCTTCTTCTTTCTCTCTTATTCTCTCTCTATAGTTTCTCTCTCTATAGCTTGATTATAACTTTGCTCTTCAAAGAATGGTGTGAAAAAAATGAATGGATGGAGGAGTATTTATAGACTAGAAAAATGTTGGTTAATTATACTTTAGTACCTCTATCTTTACCTCCATTTTTAATTAAGTCACTCAAGTTTATAAATCTTGCACCTCCACCCCTGTAACCACCCACCAACTATTTATTATCCACCAATAAGTGGGTCCCACATGTTAACCATCCATTAATTACTCATTTATCCTATTAATTCCCCGTTTGGTCAATTTAACATCCGAAAATCAACTATTATCGAAATAAATGTCGATTTCCACTAACATTAATATTCCCAACACAATGAAAATATTTTTATCAACCATTATCAATTATTATTTAAATTAATATTACAGAATCACAATAATGACAATTAGGTCGTTCCCAAGAAAGAGGGGGCCTTCCGATAAGGATTTCTCCTTATTGGCGCGCAATTAACTAACCCCTTTTCTAGACAGAACTTTCTAGACATTGCTAATAATGCTGTCTAATAATATCATTTAATTAATATAAATGACAATTATTGATTTAATAATATAAAATATTATGCAGATGATACTGTGACAATAATTGAATCAATAATATGAGATACGGTGGAACAACTATTGTAGCAATTATTGAATACTGAGTGACTTCTTACGTAAGCATCAATAGTCAAAGATATTATGCAATTCCGTGTGCTACTTTGCAACAACGCATATTAGTGTATTTTTAGCACAGGATATTTTAACAGTTTAACGGTAAAAGTCCTGTCGTTATTTATAAAAAGGTTATTTCTGTCGCTTTCTATATCCGATAATTATTCCGTTGTGGGGTCCACCAAAGATTGTGCCTTTGTACAAATATTCTCTGACAAAGGAATATTCTCCGACCAAACGAATATTTCCCGACACAACGAATATTTTATGACAACTTGCTTACTTTGTAAAATTTTCACATATCACCCTTAACTTTAACCTTTTATCAATTTAACCATTTACTGAATAGAATAATAATTGTAAAAAAAATCTAATACTTTCATTTCATAAAATTCGGGGTCTTACATGTTCTGTTCAGAAATAAACATCTAGCAAGAAGCATTATTTTTCAGCATAAGATTTCTCTTATTGTTCTGTTTTTTATTTCTCTTCCTATCTATATTCCAACAAAGTGGTATCAAAGCCCAGGTTCTTTCATCTGGTAGTTACTATCATGGCCGCCAATGGTACCTCCATGAACACATCTCAACCTTTGATTCCTATTTTCAAAGGTGAATGTTACGAGTTTTGGAGCATCAAAATGAAAACTCTGTTCAGATCACAGGAGCTTTGGGAGTTGGTTGAGAATGGATACGAAGATGACGATAGAGAAACCAAAAAAAGGGATGCAAAAGCTTTGTTCTTCATTCAACAAGCGTTGCATGGCACCATTTTTTCTAGAATAGCAGCAGCAGAGACCTCAAAAGAAGCTTGGATGATTTTAAAAAATGAGTTTCAAGGTTCATCAAAGGTAATTACCGTGAAACTCCAACCTTTTCGTCTTGAATTTGAAACTTTATTTATGAAAGACAATGAATCAGTCCAAGATTTTTTTTATCTAGAGCTACTGCAATCGTTAGTCAAATGAGGTCATATGGTGAAGAAATTTTTGATAAAACTATTGTTGCCAAAGTTTTAAGGAGCCTGACTAAAAAATTTGATCATGTTGTTGCTGTGATCGAGGAATCTAATGACTTGTCTATTTTTTTCATTTGATGAATTAATGGGTTCTTTGCTAGCTCATGAAACAAGACTAAATTGATCAATTGAGACAAATGAGGAGAAGGCATTTCAAGTGAAGGGGAAACACTCTGTAACACCCCCTTTCCGAAATAGAAAGTGAGGTTATTTAAAACACAACAAAACTGAACTAAAGCTCTAGGCCACGAAAGAATAGTATTTATAACCAATAAATACCAAAAGGTCAAACCAGAATAAATGCCAAGCTAGCCCAAACCAAAATCTAAAATAGTTATTACAACTCTAATTAAACCATTCGATAACCTAAACAAAACATCTAAATCATTGGATCAAATGGAGCTCTCATCAGACTTACCCTTGATCCCCCTGATTACCTGTCGGAAGAAAAACACAGCATGAGCCAAATGCCCAGTACAGATATAGAATACAAAATAGAGAACTGAAATAACTAACTTAATTAAGGAACTGAACTGAACTGAATCGAACAAAACTAACACAATGAAATAATAGGCTGAATCAAATGGTTGGGTGTTATTTCATACCAAGCTCAAAATAAAACAGAAATATACCTTGCCACACAGGCAAGTCACACACATTGGACCGCGAATCCAAACGTATGTAAAATCGGAAGGCGTGCTTGGCACAAACATCGCCACTCCGCAGAA
Organism: Panax stipuleanatus; assembly: GCA_020205555.1. Classification (NCBI taxonomy): domain Eukaryota; kingdom Viridiplantae; phylum Streptophyta; class Magnoliopsida; order Apiales; family Araliaceae; genus Panax; species Panax stipuleanatus. Next base: position 162,367,904 of record CM035117.1, read on the forward strand.
CAGAACAAAAAACTAGGGTCGACCCATACGCCTCCCACAACAAAACACCAAATGGTCAACTCCCACCGGAGCACGAAACGGAGACGCCGTGGACTGATCACACCGCCACAGAAGGTGTCATGCCTCTCATGCCAAGACGACATGCCTGTAGTACCCCCGCAGGTGGTTATAACTCAGGTATACCCTACGGTATATTCTAACAAAAATACCATGTCAAAACACATGCGACATAATATCAACACAAAGGGGTTCTAATACGTACATGTTAAATCGAAACGAATCAACAACACTAAGTCTCCAAAAATATATTAACATGTACATTACTACATATATCAAAATAAACCATAGACATGATACACTAGTCTAAAGAGTACAAATATGAGTTCCAAATATCAACGCCAAAACGAAACCATCACATGAATTTGAGAACGAACGATCATGTGAAACAATAAATCTAAACGAAAAGCAAAACGAACATAACAAAATTAAAAGGATTATCGCTGAAGGGGTGCGGAATCCGTACCTAGATTAAGCAATGTAATACCCAAAAATTTATATCCCAATATAGTTTGCTAAACTCCTTCCGTCCAAACTAATCACATAGTTTAACAAACAAAATATATATTACTAACTGTAAATTAAATTACTAATTACTAATTACAAATTACAATTTTATTTATTCCAAAAATTATTATAGATCAAAAGCATGAATTCATAATCTGATGATTTCTCTTTTGTGATCTATGCAGCCAACTAGTTAGAATTATTATTATTATTCTTCTCAAATGGGTGACTATGAATATAACAATAATAACCTAAGGAAATCTGCACTCTATATATATAATAACAAATAAGATATCTAAGTATATATATACACTATACGCATGCATTATTAACTTTTTAAGACTTACTGAATAAAGCAACACACCAAAGAAAATCGCAAGGCTCCGCCTTCTCCAATTTGCAGCGCCGAAACTTCTTTTCCTTGTGCCGCCTCGCGCCGAATTCTTTTCTTTCTCAGTTTGTATAATGAAGGTAAGATTAGGTTTAGTTATTTATTTATTTATATATCTTATTAACTCTTCAAATTTTAATAGAATTTTAATATTACACAAATATAAATATGATCAAATTAGTTTTAAGGCCCAACTAATGTAGTCCACATCATTAAATACAATTTGACCCAAACACAAGAAAAGCCCGATTAAAATATTTAAAACAAAATTTTAAAAAATGCCATTTATTTATTTAATTTTTTTTCCGGGTATTACATCACCTACCCCTTAAAAAGGATTTCGTCCCCGGAATCAAAAGAAAAGAACGAACCTAATTATCAAATAAAACAGAAGCATCACGACTGCCAACTAAAAGAAATCAACGAGTATAAGCAAAACAGATTAAAGACAGATTCGAATATAGCTGAACAGAAAATCAAACTAAACAAAACCTAACCCAGAAGTCTACCCATAACTCAGAGGTCAAACCTAAATAGGTTTTCTACAAGAAAGAACCTAAGCTTTGATACCAACTTTGTAACACCCCATTTTCGAAATAGAAAGAGAGGTTACTCAAAACACAACAAAACTGAACGAAAGCTCTAGGCCACGAAAGAATAGTATTTATAACCAATAAATACCAAAAGGTCAAACCAGAATAAATACCAAGCTAGCCCAAACCAAAATCTGAAATAGTTATTCCAACTCAAATTAAACCATTCGACAACCTAAACAAAACATCTAAATTATTTGATCAAATAGAGCTCTCATCACACTTACCCTTGATCCCCCTGATTACCCGCTGGAAGAAAAACACATCATGAGCTAAATGCCCAGTACGGATATAGAATACAAAATAGAGAACTGAAATAACTAACTCAATTAATGAACTGAACTGAACTGAATCGAACAAAACTAACACAATGAAATAATAGGCTGAATCAAATGGTTGGGTGTTATTTCATACCGAGCTCAAAACAAAATAGAAATATACCTTGCCACACAGGCATGTCAAATAATGCCACACAGACAAGTCAAACACATTGGACCGCGAATCCAAATGTATACAAAATTGAAAGGCGTGTTTGGCACAAACATCGCCACTCCGCAGAACAGAACAGAAAACTAGGGTCGACCCATACGCCTCCCACATCAAAACACAAATGGTCAACTCCCATCGGAGCACAAAACGGAGACGCCGTGAACTGATCACATCGCCACAGAAGGTGTCATGCCTCTCGTGCCAAGACGACATGCTTGTAGTACCCCCACAGGTGGTTATAACTCAGGTATACCCTACGGTATATTCTAACAAAAATACCATGTCACAACACATGCGACATAATATCAACACAAAGGGGTTCTAATACGTACATGTTAAATCGAAACGAATCGACAACACTGAGTCTCCAAAAATATATTAACATGTACATTACTACACATATCAAAATAAACCATAGATATGATACACTAGTCTAAAGAGTACAAATATGAGTTCCAAATATCAACGCCAAAACGAAACCATCACATGAATTTGAGAACGAACGATCATGTGAAACAATAAATCTAAACGAAAAGCAAAATGAACATAACAAAATTAAAAGGATTATCGCTGAAGGGGTGCGGAATCCGTACCTAGATTAAGCAATGTAATACCCAAAAATTTATATCCCAATATAGTTCACTAAACTCCTTTCGCCCAAACTAATTACATAGTTTAACAAACAAAATATATATTACTAACTGTAAATTAAATTACTAATTACTAATTACAAATTACAATTTTATTTATTCCAAAAATTATTATAGATCAAAAGCATGAATTCATAATCTGATGATTTCTCTTTCGTGATCCATGCAGCCAACTAGTTAGAATTATTATTATTATTCTTCTCAAATGGGTGACTATGAATATAACAATAATAACCTAAGGAAATCTGCACTCTATATATATAATAACAAATAAGATATCTAAGTATATATATACACTATACGCATGCATTATTAATTTTTTAAGACTTACTGAATAAAGCAACACACCAAAGAAAATCGCAAGGCTTCGCCTTCTCCAATTTGCAGCACCGAAACTTCTTTTCCTTGTGCCGCCTCGCGCCGAATTCTTTTCTTTCTTAGTTTGTATAATGAAGGTAAGATTGTGTTTAGTTATTTATTTATTTATATATCTTATTAACTCTCCAAATTTTAATAGGATTTTAATATTACACAAATATAAATATGATCAAATTAGTTTTAAGGCCCAACTAATGTAGTCCACATCATTAAATATAATTTGACCCAAACACAAGAAAAGCCCGATTAAAATATTTAAAACAAAATTTTAAAAAATGCCATTTATTTATTTAATTTTTTTTTCCGGGTATTACACCTTTTCAAGCAGAAAGAACTACAGGAAAAGGACGAGGCAAAAGTTTTTTCCGTGGCAAAGACAGTTTTCATGGCCGGAGCAGAGGTCGATTTGATGGGCAATCTGAGCACAAAAAAGGTTTGTGGTGCAACTATTGCGACTGATCCGGACATACAGAGGATTTCTGCTGAAACAAAGGTAAAGGTTTCTAGTGCACCTTTTGTAATCGGTCTGAACACACAAATGATTTTGCAGGAGTAAAGAAAATCAAGCAAGCTATGCTGAGGAAAACAAAGAGGATAATAACCTGTTCATGGCCTATTGCGATGTTAACGATGATGAAAGTACTGTTTGGTTTGTGGACAGTGGTTGCGCTAACCATATGTCAGGAACAAGATCAATGTTCAAAGAAATTGATGAATCTCAACGGAAGAACATTAGACTTGGAGACAATAAGCAAATTCAGGTTAAAGGGAAATGTATAGTAGCTGTCGAAACCAATTATGGTCAGGTTAGACTTCTTCACAATGTTTTCTTTGTCCCAAGTTTAGCACATAACTTGTTGAGTGTTGGGCAATTGATCAACACTGGATATTCAATTTTATTTGATGATGGCTCATGTGCCATTAGAGATAAAAAAAATCTGGTCAAGTTTTGGTAAATGTACGCATGACAGAAAATAAAATGTTTCCACTTGAAGTATCTAATGTTGAAAATAAGGCCTTGGTTGTTATTGAAAAGGATAAATCTAAATTATGGCATTTACGTTATGGGCATTTAAATATTGGTGGCTTGAAGTTGTTAAGTCAAAAAGAGATGGTGTTGGGACTGCCTAAAACTGATGCTCTTGAGAATGTGTGTGAAGGGTGTATATATGTAAAACAAAGTAAAAAATCATTTCCTGTAGGAAAATCATGGATGGCTATAACTTGTCTTGAATTAGTTTATGCTGACCTATGTGGACCTATGAATACTGAATCATTAGGTGGAAGTAAATATTTTCTGCTATTTACTGATGATTATAGTCAAATGAGTTTGGTGTATTTTCTGAAAAATAAGTTAGAATCTTTTGAATGCTTTATCAAGTTCAAGGCTTTTGTTGAGAAGCAAAGTGGAAAGTGTATCAAGGTCCTCCACACAGATAGGGGTGGTGAATTTTTATCTCACAAATTTAACACTTTTTGTGAAGAAAATGGAATTCGCAGGGATTTAACGGCACCATATACCCCGGAGCAAAATGGTGCAGCCGAACGAAAGAATCGTACTGTGGTGGAGATGGCTAGAAGCTTATTAAAGGCGAAGAGACTTCCAAATGATTTATGGACAGAAGCAATCACTACTGCAGTATACTTGTTGAATATTTCTCCCACAAGGGCTGTATTGCATCGGACACCTTATGAAGCTTGGAAGAGTATAAAGCCTCAGGTAAGCCATCTTAAAATCTTTGGTTGCATTGCTTATACTCTGTTGCCTTCCCAAGAACGTCGTAAGCTTGATGAGAAGTCCCTGAAATGTATTTTTATTGGTTATTGTGCTCAATCAAAAGCATATCGATTATATAACCCTGTTGGTGGCAAAGTGATTATTAGTAGAAATGTAATATTTGGCAAAGCTGGTGAATGGAATTGGGAGGTGAACAACGAAATTGCACAAATTCAAGTTTTAGTAGAAAGTGCAGGTCCTACATGTGAAGTACAAGAAAGCTCAGCAACTTCACCCCAATCAACTCCAATAAGCAGCCATTCAACTCCAACAAGCAGTCCTTCATCTACTTCAGAAGATTCTTCAGAACAGACTCCACCACAAAAATTTAGATCTTTGGCTGAAATCTATGAATGTACCTTTGCTTTGTTTGCTTCAGATCCTACAACTTTTGAAGAAGCTATCAAAAATAAAGAATGGAACAAAGCAATGAAAGAAGAGATGATGGCAATAGAGAAGAATGAAACTTGGGAATTACGAGACCTTCCAGAAGGTAAAAGTGCTATTGGATTAAAGTGGATTTTCAAAACAAAGTTTCATGCTGTTGGAAGTATACAAAAGTACAAGGCGCGACTAGTAGCAAAGGGGTATTCACAGCTAGAAGGTATTGATTTTACCAAAACTTTTTCTCCTGTCGTTCGATTTGAAACTGTGAGAATTACTTTAGCTTTGGCTGCTCAATTTAAATGGAATGTTTATCAGTTTGATGTTAAGTCAGCTTTCCTTAATGGTGACTTGAAAGAAGAGGTGTATGTCATACAGCCTGAAGGATTTATTGTCAATGGAAAGGAAGAGAAAGTGTACAAATTGAAGAAAGCCCTATATGGACTTAAATAGGCTCCGCGAGCATGGTACACTAAAATTGATTCATTTTTTTTCGAGAGAATGGATTTGTTAGAAGTGAAAATGAACATACTCACTATTTGAAGAGGAATGGGAATCATGATTTTCTGGTAGTTTGCATTTATGTCGATGACATGATTTATACAGGTTCTTCAAGTTCTCTTCTTAGAGAATTTAAATTATGTATGATGAGGAAGTTTGAAATGACAGATTTAGGAAAACTGCACTATTTTCTCGGGATGGAAGTGAAGTAAGGAACGAATGGATTTTTTTTGTCACAAAGGAAATATGCATCAGATCTTTTGAAGAGGTTTCATATGCTTAATTGTAAGGTTGCAACCACTCCGATGAACACGAATGAAAAGCTTCAACATGAAGATGGAACAACTAATGTTGATGGTAAATACTTCAGGAGTTTAGTTGGTGGTTTGATTTTTTTAACACATAGTCGACCCGACATTGTTTTCTCTGTTGGCGTGGTCTCAAGGTTTATGCATAGTCCAACGAAGCATCATTTGGGATCAGCTAAAAGGATCTTACATTATGTTGCGGGAACAATGGATTATGGAATTTGGTATTCACAAGTTAGCACTTTTAAATTATTTGGATTTACTGACAGTGATTGGGCAGGTTCTTTGGATGATCGAAGAAGTACTTCGGGAAGTATTTTTACTCTCGGGTCTGGCGCAATCAGTTGGAGCTCAAAAAAAAAGCAACAACTGCATTATCATCTTCGGAAGCCGAATATGTAGTAGCTGCTTCTTCAGCGTGTCAAGCATTATGGTTAAGAAGACTGTTAGCGGATCTTTCACAGGAGCAGGAAGGAGCTACTGATATTCTTTGCTAAAATAAGGCAGCAATCGCAATGACCAAAAATCCAGTCTATCACGGAAGATCCAAGCACATAGACATACGCCATCATTTCATTCGAGAGGTGGTAGCTAATGGACAAATAGATCTTAAGTTTTGCAAAACAGATGTTCAGGTTGCAGATATTTTTACGAAGGCACTTCCTCAAGCTAAACATGATTACTTCAGAGATCAACTTGGTTTAAGAAATTTTGAATCAAGGGGGAGTGTTGAGATTTGATTCAAATTTGTTGTTATTGACTTGGTCATTTTCTGTTGCTTGTTTTTAGTCAAAGTTTGTTTTTGTTGTTCGATAAGATCATGTTACATGATCCTTTAGGTTGTTATCTGTTCCAGATTTTACTCTCTTTAGTTGAGCTTAATAGGAGTTCAATTATCATTGTAAGCCTATAAAAGGCATGTTCTGTTCAGAAATAAACATCCAGCAAGAAGCATTATTTTTCAGCATAAGATTTCTCTTATTGTTCTGTTTTTTATTTCTCTTCCTATCTATATTCCAACAATAATATCTATTTTTCTCTTCACAATCGATTCATCTTGATTGAGGATGGATTAAAAAAAATTCGTTCGAGAATTGATATGAGAGAAGATAGGTTTAATTGGGGGATGGAAGAATAAATTAAATTTGATTCGGGAAATTATTTATATGTCAACAAATTTATGACGAAGTTGGATAAATTAGGGTATGACTATTCTTAATTTCAACTTATGCAATGTATGCTTATATATCACAATTATATATAGTTCGGCCGAATTTTTTTGCAAAAAGTAACAAGATTCATTTTGATTTTGAAACTAGGGATGGAATTGGCGTGGCATGGTGAGAATGAGAAGAGAAAGAAAACGACTTATGCGTAGAACATTTACACCGAGGCGCCCTACGGTGGCTCAGCCCCGTTAACTACAGCAAAGGCGTTTGTGCAGGTGTTGAGAGAAGATAGGTTTGGTCAGTGTAAAAAAGACATTGTGTCCCACATATCCCATTATCACATTAACTAATTAAATACGTAAAACATATATCAAATCTTATGACAATACATACCTTAGATAACTGAAAATAACCAACACTAAGATACAAATACAAGGATTATTAAAAAACCAATCAACGTACAGTACAAACTGAAAATTCAAAAGATCCAGGCATCCAGCAGCTATAACATCACTAGATGCATGAGTTCACAAACTGCGAATTCCAATGGGTGCTCATCTCCCATCTACGGACGTAACGGACCAGGACCATGGGGTGAGCAACTTGGGGATACCAATGATCCACATGGCCGAGGAAAGGGATTTACTGGTCGTTTTTGAGCTGTTCCTGTATGGACTAACAGAATCAAAACCAAGAAGAAAACAAAGAGCGAAATAACAGAATTAGCACCTCTAGTTGCCATTTTTGGCTTTATATTAAGCTCTGGCACTTGGAAAATTTTCCTCTTTTTTTTTTGTTATAGCTTTTTGAGGTCTACTCTATATATCTATATTATATACTAGGCATGGCCAGGAGGACAATTTTGTAAATAAAAAAAAAACGAGTGGGATCACTCTATTTTAATACTCCCTCCGTTCTAAAATAAACGTCCTAATTTTTTTTTTGGATGTTCTAAAATAAATATCCTATTTTTATATTAGTAACTATATTTATCTTATTATTCCTATTATACCCTCATAATCTATTTAATATACTTATTGAGAATGTGAGAGTTACAAAAAATGTATCTAGAGAATTAAATGACATAGGAAAGAGTAATTATTAGGGTCATAGAAAAGTAAAAAATCAATTATTGGGGTCATAGAAAAGTGAAAGTAATTATTGGGGTCATAGAAAAGTAAAAAATACTTCAACTAATAAGTAATCAAAAAAAGTAATTTAGGTAAAATAAAATTTTATTTATCAGCGTGTCGAAACTAATTAAGACGTTTATTTTAAAACGGAAGGAGTATTATTTTCTTTTTTAAAAGAATTTTCAAAACGACGTAATTTTAATAAAGGAGTGCTATTTAAGAGGAGTGCTTTAGATCCGTTCTATATATATATATATATATATATATATATATATATATATATATATATATATATATATATATAGAGAGAGAGAGAGAGAGAGAGAGAGAGAGAGATGAAAATATGGTCATACACAACTATGTTAATTTTATTTGTGCACAGTCTGCCAAACTACGTTGTTTTGACATATTTGTTTTTGATTTCTGATTTGGGAGTAGAGAAACTGTTTTTTTAAAAAAACAAATATGACAAAACGACGCAGTTTTGACAGACTGTACATAAATAAAATATACACAGCTATGTATGTCCACATTGCCTATATATATATATATATATATTCAAAAAGAAATTGTATTAAAATCCCAAAGTAATACAAACGTTACAAATCCAAAAAATATGAATAGGACCACAACATGAATTACATACCACCATAAATTTGAAATTTAAAACCTACTCATATATATGTACAAAATTGTCATTCCGTATTAAAAAAGCACTTACAAGTAACAAGCAGATTAATTGATTTTGTACACTGAGAAGAAAATTGGTAAGAATTCGATTATAGATGCATTTCTGGATAGGAAAGAACGTCGAGTGCCTATAAATTTTTTTGTTTATACTTTTTGTGAATATTACTACTTATTATATTAATATTATAATATTCTTATAAAAAAAATTTGGTCCCTTCAAATATAAATATGTAACGATATATTCTGCCCTGTAAATTATTGATTTTATTTAGCAAGAAAAAAAAAATATTGATTTTACACAATCTAATAGAAATCTTACAAATTTGTATTTTTAGAGAAATCAAAAAGTTTTGATTCGGTTAACGTATTACTCCCTCCATCCCTTAATATAAGACTTTTTAGAGTTGTGCACAAACATTAAAGAAATGATTGTATAGCATTAAATATAATATCAAATGTCTATATTGTCCTTGTATTGAAAAAAGAGATTGTTATTGATTGGACAAAAAATAGTGAGAGAATCAAAGTTATATTTAATACTTGGGATAATATTGAAAACTAAGCAATTGATGCTTACTTGGAATTCTAAAACGTCATATATTAAGGGACAAAAAAATTCTCTAAAACGTCTCATATTAAGGGACAGAGAGAGTATGTAATAGGTACTCCCTCCATCCCATAATAACTGTCGTTTTAGCTTAATGCACATGAATTAAGAAAGTCATTTAATGCTATCATTTATTAATTAAAATTTGTGTAAAATTTCATCACTACCCCTTTATGTGAAGTTGAAAACTATTAATACAAAGGAGAGAATTTCTTGGGACAATGAGAGAAGGTAGGGGTGATATAGGAAAGTAAATAATTTATTCTCCTAGAAAGTTGTAAACGACAAATAAATTGGGAAAAATTTTTTCTTCTAAAACGACAATTATTATGGGATTGAGGGAGTATTAGTTAGCATGGCAAAGTCGATTTAATTATTGTTATTAACACAATAAAATCTCCTTGATTTTCTCTTAAAATGCAGAGTTGGCACATTATAATTGAATGACAATTTTATTCTCATTGACTTTTAACTCTGATATAGAAATAAGAAAATCCTCCTTGGAATGAATTGGTACCATTTGATAGCTTTCTAGTTGGAACGTAATTAATTTCTTCTTAACATTCAACAACTGAAAGTCCATGTAATGAATATAGAGAGAGATTGAGTCTTTAGCCAACTGGCATGAATTTGGACTAAGAAAGCACATTCCCACGCAGTCAAGGGAAACCATACTACTCCATCCGTCCCTTAATATATGTCGTTTTAAATGATTTCATTTTTCTCAAATTATTTATAGTTTTATATAATTTAGGAAAATTATTACAATCTTTTTAAAATTACCCCTTACGAGAAAATGTTACAGATAAGAGAGAGTATAAGATAAATGTGGTAATTATGTGAATTTAAGGCTATTATAGATAATTAATTATATATTTATTGATATACAATCATTTCCTTATTTTTTATGCACAACTCTAAAACGACATATATCCGAGTCCTATTTTCGTGAAATTGTCAGGTAGCATAAACCTAACGAAAAGGACTAAATTCCGATTTTTGCACCCTAAACTTTAATTCTAAAATAAATTAAAACACTAAACTTTATTTCACAAACAAAATTTTACTTTGAATTAAATGCTCCTAAATGTTGAGTTTCAAAACAATTTGAACCTTCCTCACTCTCTATGAAGTGATTTTAGCTACACATCTTGCCTCAAATTCAAACTCGATATGATGTTTGCTAACTACGCGACCCATTCACATGAGCATAGGGAATCTATACTCGAGCGTTCAACTGAGTCTTCTTATCAGTCACCGAACACTAATGCCAACACTCTTAAAGAATTACGTACTAATATTGATGAAAGCTTTGACAATTGTGAGAATAATAACTGTACCGTTCTTGAATGCGTACATATAACTTTTATGTTGTGATGAATTGAAGAATAATAATCGTCCAAAATATAAAATTATGGGTAATATGCGCAAATATTTTATGGGTTATTGGTAATATGCGCAAATATTTTAAATAAGCAAGTGGTTATAAATTATTCATTGTTGTCGGGGAATATTCGTACGACGGCGCAGCCATTTATGGGCCCCATAACGAAAAACTGTTGGATGAAGAAAACGACACGAATGAGTTTTTAAAATAACGGCGTAGTTGTTACCATTAACACTGTTGGAATACCCGGTGGTTAAAATTATGTAATACGCGTTGTTGCACAGTAGCACACGGTATTGCACAGAATTTTTATATTATTGTTAATTCAATAATTGCTACTGCACAGTATTTTCCATTATCAGATCAATAATTCATATTATTTGAATAATATTATTAGATAGCATTATTGGCAATGTCTAAGGAAGTTCTGTCTAGGAGGGGTTATTTAATTGCGCGCCAGTAAGGAGAAATCCTTATCGGAAGGCCCCCTCTTTCTTGGGAACGACCTGGTTGTTAATATTGTAGTTCTGTAATATTATTTGTAAATAATTAATTATTGATTTATATGATAAGAAAATATTTATTTTGTGGATATACAGAAAGGATTTAGTGCTGAGGTGTTTTTATCAGTATTTTGGTGTGAAAAATCATCCGTTTATGGATTTCGGACATTTTTTGTTTGGAATTTGGAAAAACTTTCTTCTGCAAAGTTGTAGAGAATTAAATTTCCTATGAAAAGAACATAAGATTCAAAATTTTCTGATAAAAGGGCTTTTTTTTTATTAATTATTGAAGTTCTGGAATAATTGATTTTTGGGGTTATAAATGTTTTTTAAAAGAAAAACATTTTTTTAATGTTTGTGGGCCCCACTGGTGGTGGCTAATGAATTTAGTCAAGGTGGTGGTGCGTGAAATTTTTTATTAATATTTTATTAAATTTTCTGCTTTGGCGTGCTAAGCATGTTTTTATAAATAGGGTGCTGAATTAGAATTTGAAAATCACACCAGAATCAGAAGTTTCTCTCTCTATAATATCGAGCGTATTTTTGTGAGTATTTAGATACTTTGAGTGTTACTATTCAGCGCAAGTTTTCTTTGGTTGTATATCCGATATTCCAGTTTGAAGTACTATTCTTTTGAGGTAAGGGATGTTATTTTTTTCAAAAATGATGTTATATCTTTCAATATCATGACACCGAAGTATTGGTATGAATTTTATTGTGAAATTTTTACCTTTTCATATTGGGGTTATTATTCACGTATACGACACTATTCACAAATACAGTACTATTCACAGAAAAATTAAATTTTCTTTTCTTTGTCCAAGTTGGCTATTATGGTTCTTATATTTGATTGGATCCAAGTTTTGATCTTTATTCTTGAATTTTGCTCCACAAAGTATTACTATGGAATATTCTTGAACTTGGATAAACTAAATTACGAATTCCTAATTTTTGTCCTTTATTTCATTAGATTCATTCTTTAAAATATTTTTTATCATCTTCAGTCTTAAATGGTGATATAACTGAATATCTTTGGCCTGTAGAGCAAAGATGAAAGATTACCTGATGAATATCTTTGGCCCGTAGTGCAAAGATGGACAGGTGTTGAGATGAACATGATCACCGGTGATACAAATGAATATCTTTGGCCCGTAGTGCAAAGATGAATATTTGATTTGAGATATATATTGATTGATGTTACAGGGATAAAATATTAATGATGGACTTTTAAATCATAGAAAATAGTAGACTTCATTCTCTACGTAACTTTTCTAATGAATTGATATTTTCGCTGCAATTGTTGATCTAAAACTTTTTGTCCATAATATTTTATCTGATTTGTTGAAGACTAACGATAAATTATTCTTTATTATCTTAGTTATAATATTCTTTACTGGGCTAGTTGAGCTTAACCTTTTCATCTATTGTCCTCTTCAGGAAATGAGAATGTCGCAGGGACTAGTCGGGGGACAGAGTGATGGTCCGAGTTAGAGCAGTAGTTGTCCTCACTATTTTTATAAAATAGTGTAATAATAATTGTAATGAGGACTTAGTTTGAATGTTTATATTTTCTACATATTTGTATTGACACTCACAGTTGTGTGGTCGTATTTTGCACGACCGTGTGATATAAAAGTTGTATTTGAATTCTGTACCATGTATTTGGCGATCCAGAATGGGTTGGTTGGATTGGACCTATTCTGGGGGCATCACAAAAAAAATGGCTCAAAAGTCCCTCGAAAGCTACTTTTCGCAAAATAACATTTTCAACGTCTAATTTTCTAAACTTCACAACTCACTTATCTGAAGTCGGAATAAGCTCGTTTTTAAGCCTATGATTTTAGTTAGATTTTTTAACTTTTTTGGTTACGTTTTCGTAACAAGCTCGGTTAGCAGAAAAACTGACTTTCGATTTTGAAAATCCAATTTCGCCACCAATCCCCATTTCTCGAATAAACGCTATGTCGTATTTCAAAAATTCGAAAACACAAAAAAGGCGTTTTTAGCATGAATAGTGTTTTTTACGATTTTTCATGAAAAACTTTTATTAGAGATTTCATCTCTCCTTCTCAAATAGACACTATGGCGTAATTCGAAAAAAGAAAGTTTATTAGCGTTTTTTGCGTTTTTATGATGGTGTTTTAGCGTTTTTCTCGTGAAAAAATATTTTCTGCTAAAAACTCCCTACACTCATACATAATCACGTAACACGTAAACTATGTCATTAATCGACCTAAATCGCATAACAGGCAATAATATCGATAAAATTTTATTTATTAGATATTCTCATCATAAACTCTAATTTCAAGGCTATCCGAATTCTCGAGTCATCACAACAGAGGAAAGGTTTAGTGGATTTGGTCATCGTACCATAAATAGTGCAGTACATTTAGCTCCAAAAGCTGCTTTTGCGAGTTAAAATATTTGTCCAGTTGCGTTTAGCTCCAAAAGCTACTTTTGCGAGTTGTAGTACTTGTCCAATTGCTAGCTAAACACAACATTTGGAACATTTTGAGCTCAAACGCAGTCTTGATTGTGATTTTTCAGAACTCCATGAACATACAGAAGAGATTATAGATCAACGTCATTTCCTAGGTGAGGATTGTTCCCCTCCCATTCTTCTGTGGAAGTAATCAGAACTCCATGAACATACAGAAGAGATTCTAGATCAACGTCATTTCCTAGGTGAGGATTGTTCCCCTCCCATTCTTCTGTGGAAGTTGCATGAACAAGTAAAATATTCTAGTCAAAGTCAAGGATCGCATCAACCAGATTACAAGAACATAGCCAGTTGGAGAAATGTGGAATTATTTATTTTAGGATACCCTCTCATCATCCATTATTTATCGGTATGTGTTCGTGGGGGTCGGGGGTGTGGTCTTGTTGTGTTGTGAGATCGTCCCAGGGATGGACATAAACTTGTAAGCTGCCGAGGATGAAGATAATCGTCCAGGTTTTATTGTGAAAGAAAAAAGTTGAAAAAGATTTAACAAAAAGACAAACAAATCACCGCAGCCCAGACGCAACCAACTCGCGTTTAGGGGGCGTTTACGTCCAAAATGCAACCCAAGAAATTCTTGATGTTGCATTTTGTTCCTCTAAACGTAGAACCAAAATAGGTATAATATCTACTTTGCTCTTCACAATCGATTCATCTTGATTGAGGATGGATCAAAAAAAATTCATTCAAGAATTGATATGAGAGAAGATAGGTTTAATTGGGGGATGGAAGAATAAATTAAATTTGATTCGGGAAATGATTTATATGTCGACAAATTTATGATGAAATTGGATAAATTAGGGTATAATTATTCTTAATTTTTATTTATCAAATGTATGTATATACGCCGCAATTATAGTTCAGCAGAAATTTTTTGCAACACGTAACAAGATTCATTTTGATTTTGAAACTAGGGATGGAATTGGGGTGGCATGGAGAGAATGAGAAGAGAAAGAAAACGACTTATGCCTAGTACATTTACACCGCGCCCTACGGTGGCTCAGCCCCGTTAACTACAGCAAAGGCGTTTGTGCAGGTGTTGAGAGAAGATAGGTTTGGTCAGTGTAAAAAAGACATTGTGTCCCACATATCCCATTATCACATTAAATACGTAAAATATATATCAAATCTTATGACAATACATACCTTAGATAACTGAAAATAACCAACCTTAAGATACAAATACAAGGATTATTAAAAAACCAATCAACGTACAGTACAAACTGAAAATTCAAAAACTATAACATCACTAGATGCATGTGTTCACAAACTGCGAATTCCAATGGGTGCTCATCTCCCATCTACGGATGAAACGGACCAGGACCAGGACCTTTGTGTGAGCAACTTCGGGATACCGATGATAATCCACAAGGATTTACTTGTCGTCTTTGAGCTGTTCCTGTATGGATTAAGAGAATCAAAACCAAGAAGAAAACAAAGAGCGAAATAACAGAATTAGCACCTCTAGTTGCCATTTTTGGCTATATATTAAGCTCTGGCACTTAGAAAATTTTCCTTTTTTTTTGGTTATAGCTTTTTGAGGTCTACTCTATATATCTATATTATATACTAGGGGCGGAACTTTGCATGGCCAGGGGACAATGGGCCGCGGGTGATATTTTTGTAAATAAAAAGAAAGTAAGTGGGATCACTTTATTTTAATATTATTTTATTTTTTAAATGAATTTCCAAAATAACGTAATTTTAATTAAAAAATATTATTTAAGAGAAAGTGCTATTTTAAGAGGAGAGCTTTATATCCGTTCTATATATATATAGAGAGCTTTATATCCGTTCTATATATATATATATATATATATATATATATATATATATATAAAAAAATGATCATATACACAACTGTATATTTTATTTGTTATTAACACAATAAAATTATCTCCACAATAAAATTATCTCCTTGACTTTCTCTTAAAATGCAGAGTTGGCACATCATAATTGAATGACAATTTTATTCTCTCATTGACTTTTAACTCTGATATAGAAATAAGAAAATCCTTCTTGGAGTGAATTGGTACCATTTGATGGCTTTCTAGATGGGAACGTGGTTAATTTATTCTTAACATTCAACAACTGAAAGTCCAAGTAATGAATATAGTGAGAGAGATTGAGTCTTTAACCAACTCGCATGAATTTGGACTAAGAAAGCACATTCCCGTGCAGTCAAGGGAAACCATACTAATATTCTACTCCATTCGTCTCTTAATATACGTCGTTTTAGATTATTTTATATTTCTCAAATTATTTATAGTTTTATATAATTTAGGAAAATTAATTACAATTTTTTCAAAATTACCCCTTACGAGAAAATGTTACAGATAAGAGAGAGTATGAGATAAATGTGGTAATTATGTGAATTTAAGGCTATTATAGATAATTAATAATATATTTAATGACATACAATCATTTCCTTAATTTTTATGCACAACTCTAAAACAATATATATTAAGGGACGGAGGAGGGAGTACTATTTTCGTGGAATTATCAGGTAGCATAAACCTAACGAAAAGGACTAAATTCCGATTTTTGCACCCGAAACTTTAATTCTAAAATAAATTAAAACACTAAAATTTATTTCACAAACTAAATTTTATTTTGAATTAAATGCGCCTAAACGTTGAGTTTCAAAACAATTTGAACATTCCTCACTCTCTATGCAGTGATTTTAGCTACACATCTTGGCTCAAAGTCAAACTCGATATGATGTTTGTTAACTACGCGACCCATTCACATGAGCATAGGGAATCTATACTCGAGCGTTCAACTGAGTTTTCTTATCAGTCACCGAACACCAATGTCAACACTCTTAAAGAATTACGTACTAATATTGATGAAAGCTTTGACAATTGTGAGAATAATAATTGTACCGTTCTCGAATGCGTACATATAACTTTTATGTTGTGATGAATTGAAGAATAATAATCGTCCAAAATATAAGATTATTATTGATATTCGAAAGTCAATTTATGATATCTTTACACTCAAAATTGAAACAAATTTCTTTAATTTTAGTCAATATAATAATAAATATTATAAACTATCTAAAAGTACTATTAATTCTAAGATTTATAAAAAAAAATTCATATTTTTTTACCAATCATCTTGATTTATAGTTTGGAATAGAGGGAACATAATCTAGATAGAGCTTGAAACAACTCAGGTCAAATTCTGAGTTCGGAACAAATCTTAGGTCAAATTTTAAGTATGTTATTGGGTCATCTTAGCCCACCAACGGCTCACTCAAAAGTCATAACCGAATGTACTATTGTTACTAACTTAATTCCTTATATATACAAGTTTTTCTCACATGTTTCAATGTGAGACTGGGGTATTACAACAAGTTTTTTGTTTATTAAAATAAATTAGGATTCCCTTCACTTTATAGTTCTCACTTAATTTTCGATAATACATATTTAACAACACAAGAATTTTTTTAGCGATAATTTTAACAGCAAAATTATATGTTGTAGTTGGTTGAAACAATAAACTTTACAATGAATAATTTTTTTTAGAGAGTTTACAATATTTATGTATTGATTAAAATTAAAAAAAGAGTTAATTGCATATTAGACCCCGGAGTATACACTATTTTACCATTCGTACCCCGAAACAATAAACTTTACAATGAATAATTGGCCTTGATTGGCAAATAATGTAATACCCGAGAATTTCCATATATTATTAAATAAATATATTAATGGAAATGAGAATTTATTTGAATATAAATGATTTTGTGTTATGAGATGAATTAATTCAATTATATATAATTGAATAATTATAATAATTGAGAAATTGGTGGAGTTTGTGATAAACTCGTTGATTGCCTTGTGTGGCACAGTGACGTAATATAAGAATGATTATATTAATTTAAGCGAACAATTAATCTATATTAATTGTTAATCGAAGAATATTAATTAACTGTTATAAAACACTAATGAGGATTGATTAATAATATGTGATTATTATTATTGCAAGAAACATAATAATAATGAGCAACGCGTTTATAAATATAATAAGATTTATATCAAAGTGATAGTTAATCATATAAAGGTTAATTAAATTGTTATGAAGGTTAACAATTATATTGATTGATGTAGGATATGTGCATATTATTAATTAATATTCAATTTATAAGATGAGAAATTATATGTTCAAGCATGCGAATTAAATGTATAGTAACTATATGTTATGATATGTGTAAGTGACAAATGATGTGTGGATATACATTAAAATAATGTATCATGGATCAATAATTGTTGAGTAATACAATTTAATAATATATGATATAATGTAATGTAATAGTATCCGATTGTATTATATCGGTAAGATAAAATGTATATAGATTATATGTATTCAAATTGCATTTATTACATTATGGGGAGAACATTGTAATTATAACCTAAGAGTACATATAATACATAACATAAGTGTAGCATATAGTCCATTTGTAAGAATGCTGAGATTTGCTTGGCTTGTCCCAATATGTTAGTCACTATCTCTTCACACGTGAAATGCATCATGAAGCTAGCCTACTCCTACCTTCTCAAACTCAGCAAAATAGCAATGATCATTGCAAGGGGAGTGGCCTCAATAGTGTAAGCCAACTGCTACATACCAACTCTCCCATAACCACCATGCAATCCTCTCTTCCGTTAGTTCAAAATGATGAGCAAAGCTATGGACTGAATAATGGATTCTCTATAAATAAGCTCTCCTCATTCTTCAGTTCTTTTGCTGAGCATTTTGGCTAAGTGAGACTAGAGAGCATATATATATATATATCAGTGTTATTGAGATAGCAGCAAGCTTAAATCATTTACAGAGGTATAAATCCTCTTCGTGTCTTCATTTTCATTTTCTGTCAAAAGAACTCCATTGTTGTTCTCTGAGTTTTGTTGAAATTCTTGATTATGCCAAATTGGTTCATGATTGGGTTGTAGAACCCTTATATTGTTGTTATATGAACATACACACATGATGGAACCACTGAATAGTCTTTCATTTCCATTGTTCCTCTTTAATTTCTGTGAATACATGAAATTCGTAAATTAGTTAGAGTTCATGAAATTGGGAATTGATAATTGCTATTGACTGTTATATAAGCATATATGTATGTGTTAGTAAGTTAAACAAGTCTAATAGCATTTGGGTATGTTGAAATCGATGAAATGGGAGGTTTTTGGTCGGTTTTCGCTGTCGTCTGAACCGGAAAACTGCCTCGACGCCGCAGCGCCGCAGCCCGCGCCGCAGCGCCACACGCGCCGCAGCCCGCGCCGCAGCGCCGCACGCCGCGCCACTCGCACCGCAGCGCCAGTAGTGAGCTGCTGTGCCGCGCCGCAGCGCCAGCCTCTGTGTTCAGTTTTTCTGCATTCTGCAACAAAACTGTTATGTACCAATTGTTTGATTTTTGTTTAAACAAGCATGAAAGCATGATTAATACTTGTATATAAACCTAATGAGGCAATGTGAGCATGTTTTAGTATATTAGCATGCATGATTAACCAAACGACATATAGTTTGGAAACGAATTTAAAGTTTCATAAACGACGTTAACATATATGAAGCATGTTTACATACTGACCTTGCAAGCACGTTAGTACCACCTAGAGACACATGAAGTGCATGTTAGCTTATCTATATTGGTTCCGTAATAAAATATGAACATGTGAACCTAACTAGTGCTCATTCCTAACAAGAATAGAAGTTTGAAGGTGGATATGATCATGTAAATGCTATATAGTCATTTTGATGTTATGAGCATGTTTAGATAGCCTTGAAATACATGAAAAGCATGTTAACTTACATATATAGGTTTCATAAGGAAGCATGAACATGATAGACCTTATTAATGAACTATACTAACAAAGTATAAGCTTTGAACGTGAACGTTGGTATGTTATGACGAGAATTAGAATTTGACATTTATGGACACATGTGATAGTACTCTTAGACTCATTCATGTGTCATGCATATATATATACCATGATTAGTTGCCATGATTAAAGTTTAGCATGAACAAAGCATATTTTCAAGATAATAACAATGCTAGCTACATATATGCTATACGAGTACTCATGAGCATGACTAATACAAGTTATATGAATATCTTATGTGTTTAAAAGCGACCATGTTAGACCATATGAGTTCGTGTCCTTGAATGGCTTTAAGTATTAACTTAAGAACCTATACCATGTACGATTGGATTTGGAAAAGTTATACAAGCATGAAAGTATCCTTTAAATATGAAATACATGCTACGCGATATTATATGATGTTACTTGAACCCGATTTTGACGGTTAACTTAAGGAGATGCCGTAACTTGCTAAAATGAAATATATTTAGTATTGATTGTGGTCTTATGTGATATTAATAATATGCAAGCATGTTTGCAAATTGTTGAGATCTTATATAATATGAGAATGCGTTTAAACTCTAAAGAAGGAACGTTAAGGATAGAAATTATATTCTATATAACTGTGTAGCTAGGTAAAACTTAGCTTATGTGTTGATCGTATATTCAAAGAGAAAATGTGAAGTTAAATTATATGACTAATGAATATCATATATATACGTAACTGTATTACGATAGGAATTCGAAAGTGTTGAATTGCTTTTCGTGGATAAACTACGCTAAAGGCAAGTTCTCTTACTTACACTCTCTTAAAGTGCAAGTATCCTAACCGACGCATTTACTTTATGCAAGGAAAGCTATGATTGTGAAAGTTTCCTAACTTATACTCTTTTACTATGCAAGTATCCTATCTTGTGTATTGCGAACAAGTTTTCTATTTAATCGGTTGAATTGAATTAGCATACTTGAACTCTTATTTCATTAAAGCTAGTATTCATGTTGAACTTAGTATTGTTCTTGAATATTGTGAAAGTGTCTATGCCATTTGATTCGGCTAGACTTATATTATTGAAAAGCGACCCAAACTAATTGATTGGTGCGGGATCTTGTATTTGACTGAGAAGAACAACCTTCTTTGAAGGGAATATATAATTGTCGGAGAACCGACGTGCACACTTGAGTATGGTTGATTGTTATGCATAACAAGGGTACTTTAGGCTGATCACCTGTTGTACCTGTTTTTATTGGATTTTCAGTTTATTACTGTCAATTCTAGTAGAAGTTCATAGTCCGTAGTGACTACTCAGTATTCAATTATTTAAAATATTGAATTGATTTATTATTGAATCATATTGATATTATCCTGTCCTTAGCGACTGATATTGAGAACTGTTGATATTCTTGTTATTCTTGAACTATCAAATCTTGTTATACCCTTTCGAGAATTGAGAATCTTATTACTCACCCTTATTGTATATTACTTGCTGGGCAATTTGTGCTCATTCTTGCTTTCCCTAAAACATTTCAGTTAAGGCAGAGCATGGTGAACCTTCGGGCGTTGATAAGGGCAAGGGCAAAGCTACCAACTAGCTTATGTCTGTTATGTTTTAGATATATTAATATTGTATGAAGATGATGTAGTAAGACTGGATTTGATTATGTTTAAGCTTAAGTTAGATTATGTATTAAGTCGTTAACTGATATTATCATGTAATCTATTAAGTACTGTAGGTTGCGAGACTTGGGGGAATAATTATAATAAATCATTGTAAATTATTCTAGAATAGATTTTCCGCTGTGATCGTATGATATTTAATTATTATTATTGTGATGTATTACCATGAGCACGTGATGAACCGAATTCGAGAGACCAAGTGGCGGTCCTGGAATTTGGGGGCGTCACAAATAAGAAGAGGAATAAGTATAAAGCTAATAGCTAATATGATTAGCAATAAAAATGGAGTAC
Organism: Panax stipuleanatus; assembly: GCA_020205555.1. NCBI lineage: Eukaryota > Viridiplantae > Streptophyta > Magnoliopsida > Apiales > Araliaceae > Panax > Panax stipuleanatus. The sequence goes on from CM035117.1 coordinate 162,389,764, forward strand.
GTTAAAATTTAAAATTTGAGTTAGAGATAGAATTTTGAAGCACGGACTGCTCGGTTGCGTCCGGAACGTCAAGTTTAGTCATAAAAGACAATAAACACAAAATGTGTAAAGGTTGACTTTTTGGTCAAAGTCAACAGTGGACTTTTATGAAGAAAAGTCAAAATTAGAATTAAAAGTGGTATATGTGATGACTTATGTGAATAATGAAATAGATTGAATAAATATACATTATATAATGTGTATACATTTTTTTTGAATACAAAAGAGAATTAAGAATATAAGTTATGTAACCTAATATATCTATTAGGAATGATAATTAAATAATCTAAAAAAAACAAGTCTAATTGGGTTAAATAAGTAAATGTACATGAGTAAGAATTTGATGTACAAATTGAGTGAATAGAAATCATAATTAAATAATTGGGGTAGGATATAATTAAAATTAGTGGACTATGTTAATTTACATAGCCCATTTATTTTATTATCAAGCCCAAAAGAATTATTAGGTAGCCCAATGAGGATTTATTTAGTAACCCAAAATAATGGGATATGTGCTAGCAGAATAACTATGGTTAGGAACTAACCATACTTGAGTTAAATGTAAAAAAGTGTTGGTATATAAGGTGGACCCCACTAGTAATGATGGATGATGATTGTTAAAAAATTTCCTAGGAAATTTCCTTGAAGTGGCAAAACACTATTTTGCCCTAACAAAAAATTATTAATGACTTTTGTGTCCTAAGAAGGAAATTGCTAGGAAGTTTCCTAGTAATAGGGAAATGACAATTTTGCCCTAAGAGAAATTTATTAATGACCATGGAATCCTTGAAGGAAATTTCCTATTTATAGTAAGATGACAATTTTGTTCTTAAAGAAAATTGATTATGACCAATATGTCCTATGAGGAAATTTCTAGGAAATTTCCTTAAGATGACTTAAGGACCATTTTATCCTTTTCTAATGATGACATAATGACAATTTTGCCCTTGATGGTAGCTAACTGGCCAAATTAGTGTAGGGACTTTAATGTCATTTGATTAAGGCAAATTTAGCAATTAAAAATAAACCAAAAATGGGGGATAATGGAGGGAGTATAACCGACATAGAGGAAGAAAGAAAGAAGATGGGGGAAATGTATATTAGATATACAAAACATATCTATACATTTTTTTTATCAAACAAAAATCCATTTCCTTTCTCTTTCATCTATCTCTCCAAAATTGTAAAAGAAACTAGAGAGAGAGAGAAGGAGGTCACGGCTAAGAAAGGAGGAAGAAGAGGAAGTGATCAAGCATTTATGCACCCAAAGTCCATATCTTATTGTGGAAAGAAGAGAAGAATAGCCAACAAAGGAAGGTATAAAAAAATAAAAGTATTTAAAGTATTAGTTAAGGCTTTTGTAGTTGGTTATTCTTGTTTTGATCCATAAGTTTTTATGTTCTTGTTGGAGAAAACCTTATGAAGAGGTTTGATGTTTATTTACGTTGTGTAACTTGGTCATGTATGTGTGATGTTGTTGAAAGATTTGGATAAGGCAAGGCTAGTGAGATTTTCGGAAATTTTTTTTAGTTCATATGTGAGATCCATGTGATTTATTTTGAAGATTCATTTTTGATATTTGAGATTTACTAGTTGGTTGTGCTAGAGCTATAAGTTATGAGTATAATCCCTTTTGAATGGCACAAAAATGTTAAGGAATGAATAAGTTATGGAATTTTTAGTAAAACACTTTCTAGTTGGAAAAAAAAAAGTTGCTGACCAGCCACTTTGGGGCTGTTTTTCGAAAAATAAATAGATCCAAATTGAGTGTTTGATAAATGAAAACTGTAGCTTGAGAAGTAACGAATCCAACGCCTCCGACGGAACTTAATTCCGAGTTGTAGATTTCATTTTACAAGCGTTTCCGTAAAGGATGCCAAATCTGAAAAATTATGGGCGAGAATGGCATAATCGTAAATAAGTGAAAATGAATAATTATTAAAAATAATTATTTAAAGCCATTAAATGGTTAGCAAATTAATTACATATAAAATTAAATATAATTAACTATTTAATTATTATTTAAGTGATATTAAGTGATAATTAAGTAGAGCTAGTATTAATAAACTAACTATTTATTATTTAATTAAGATTAAATAATAAATAGAGTTAAACAATTGATTATTATTTAATTGATATTAAATGATGATTAAAGAATGTTTTAGTAAAGATTAAGTAGTAATAATGTAATTACTTAATTACATTAACATAAAAGATTTTAATTATTTATTATTTAATTAAATATTAAATAATGAATAAAGACAAGTAATAATTAATTATTCTTAACTTTAATAAGAAAGAATAGTTAAAAATTTATGAGATGAATTAATTATTTATTATTTAATTAATATTAGATAATAAATAAGGCCAAATGTTAATTAATTATTTTTTAAATAATAATAAGGAATAATTAAAGACTAATAAAGAAAATAAAATAATTATTTACTATTCTAGGATAAGAAATTAATTAATTATTATTTAATTAATATTAAATAATAATTAAAGACAAACAATAATTTGATTATTCATTATCTAGTTACCATTAAATAATGAATAGATCTAATTGGCTATTATTTATTAGTTAAATAATAACTAAAGGAAATTAATTAATTACTATTTAATTAATATTAAATGGTAATCAAATGAAGGTATAGATTAATATTATGATAATAAATTTATTTAATAATTATATTAAATAAATTATGTAAAAATGGTTTTAATTATTTAAAAATGATTTAAAGGTTATAAAAAATATTTTAAATTATAAAACATAACTTTTAATATTTTCTCATGAATTACATTAATATTTTAATATTAATGGCAGTTATTTAATAATGGTTTTAAATGTTTTAAAATCATTTCAAAGTGATATTAAGGTATTAAAAATACTTTGAGATATTATAAATAACTTATAATATTATGACATGTATTTCATTAATATTTGAAATTAAATAAATATTAATGATAATGGAATATTGTGGTATTTAAATCATTTAAATATGATATTTTCGATTGAAAAATCATTATAAATGATAATAATTATTTGAAAATTATTATGAGCTTGTGAAAAATATGTTAACTGATTAATAAATTATCTAAGTTAATATTATAGTGTTTAAGTAGAGTCTTATTAATATTAGGCTCGATAATTATCCGATTAGGCAATCGGGAGGTCGAAATAGTACCGAACTCAACTCAGACTGAAATAGTTTGACTTGATACTAGGTTTTATGTATTATGTTGACCGATAGGATTATGTGATAATGTGTTTAGGTTATTTTATAACTGTAATTAGCAATAGTTATTGCGATGATATTATTCTAATGTGGAGATCGGTATTATTAATATTAGGTCTTCAGATGAAGCTAAATAGACTGCGTAGCAGTAGTCGGCGATAAAGGAAAGTTTTCTTTAACTCAACCTTGAGTTATGATTCTTCAATTATGCTAGTGGTTAATCCTTGTTGATTACATCACGTTTATGAATTATTGATTCGCACGTTGTGCATATTGCATGTGTTCATTTGGTATGAAAGGCTGATCACCTTCATTACCATATTGTTCAGTTGAATTTATTCATTTTCCTTATTGACCATTCATTTTTATTGTCTCGAGCATTCAGTTATGTAAATTTGATTCATTTTATTTCACAATGGTTATATTGTTGAAAGTCAGCCAGCTTATTGTTCATTCTTTTCAATCATGATATATCTTTTCTTAAAATTAAACTTGTTGGGCAAACTTGTTACTCACTCTTGCTATATCATGATAAACATTGCAGATTAGGATGAATACGTCAGATACAGGAAAAGACAAAAACAAGGGTAGCATCCAATAGTAGATGATTATGCACGTTAACTATTTGGTTATCTGATGCAAATTATTGTGTAAACCTTTAAGTAATTAAGGTGTGTATCAAGATAAAGGTTGTAGACCTGTGGATTATGTTGTTAAAACTTATTGTATAAACAATTTATGTTTATATCTTCCGCATTAGTTATAGAATATGTTTCAAGATGAAGTACCGTAACGTACCAGGTCCGAGGTTCAAGGGACCCGGATTTGGGGACGTCACAAATCCGCGTAGACAGGTTATTCCCACATATTAATAAGGAATAGAATGAATACTAAAGGATTTCACCAGGCATGCGGTAGTCTGCGTAAACAGGTTATTCCAACAGAATAATAAAGAATGAAATAACAAAAGGATTTCACCATGCATGCAGTAATCCGCGTAGATAGGTTATTTCATCAGAATAATAAAGAATGAAATAACAACCCTTACGAGTATTGAAAGAAATAACATCCTTTACAATACAAAAGAAATAATACCCCTTACTAGAAAATAATATCCCTTACCATACGAAAAATAATATCCTTTACAAGAAAATAATATCCATTACCTCAGTAGAAGATTTGAATATTGGAATAGTAGCAGAATACTCTTATTCTTTCTCTCTTATTCTCTCTCTATAGTTTCTCTCTCTATAGCTTGATTATAACTTTGCTCTTCAAAGAATGGTGTGAAAAAAATGAATGGATGGAGGAGTATTTATAGACTAGAAAAATGTTGGTTAATTATACTTTAGTACCTCTATCTTTACCTCCATTTTTAATTAAGTCACTCAAGTTTATAAATCTTGCACCTCCACCCCTGTAACCACCCACCAACTATTTATTATCCACCAATAAGTGGGTCCCACATGTTAACCATCCATTAATTACTCATTTATCCTATTAATTCCCCGTTTGGTCAATTTAACATCCGAAAATCAACTATTATCGAAATAAATGTCGATTTCCACTAACATTAATATTCCCAACACAATGAAAATATTTTTATCAACCATTATCAATTATTATTTAAATTAATATTACAGAATCACAATAATGACAATTAGGTCGTTCCCAAGAAAGAGGGGGCCTTCCGATAAGGATTTCTCCTTATTGGCGCGCAATTAACTAACCCCTTTTCTAGACAGAACTTTCTAGACATTGCTAATAATGCTGTCTAATAATATCATTTAATTAATATAAATGACAATTATTGATTTAATAATATAAAATATTATGCAGATGATACTGTGACAATAATTGAATCAATAATATGAGATACGGTGGAACAACTATTGTAGCAATTATTGAATACTGAGTGACTTCTTACGTAAGCATCAATAGTCAAAGATATTATGCAATTCCGTGTGCTACTTTGCAACAACGCATATTAGTGTATTTTTAGCACAGGATATTTTAACAGTTTAACGGTAAAAGTCCTGTCGTTATTTATAAAAAGGTTATTTCTGTCGCTTTCTATATCCGATAATTATTCCGTTGTGGGGTCCACCAAAGATTGTGCCTTTGTACAAATATTCTCTGACAAAGGAATATTCTCCGACCAAACGAATATTTCCCGACACAACGAATATTTTATGACAACTTGCTTACTTTGTAAAATTTTCACATATCACCCTTAACTTTAACCTTTTATCAATTTAACCATTTACTGAATAGAATAATAATTGTAAAAAAAATTTAATACTTTCATTTCATAAAATTCGGGGTCTTACATGTTCTGTTCAGAAATAAACATCTAGCAAGAAGCATTATTTTTCAGCATAAGATTTCTCTTATTGTTCTGTTTTTTATTTCTCTTCCTATCTATATTCCAACAAAGTGGTATCAAAGCCCAGGTTCTTTCATCTGGTAGTTACTATCATGGCCGCCAATGGTACCTCCATGAACACATCTCAACCTTTGATTCCTATTTTCAAAGGTGAATGTTACGAGTTTTGGAGCATCAAAATGAAAACTCTGTTCAGATCACAGGAGCTTTGGGAGTTGGTTGAGAATGGATACGAAGATGACGATAGAGAAACCAAAAAAAGGGATGCAAAAGCTTTGTTCTTCATTCAACAAGCGTTGCATGGCACCAATTTTTCTAGAATAGCAGCAGCAGAGACCTCAAAAGAAGCTTGGATGATTTTAAAAAATGAGTTTCAAGGTTCATCAAAGGTAATTACCGTGAAACTCCAACCTTTTCGTCGTGAATTTGAAACTTTATTTATGAAAGACAATGAATCAGTCCAAGATTTTTTTTATCTAGAGCTACTGCAATCGTTAGTCAAATGAGGTCATATGGTGAAGAAATTTTTGATAAAACTATTGTTGCCAAAGTTTTAAGGAGCCTGACTAAAAAATTTGATCATGTTGTTGCTGTGATCGAGGAATCTAATGACTTGTCTATTTTTTTCATTTGATGAATTAATGGGTTCTTTGCTAGCTCATGAAACAAGACTAAATTGATCAATTGAGACAAATGAGGAGAAGGCATTTCAAGTGAAGGGGAAACACTCTGTAACACCCCCTTTCCGAAATAGAAAGAGAGGTTATTTAAAACACAACAAAACTGAACTAAAGCTCTAGGCCACGAAAGAATAGTATTTATAACCAATAAATACCAAAAGGTCAAACCAGAATAAATGCCAAGCTAGCCCAAACCAAAATCTAAAATAGTTATTACAACTCTAATTAAACCATTCGATAACCTAAACAAAACATCTAAATCATTGGATCAAATGGAGCTCTCATCAGACTTACCCTTGATCCCCCTGATTACCTGTCGGAAGAAAAACACAGCATGAGCCAAATGCCCAGTACAGATATAGAATACAAAATAGAGAACTGAAATAACTAACTTAATTAAGGAACTGAACTGAACTGAATCGAACAAAACTAACACAATGAAATAATAGGCTGAATCAAATGGTTGGGTGTTATTTCATACTAAGCTCAAAATAAAACAGAAATATACCTTGTCACACAGGCAAGTCACACACATTGGACCGCGAATCCAAACGTATGTAAAATCGGAAGGCGTGTTTGGCACAAACATCGCCACTCCGCAGAACAGAACAAAAAACTAGGGTCGACCCATACGCCTCCCACAACAAAACACCAAATGGTCAACTCCCACCGGAGCACGAAACGGAGACGCCGTGGACTGATCACACTGCCACAGAAGGTGTCATGCCTCTCGTGCCAAGACGACATGCCTGTAGTACCCCCGCAGGTGGTTATAACTCAGGTATACCCTACGGTATATTCTAACAAAAATACCATGTCAAAACACATGCGACATAATATCAACACAAAGGGGTTCTAATACGTACATGTTAAATCGAAACGAATCAACAACACTAAGTCTCCAAAAATATATTAACATGTACATTACTACACATATCAAAATAAACCATAGACATGATACACTAGTCTAAAGAGTACAAATATGAGTTCCAAATATCAACGCCAAAACGAAACCATCACATGAATTTGAGAACGAACGATCATGTGAAACAATAAATCTAAACGAAAAGCAAAACGAACATAACAAAATTAAAAGGATTATCGCTGAAGGGGTGCGGAATCCGTACCTAGATTAAGCAATGTAATACCCAAAAATTTATATCCCAATATAGTTTGCTAAACTCCTTCCGTCCAAACTAATCACATAGTTTAACAAACAAAATATATATTACTAACTGTAAATTAAATTACTAATTACTAATTACAAATTACAATTTTATTTATTCCAAAAATTATTATAGATCAAAAGCATGAATTCATAATCTGATGATTTCTCTTTTGTGATCTATGCAGCCAACTAGTTAGAATTATTATTATTATTCTTCTCAAATGGGTGACTATGAATATAACAATAATAACCTAAGGAAATCTGCACTCTATATATATAATAACAAATAAGATATCTAAGTATATATATACACTATACGCATGCATTATTAACTTTTTAAGACTTACTGAATAAAGCAACACACCAAAGAAAATCGCAAGGCTCCGCCTTCTCCAATTTGCAGCGCCGAAACTTCTTTTCCTTGTGCCGCCTCGCGCCGAATTCTTTTCTTTCTCAGTTTGTATAATGAAGGTAAGATTAGGTTTAGTTATTTATTTATTTATATATCTTATTAACTCTTCAAATTTTAATAGAATTTTAATATTACACAAATATAAATATGATCAAATTAGTTTTAAGGCCCAACTAATGTAGTCCACATCATTAAATACAATTTGACCCAAACACAAGAAAAGCCCGATTAAAATATTTAAAACAAAATTTTAAAAAATGCCATTTATTTATTTAATTTTTTTTCCGGGTATTACATCACCTACCCCTTAAAAAGGATTTCGTCCCCGGAATCAAAAGAAAAGAACGAACCTAATTATCAAATAAAACAGAAGCATCACGACTGCCAACTAAAAGAAATCAACGAGTATAAGCAAAACAGATTAAAGACAGATTCGAATATAGCTGAACAGAAAATCAAACTAAACAAAACCTAACCCAGAAGTCTACCCATAACTCAGAGGTCAAACCTAAATAGGTTTTCTACAAGAAAGAACCTAAGCTTTGATACCAACTTTGTAACACCCCATTTTCGAAATAGAAAGAGAGGTTACTCAAAACACAACAAAACTGAACGAAAGCTCTAGGCCACGAAAGAATAGTATTTATAACCAATAAATACCAAAAGGTCAAACCAGAATAAATACCAAGCTAGCCCAAACCAAAATCTGAAATAGTTATTCCAACTCAAATTAAACCATTCGACAACCTAAACAAAACATCTAAATTATTTGATCAAATAGAGCTCTCATCACACTTACCCTTGATCCCCCTGATTACCCGCTGGAAGAAAAACACAGCATGAGCTAAATGCCCAGTACGGATATAGAATACAAAATAGAGAACTGAAATAACTAACTCAATTAATGAACTGAACTGAACTGAATCGAACAAAACTAACACAATGAAATAATAGGCTGAATCAAATGGTTGGGTGTTATTTCATACCGAGCTCAAAACAAAATAGAAATATACCTTGCCACACAGGCATGTCAAATAATGCCACACAGACAAGTCAAACACATTGGACCGCGAATCCAAATGTATACAAAATTGAAAGGCGTGTTTGGCACAAACATCGCCACTCCGCAGAACAGAACAGAAAACTAGGGTCGACCCATACGCCTCCCACAACAAAACACAAATGGTCAACTCCCATCGGAGCACAAAACGGAGACGCCGTGAACTGATCACATCGCCACAGAAGGTGTCATGCCTCTCGTGCCAAGACGACATGCTTGTAGTACCCCCACAGGTGGTTATAACTCAGGTATACCCTACGGTATATTCTAACAAAAATACCATGTCACAACACATGCGACATAATATCAACACAAAGGGGTTCTAATACGTACATGTTAAATCGAAACGAATCGACAACACTGAGTCTCCAAAAATATATTAACATGTACATTACTACACATATCAAAATAAACCATAGACATGATACACTAGTCTAAAGAGTACAAATATGAGTTCCAAATATCATCGCCAAAACGAAACCATCACATGAATTTGAGAACGAACGATCATGTGAAACAATAAATCTAAACGAAAAGCAAAATGAACATAACAAAATTAAAAGGATTATCGCTGAAGGGGTGCGGAATCCGTACCTAGATTAAGCAATGTAATACCCAAAAATTTATATCCCAATATAGTTCACTAAACTCCTTCCGCCCAAACTAATTACATAGTTTAACAAACAAAATATATATTACTAACTGTAAATTAAATTACTAATTACTAATTACAAATTACAATTTTATTTATTCCAAAAATTATTATAGATCAAAAGCATGAATTCATAATCTGATGATTTCTCTTTCGTGATCCATGCAGCCAACTAGTTAGAATTATTATTATTATTCTTCTCAAATGGGTGACTATGAATATAACAATAATAACCTAAGGAAATCTGCACTCTATATATATAATAACAAATAAGATATCTAAGTATATATATACACTATACGCATGCATTATTAATTTTTTAAGACTTACTGAATAAAGCAACACACCAAAGAAAATCGCAAGGCTTCGCCTTCTCCAATTTGCAGCACCGAAACTTCTTTTCCTTGTGCCGCCTCGCGCCGAATTCTTTTCTTTCTTAGTTTGTATAATGAAGGTAAGATTGTGTTTAGTTATTTATTTATTTATATATCTTATTAACTCTCCAAATTTTAATAGGATTTTAATATTACACAAATATAAATATGATCAAATTAGTTTTAAGGCCCAACTAATGTAGTCCACATCATTAAATATAATTTGACCCAAACACAAGAAAAGCCCGATTAAAATATTTAAAACAAAATTTTAAAAAATGCCATTTATTTATTTAATTTTTTTTTCCGGGTATTACACCTTTTCAAGCAGAAAGAACTACAGGAAAAGGACGAGGCAAAAGTTTTTTCCGTGGCAAAGACAGTTTTCATGGCCGGAGCAGAGGTCGATTTGATGGGCAATCTGAGCACAAAAAAGGTTTGTGGTGCAACTATTGCGACTGATCCGGACATACAGAGGATTTCTGCTGAAACAAAGGTAAAGGTTTCTAGTGCACCTTTTGTAATCGGTCTGAACACACAAATGATTTTGCAGGAGTAAAGAAAATCAAGCAAGCTATGCTGAGGAAAACAAAGAGGATAATAACCTGTTCATGGCCTATTGCGATGTTAACGATGATGAAAGTACTGTTTGGTTTGTGGACAGTGGTTGCGCTAACCATATGTCAGGAACAAGATCAATGTTCAAAGAAATTGATGAATCTCAACGGAAGAACATTAGACTTGGAGACAATAAGCAAATTCAGGTTAAAGGGAAATGTATAGTAGCTGTCGAAACCAATTATGGTCAGGTTAGACTTCTTCACAATGTTTTCTTTGTCCCAAGTTTAGCACATAACTTGTTGAGTGTTGGGCAATTGATCAACACTGGATATTCAATTTTATTTGATGATGGCTCATGTGCCATTAGAGATAAAAAAAATCTGGTCAAGTTTTGGTAAATGTACGCATGACAGAAAATAAAATGTTTCCACTTGAAGTATCTAATGTTGAAAATAAGGCCTTGGTTGTTATTGAAAAGGATAAATCTAAATTATGGCATTTACGTTATGGGCATTTAAATATTGGTGGCTTGAAGTTGTTAAGTCAAAAAGAGATGGTGTTGGGACTGCCTAAAACTGATGCTCTTGAGAATGTGTGTGAAGGGTGTATATATGTAAAACAAAGTAAAAAATCATTTCCTGTAGGAAAATCATGGATGGCTATAACTTGTCTTGAATTAGTTTATGCTGACCTATGTGGACCTATGAATACTGAATCATTAGGTGGAAGTAAATATTTTCTGCTATTTACTGATGATTATAGTCAAATGAGTTTGGTGTATTTTCTGAAAAACAAGTTAGAATCTTTTGAATGCTTTATCAAGTTCAAGGCTTTTGTTGAGAAGCAAAGTGGAAAGTGTATCAAGGTCCTCCACACAGATAGGGGTGGTGAATTTTTATCTCACAAATTTAACACTTTTTGTGAAGAAAATGGAATTCGCAGGGATTTAACGGCACCATATACCCCGGAGCAAAATGGTGCAGCCGAACGAAAGAATCGTACTGTGGTGGAGATGGCTAGAAGCTTATTAAAGGCGAAGAGACTTCCAAATGATTTATGGACAGAAGCAATCACTACTGCAGTATACTTGTTGAATATTTCTCCCACAAGGGCTGTATTGCATCGGACACCTTATGAAGCTTGGAAGAGTATAAAGCCTCAGGTAAGCCATCTTAAAATCTTTGGTTGCATTGCTTATACTCTGTTGCCTTCCCAAGAACGTCGTAAGCTTGATGAGAAGTCCCTGAAATGTATTTTTATTGGTTATTGTGCTCAATCAAAAGCATATCGATTATATAACCCTGTTGGTGGCAAAGTGATTATTAGTAGAAATGTAATATTTGGCAAAGCTGGTGAATGGAATTGGGAGGTGAACAACGAAATTGCACAAATTCAAGTTTTAGTAGAAAGTGCAGGTCCTACATGTGAAGTACAAGAAAGCTCAGCAACTTCACCCCAATCAACTCCAATAAGCAGCCATTCAACTCCAACAAGCAGTCCTTCATCTACTTCAGAAGATTCTTCAGAACAGACTCCACCACAAAAATTTAGATCTTTGGCTGAAATCTATGAATGTACCTTTGCTTTGTTTGCTTCAGATCCTACAACTTTTGAAGAAGCTATCAAAAATAAAGAATGGAACAAAGCAATGAAAGAAGAGATGATGGCAATAGAGAAGAATGAAACTTGGGAATTACGAGACCTTCCAGAAGGTAAAAGTGCTATTGGATTAAAGTGGATTTTCAAAACAAAGTTTCATGCTGTTGGAAGTATACAAAAGTACAAGGCGCGACTAGTAGCAAAGGGGTATTCACAGCTAGAAGGTATTGATTTTACCGAAACTTTTTCTCCTGTCGTTCGATTTGAAACTGTGAGAATTACTTTAGCTTTGGCTGCTCAATTTAAATGGAATGTTTATCAGTTTGATGTTAAGTCAGCTTTCCTTAATGGTGACTTGAAAGAAGAGGTGTATGTCATACAGCCTGAAGGATTTATTGTCAATGGAAAGGAAGAGAAAGTGTACAAATTGAAGAAAGCCCTATATGGACTTAAATAGGCTCCGCGAGCATGGTACACTAAAATTGATTCATTTTTTTTCGAGAGAATGGATTTGTTAGAAGTGAAAATGAACATACTCACTATTTGAAGAGGAATGGGAATCATGATTTTCTGGTAGTTTGCATTTATGTCGATGACATGATTTATACAGGTTCTTCAAGTTCTCTTCTTAGAGAATTTAAATTATGTATGATGAGAAAGTTTGAAATGACAGATTTAGGAAAACTGCACTATTTTCTCGGGATGGAAGTGAAGTAAGGAACGAATGGATTTTTTTTGTCACAAAGGAAATATGCATCAGATCTTTTGAAGAGGTTTCATATGCTTAATTGTAAGGTTGCAACCACTCCGATGAACACGAATGAAAAGCTTCAACATGAAGATGGAACAACTAATGTTGATGGTAAATACTTCAGGAGTTTAGTTGGTGGTTTGATTTTTTTAACACATAGTCGACCCGACATTGTTTTCTCTGTTGGCGTGGTCTCAAGGTTTATGCATAGTCCAACGAAGCATCATTTGGGATCAGCTAAAAGGATCTTACATTATGTTGCGGGAACAATGGATTATGGAATTTGGTATTCACAAGTTAGCACTTTTAAATTATTTGGATTTACTGACAGTGATTGGGCAGGTTCTTTGGATGATCGAAGAAGTACTTCGGGAAGTATTTTTACTCTCGGGTCTGGCGCAATCAGTTGGAGCTCAAAAAAAAAGCAACAACTGCATTATCATCTTCGGAAGCCGAATATGTAGTAGCTGCTTCTTCAGCGTGTCAAGCATTATGGTTAAGAAGACTGTTAGCGGATCTTTCACAGGAGCAGGAAGGAGCTACTGATATTCTTTGCTAAAATAAGGCAGCAATCGCAATGACCAAAAATCCAGTCTATCACGGAAGATCCAAGCACATAGACATACGCCATCATTTCATTCGAGAGGTGGTAGCTAATGGACAAATAGATCTTAAGTTTTGCAAAACAGATGTGCAGGTTGCAGATATTTTTACGAAGGCACTTCCTCAAGCTAAACATGATTACTTCAGAGATCAACTTGGTTTAAGAAATTTTGAATCAAGGGGGAGTGTTGAGATTTGATTCAAATTTGTTGTTATTGACTTGGTCATTTTCTGTTGCTTGTTTTTAGTCAAAGTTTGTTTTTGTTGTTCGATAAGATCATGTTACATGATCCTTTAGGTTGTTATCTGTTCCAGATTTTACTCTCTTTAGTTGAGCTTAATAGGAGTTCAATTATCATTGTAAGCCTATAAAAGGCATGTTCTGTTCAGAAATAAACATCCAGCAAGAAGCATTATTTTTCAGCATAAGATTTCTCTTATTGTTCTGTTTTTTATTTCTCTTCCTATCTATATTCCAACAATAATATCTATTTTTCTCTTCACAATCGATTCATCTTGATTGAGGATGGATTAAAAAAAATTCGTTCGAGAATTGATATGAGAGAAGATAGGTTTAATTGGGGGATGGAAGAATAAATTAAATTTGATTCGGGAAATTATTTATATGTCAACAAATTTATGACGAAGTTGGATAAATTAGGGTATGACTATTCTTAATTTCAACTTATGCAATGTATGCTTATATATCACAATTATATATAGTTCGGCCGAATTTTTTTGCAAAAAGTAACAAGATTCATTTTGATTTTGAAACTAGGGATGGAATTGGCGTGGCATGGTGAGAATGAGAAGAGAAAGAAAACGACTTATGCGTAGAACATTTACACCGAGGCGCCCTACGGTGGCTCAGCCCCGTTAACTACAGCAAAGGCGTTTGTGCAGGTGTTGAGAGAAGATAGGTTTGGTCAGTGTAAAAAAGACATTGTGTCCCACATATCCCATTATCACATTAACTAATTAAATACGTAAAACATATATCAAATCTTATGACAATACATACCTTAGATAACTGAAAATAACCAACACTAAGATACAAATACAAGGATTATTAAAAAACCAATCAACGTACAGTACAAACTGAAAATTCAAAAGATCCAGGCATCCAGCAGCTATAACATCACTAGATGCATGAGTTCACAAACTGCGAATTCCAATGGGTGCTCATCTCCCATCTACGGACGTAACGGACCAGGACCATGGGGTGAGCAACTTGGGGATACCAATGATCCACATGGCCGAGGAAAGGGATTTACTGGTCGTTTTTGAGCTGTTCCTGTATGGACTAACAGAATCAAAACCAAGAAGAAAACAAAGAGCGAAATAACAGAATTAGCACCTCTAGTTGCCATTTTTGGCTTTATATTAAGCTCTGGCACTTGGAAAATTTTCCTCTTTTTTTTTTGTTATAGCTTTTTGAGGTCTACTCTATATATCTATATTATATACTAGGCATGGCCAGGAGGACAATTTTGTAAATAAAAAAAAAACGAGTGGGATCACTCTATTTTAATACTCCCTCCGTTCTAAAATAAACGTCCTAATTTTTTTTTTGGATGTTCTAAAATAAATATCCTATTTTTATATTAGTAACTATATTTATCTTATTATTCCTATTATACCCTCATAATCTATTTAATATACTTATTGAGAATGTGAGAGTTACAAAAAATGTATCTAGAGAATTAAATGACATAGGAAAGAGTAATTATTAGGGTCATAGAAAAGTAAAAAATCAATTATTGGGGTCATAGAAAAGTGAAAGTAATTATTGGGGTCATAGAAAAGTAAAAAATACTTCAACTAATAAGTAATCAAAAAAAGTAATTTAGGTAAAATAAAATTTTATTTATCAGCGTGCCGAAACTAATTAAGACGTTTATTTTAAAACGGAAGGAGTATTATTTTCTTTTTTAAAAGAATTTTCAAAACGACGTAATTTTAATAAAGGAGTGCTATTTAAGAGGAAGTGCTTTAGATCCGTTCTATATATATATATATATATATATATATATATATATATATATATATATATATAGAGAGAGAGAGAGAGAGAGAGAGATGAAAATATGGTCATACACAACTATGTTAATTTTATTTGTGCACAGTCTGCCAAACTACGTTGTTTTGACATATTTGTTTTTGATTTCTGATTTGGGAGTAGAGAAACTGTTTTTTTATAAAAACAAATATGACAAAACGACGCAGTTTTGACAGACTGTACATAAATAAAATATACACAGCTATGTATGTCCACATTGCCTATATATATATATATATATATATATATATATATATATATATATATATATATATATATATATATATTCAAAAAGAAATTGTATTAAAATCCCAAAGTAATACAAACGTTACAAATCCAAAAAATATGAATAGGACCACAACATGAATTACATACCACCATAAATTTGAAATTTAAAACCTACTCATATATATGTACAAAATTGTCATTCCGTATTAAAAAAGCACTTACAAGTAACAAGCAGATTAATTGATTTTGTACACTGAGAAGAAAATTGGTAAGAATTCGATTATAGATGCATTTCTGGATAGGAAAGAACGTCGAGTGCCTATAAATTTTTTTGTTTATACTTTTTGTGAATATTACTACTTATTATATTAATATTATAATATTCTTATAAAAAAAATTTGGTCCCTTCAAATATAAATATGTAACGATATATTCTGCCCTGTAAATTATTGATTTTATTTAGCAAGAAAAAAAAATATTGATTTTACACAATCTAATAGAAATCTTACAAATTTGTATTTTTAGAGAAATCAAAAAGTTTTGATTCGGTTAACGTATTACTCCCTCCATCCCTTAATATAAGACTTTTTAGAGTTGTGCACAAACATTAAAGAAATGATTGTATAGCATTAAATATAATATCAAATGTCTATATTGTCCTTGTATTGAAAAAAGAGATTGTTATTGATTGGACAAAAAATAGTGAGAGAATCAAAGTTATATTTAATACTTGGGATAATATTGAAAACTAAGCAATTGATGCTTACTTGGAATTCTAAAACGTCATATATTAAGGGACAAAAAAATTCTCTAAAACGTCTCATATTAAGGGACAGAGAGAGTATGTAATAGGTACTCCCTCCATCCCATAATAACTGTCGTTTTAGCTTAATGCACATGAATTAAGAAAGTCATTTAATGCTATCATTTATTAATTAAAATTTGTGTAAAATTTCATCACTACCCCTTTATGTGAAGTTGAAAACTATTAATACAAAGGAGAGAATTTCTTGGGACAATGAGAGAAGGTAGGGGTGATATAGGAAAGTAAATAATTTATTCTCCTAGAAAGTTGTAAACGACAAATAAATTGGAAAAAATATTTTCTTCTAAAACGACAGTTATTATGGGATTGAGGGAGTATTAGTTAGCATGGCAAAGTCGATTTAATTATTGTTATTAACACAATAAAATCTCCTTGATTTTCTCTTAAAATGCAGAGTTGGCACATTATAATTGAATGACAATTTTATTCTCATTGACTTTTAACTCTGATATAGAAATAAGAAAATCCTCCTTGGAATGAATTGGTACCATTTGATAGCTTTCTAGTTGGAACGTAATTAATTTCTTCTTAACATTCAACAACTGAAAGTCCATGTAATGAATATAGAGAGAGATTGAGTCTTTAGCCAACTGGCATGAATTTGGACTAAGAAAGCACATTCCCACGCAGTCAAGGGAAACCATACTACTCCATCCGTCCCTTAATATATGTCGTTTTAAATGATTTCATTTTTCTCAAATTATTTATAGTTTTATATAATTTAGGAAAATTATTACAATCTTTTTAAAATTACCCCTTACGAGAAAATGTTACAGATAAGAGAGAGAGTATAAGATAAATGTGGTAATTATGTGAATTTAAGGCTATTATAGATAATTAATTATATATTTATTGATATACAATCATTTCCTTATTTTTTATGCACAACTCTAAAACGACATATATCCGAGTACTATTTTCGTGAAATTGTCAGGTAGCATAAACCTAACGAAAAGGACTAAATTCCGATTTTTGCACCCTAAACTTTAATTCTAAAATAAATTAAAACACTAAACTTTATTTCACAAACAAAATTTTACTTTGAATTAAATGCTCCTAAATGTTGAGTTTCAAAACAATTTGAACCTTCCTCACTCTCTATGAAGTGATTTTAGCTACACATCTTGCCTCAAATTCAAACTCGATATGATGTTTGCTAACTACGCGACCCATTCACATGAGCATAGGGAATCTATACTCGAGCGTTCAACTGAGTCTTCTTATCAGTCACCGAACACTAATGCCAACACTCTTAAAGAATTACGTACTAATATTGATGAAAGCTTTGACAATTGTGAGAATAATAACTGTACCGTTCTTGAATGCGTACATATAACTTTTATGTTGTGATGAATTGAAGAATAATAATCGTCCAAAATATAAAATTATGGGTAATATGCGCAAATATTTTATGGGTTATTGGTAATATGCGCAAATATTTTAAATAAGCAAGTGGTTATAAATTATTCATTGTTGTCGGGGAATATTCGTACGACGGCGCAGCCATTTATGGGCCCCATAACGAAAAACTGTTGGATGAAGAAAACGACACGAATGAGTTTTTAAAATAACGGCGTAGTTGTTACCATTAACACTGTTGGAATACCCGGTGGTTAAAATTATGTAATACGCGTTGTTGCACAGTAGCACACGGTATTGCACAGAATTTTTATATTATTGTTAATTCAATAATTGCTACTGCACAGTATTTTCATTATCAGATCAATAATTCATATTATTTGAATAATATTATTAGATAGCATTATTGGCAATGTCTAAGGAAGTTCTGTCTAGGAGGGGTTATTTAATTGCGCGCCAGTAAGGAGAAATCCTTATCGGAAGGCCCCCTCTTTCTTGGGAACGACCTGGTTGTTAATATTGTAGTTCTGTAATATTATTTGTAAATAATTAATTATTGATTTATATGATAAGAAAATATTTATTTTGTGGATATACAGAAAGGATTTAGTGCTGAGGTGTTTTTATCAGTATTTTGGTGTGAAAAATCATCCGTTTATGGATTTCGGACATTTTTTGTTTGGAATTTGGAAAAACTTTCTTCTGCAAAGTTGTAGAGAATTAAATTTCCTATGAAAAGAACATAAGATTCAAAATTTTCTGATAAAAGGGCTTTTTTTTTTATTAATTATTGAAGTTCTGGAATAATTGATTTTTGGGGTTATAAATGTTTTTTAAAAGAAAAACATTTTTTTAATGTTTGTGGGCCCCACTGGTGGTGGCTAATGAATTTAGTCAAGGTGGTGGTGCGTGAAATTTTTTATCAATATTTTATTAAATTTTCCGCTTTGGCGTGCTAAGCATGTTTTTATAAATAGGGTGCTGAATTAGAATTTGAAAATCACACCAGAATCAGAAGTTTCTCTCTCTATAATATCGAGCGTATTTTTGTGAGTATTTAGATACTTTGAGTGTTACTATTCAGCGCAAGTTTTCTTTGGTTGTATATCCGATATTCCAGTTTGAAGTACTATTCTTTTGAGGTAAGGGATGTTATTTTTTTCAAAAATGATGTTATATCTTTCAATATCATGACACCGAAGTATTGGTATGAATTTTATTGTGAAATTTTTACCTTTTCATATTGGGGTTATTATTCACGTATACGACACTATTCACAAATACAGTACTATTCACAGAAAAATTAAATTTTCTTTTCTTTGTCCAAGTTGGCTATTATGGTTCTTATATTTGATTGGATCCAAGTTTTGATCTTTATTCTTGAATTTTGCTCCACAAAGTATTACTATGGAATATTCTTGAACTTGGATAAACTAAATTACGAATTCCTAATTTTTGTCCTTTATTTCATTAGATTCATTCTTTAAAATATTTTTTATCATCTTCAGTCTTAAATGGTGATATAACTGAATATCTTTGGCCTGTAGAGCAAAGATGAAAGATTACCTGATGAATATCTTTGGCCCGTAGTGCAAAGATGGACAGGTGTTGAGATGAACATGATCACCGGTGATACAAATGAATATCTTTGGCCCGTAGTGCAAAGATGAATATTTGATTTGAGATATATATTGATTGATGTTACAGGGATAAAATATTAATGATGGACTTTTAAATCATAGAAAATAGTAGACTTCATTCTCTACGTAACTTTTCTAATGAATTGATATTTTCGCTGCAATTGTTGATCTAAAACTTTTTGTCCATAATATTTTATCTGATTTGTTGAAGACTAACGATAAATTATTCTTTATTATCTTAGTTATAATATTCTTTACTGGGCTAGTTGAGCTTAACCTTTTCATCTATTGTCCTCTTCAGGAAATGAGAATGTCGCAGGGACTAGTCGGGGGACAGAGTGATGGTCCGAGTTAGAGCAGTAGTTGTCCTCACTATTTTTATAAAATAGTGTAATAATAATTGTAATGAGGACTTAGTTTGAATGTTTATATTTTCTACATATTTGTATTGACACTCACAGTTGTGTGGTCGTATTTTGCACGACCGTGTGATATAAAAGTTGTATTTGAATTCTGTACCATGTATTTGGCGATCCAGAATGGGTTGGTTGGATTGGACCTATTCTGGGGGCGTCACAAAAAAAATGGCTCAAAAGTCCCTCGAAAGCTACTTTTCGCAAAACAACATTTTCAACGTCTAATTTTCTAAACTTCACAACTCACTTATCTGAAGTCGGAATAAGCTCGTTTTTAAGCCTATGATTTTAGTTAGATTTTTTAACTTTTTTGGTTTCGTTTTCGTAACAAGCTCGGTTAGCAGAAAAACTGACTTTCGATTTTGAAAATCCAATTTCGCCACCAATCCCCATTTCTCGAATAAACGCTATGTCGTATTTCAAAAATTCGAAAACACAAAAAAGGCGTTTTTAGCATAAATAGTGTTTTTTACGATTTTTCATGAAAAACTTTTATTAGAGATTTCATCTCTCCTTCTCAAATAGACACTATGGCGTAATTCGAAAAAAGAAAGTTTATTAGCGTTTTTTGCGTTTTTATGATGGTGTTTTAGCGTTTTTCTCGTGAAAAAATATTTTCTCCTAAAAACTCCCTACACTCATACATAATCACGTAACACGTAAACTATGTCATTAATCGACCTAAATCGCATAACAGGCAATAATATCGATAAAATTTTATTTATTAGATATTCTCATCATAAACTCTAATTTCAAGGCTATCCGAATTCTCGAGTCATCACAACAGAGGAAAGGTTTAGTGGATTTGGTCATCGTACCATAAATAGTGCAGTACATTTAGCTCCAAAAGCTGCTTTTGCGAGTTAAAATATTTGTCCAGTTGCGTTTAGCTCCAAAAGCTACTTTTGCGAGTTGTAGTACTTGTCCAATTGCTAGCTAAACACAACATTTGGAACATTTTGAGCTCAAACGCAGTCTTGATTGTGATTTTTCAGAACTCCATGAACATACAGAAGAGATTATAGATCAACGTCATTTCCTAGGTGAGGATTGTTCCCCTCCCATTCTTCTGTGGAAGTAATCAGAACTCCATGAACATACAGAAGAGATTCTAGATCAACGTCATTTCCTAGGTGAGGATTGTTCCCCTCCCATTCTTCTGTGGAAGTTGCATGAACAAGTAAAATATTCTAGTCAAAGTCAAGGATCGCATCAACCAGATTACAAGAACATAGCCAGTTGGAGAAATGTGGAATTATTTATTTTAGGATACCCTCTCATCATCCATTATTTATCGGTATGTGTTCGTGGGGGTCGGGGGTGTGGTCTTGTTGTGATGTGAGATCGTCCCAGGGATGGACATAAACTTGTAAGCTGCCGAGGATGAAGATAATCGTCCAGGTTTTATTGTGAAAGAAAAAAGTTGAAAAAGATTTAACAAAAAGACAAACAAATCACCGCAGCCCAGACGCAACCAACTCGCGTTTAGGGGGCGTTTACGTCCAAAATGCAACCCAAGAAATTCTTGATGTTGCATTTTGTTCCTCTAAACGTAGAACCAAAATAGGTATAATATCTACTTTGCTCTTCACAATCGATTCATCTTGATTGAGGATGGATCAAAAAAAATTCATTCAAGAATTGATATGAGAGAAGATAGGTTTAATTGGGGGATGGAAGAATAAATTAAATTTGATTCGGGAAATGATTTATATGTCGACAAATTTATGATGAAATTGGATAAATTAGGGTATAATTATTCTTAATTTTTATTTATCAAATGTATGTATATACGCCGCAATTATAGTTCAGCAGAAATTTTTTGCAACACGTAACAAGATTCATTTTGATTTTGAAACTAGGGATGGAATTGGGGTGGCATGGAGAGAATGAGAAGAGAAAGAAAACGACTTATGCCTAGTACATTTACACCGCGCCCTACGGTGGCTCAGCCCCGTTAACTACAGCAAAGGCGTTTGTGCAGGTGTTGAGAGAAGATAGGTTTGGTCAGTGTAAAAAAGACATTGTGTCCCACATATCCCATTATCACATTAAATACGTAAAATATATATCAAATCTTATGACAATACATACCTCTAGTTGCCATTTTTGGCTATATATTAAGCTCTGGCACTTAGAAAATTTTCCTTTTTTTTTGGTTATAGCTTTTTGAGGTCTACTCTATATATCTATATTATATACTAGGGGCGGAACTTTGCATGGCCAGGGGACAATGGGCCGCGGGTGATATTTTTGTAAATAAAAAGAAAGTAAGTGGAATCACTTTATTTTAATATTATTTTATTTTTTAAATGAATTTCCAAAATAACGTAATTTTAATTAAAAAATATTATTTAAGAGAAAGTGCTATTTTAAGAGGAGAGCTTTATATCCGTTCTATATATATAGAGAGAGCTTTATATCCGTTCTATATATATATATATAGATAAAAAAATGATCATATACTCAACTGTATATTTTATTTGTTATTAACACAATAAAATTATCTCCACAATAAAATTATCTCCTTGACTTTCTCTTAAAATGCAGAGTTGGCACATCATAATTGAATGACAATTTTATTCTCTCATTGACTTTTAACTCTGATATAGAAATAAGAAAATCCTTCTTGGAGTGAATTGGTACCATTTGATGGCTTTCTAGATGGGAAAGTGGTTAATTTATTCTTAACATTCAACAACTGAAAGTCCAAGTAATGAATATAGTGAGAGAGATTGAGTCTTTAACCAACTCGCATGAATTTGGACTAAGAAAGCACATTCCCGTGCAGTCAAGGGAAACCATACTAATATTCTACTCCATTCGTCTCTTAATATACGTCGTTTTAGATTATTTTATTTTTCTCAAATTATTTATAGTTTTATAACTTGAATGCGTACATATAACTTTTATGTTGTGATGAATTGAAGAATAATAATAGTCCAAAATATAAGATTATTATTGATATTCGAAAGTCAATTTATGATATCTTTACACTCAAAATTGAAGCAATTTTCTTTAATTTTAGTCAATATAATAATAAATATTGTAAACTATCTAAAAGTACTATTAATTCTTAGATTATAAAAAAAAATTCATATTTTTTTACCAATCATCTTGATTTATAGTTTGGAATAGAGGGAACATAATCTAGATAGAGCTTAAAACAACTCAGGTCAAATTCTGAGTTCGGAACAAATCTTAGGTCAAATTTTAAGTATGTTATTGGGTCATTTTAGCCCACCAATGACTCACTCAAAAGTCATAACCGAATGTACTATTGTTACTAACTTAATTCCTTATATATACAAGTTTTTCTCACATGTTTCAATGTGAGACTGGGGTATTACAACAAGTTTTTTGTTTATTAAAATAAATTAGGATTCCCTTCACTTTATAGTTCTCACTTAATTTTCGATAATACATATTTAACAACACAAGAATTTTTTTAGCGATAATTTTAACAGCAAAATTATATGTTGTAGTTGGTTGAAACAATAAACTTTACAATGAATAATTTTTTTTAGAGAGTTTACAATATTTATGTATTGATTAAAATTAAAAAAAGAGTTAATTGCATATTAGACCCCGAAGTATACACTATTTTACCATTCGTACCCCGATGTTTAAACGCTCTCATCCCGCTACCTCAAATACCGTTAAGTAAGTATAACTGACCCTTTTGGTCAATTTGTTTGCCGAAAAATGGCCACGTGTCACAATTAATTTAAATGGCCAAAAATTACAAAAGGATCAATTATGCTTACTTAACAGTACTTGAGGTAGTGGGATGTGAGAGTTAAAACATGGGGTTACGAATGAAAAAATGACGTATATACTTCGGGGTTTATATAATATGCAATTAACCCTTAAAAAAATCTATATCAATTTTCAATTTAAAAACTTCTTGAGTTGACTTTAAAAAGTCAACATTTCTCAAATAATATAGAACGAAGAGTATACAATTTTGAACTTAATGTAATAACATTATAAGAAGCAACCATACAAATATATCGTAACAACCTATTACTATTACATTACAACTCTATAACATTACTTAGAATATTGCATTACATCAAATTTTATCTACCAAACCCTACCGTAATATCATCCTTGTTTTTCACTAGTCCATTATTATCACATATTAAGAGGTCCTTTGAATAGTTAAGATATAAATATGAGTCTAAACAATTCAAAGAACCTTTTAATACAAAAATGTGAGCTGTTAAAATGCATTAAGAGGTGAGCTCTTAAGATACATTAAGATATATATATTTTTAGACTAGAATTGCAATTGTGTAATATTTATATAACAAAATTTAGGCTTAAATACATTTTAAACTTTAAACCTTAAAGTTTTTTACTTTTTACACTTTAAATTTTAAAGTTTCAATTTAATTTAAGGCATTGAACCATAATGTCTTTAAATTTTATAAATTAAATTTTTTGGCCATCGACGTGTAATAATTGATCCGAATGAGAGTATTTTTGGTAATTTCAGTCTTAAATTTCTTTGGAAGCACATAAAATTAATTATAAGCATGTGGTTAGTGTATATATGATGAAAAAAATAAGTAGAAAAAATTGGAGCTAATATAAACAATATATACTCTTAAAAGATTTAGTTTTTCACATTAAAGAAAAACTTAAATACCTGTAAAGTACATAAAATTGTTGGCACACGACTATTGTATATATGATGAAGAAAAATGTGGAAAAATTGCAGCTAATATAAATGATATGTAAGGTTAAAGGATTTAGTTGTCCTTTTATTTTAAGCCACATGACCTATTCCGGTAAAAATGATAAACTCAATTTAAGACTGAACCTTAATGTATTTATATTTTATAAATTAAACCTTTTGGCCACCGACGTGTAATAATTGATCCAAATGAGAGTATTTTTGATAATTTCACTCTTAAATTTCTTTGCAAGCACATAAAATTATAAGCACGTAAGTGTATGATGAAGAAAATAAGTAGAAAAAATTAGAGCTAATATAATTGATATATACTCTTAAAAGAATTATATTTTCACATTTAAGAAAAAATTAAGCATCTGTAAAAGTACATAAAATTGTTGGCACGTCACTATTGTATGATGAAGGAAAATGTGAAAAAATTGCAGCTAATATAAATGATATGTACGGTTAAAAGATTTAATTGTGTTTTCATTTTAAGTCACGTGACTTATTCCAGAAAAAAAGGCTATGGCCAAAAAGTTAAATTTATAAAAATTTAGAGACATTAAGGTTGAACGTTTTAATGAAGAAATATTAGTGCTTAACTTGTAAAAAACAACAAAATTTAAGTTTTAAAGTGTATTTAAATTTAAAAGTTATCTGAATGCTAATATCAATGCAACTCGACAATTTTTTGTAATATAGACTGTCCAAATAAATGGATCAACCATTTCAAAGTAGCTGGAATCAGGATCCATAAAATACATAGTCTACGGTCCATCAAAAACTGCTTACTTATTCTTGCAGTGGCAGCTGATCCTTGAGAGAGTAAAAGAATGAAAACCAAACAGAAGATGAAGAGCATAATATATAAGAGATTTAGTAGCTCTAGCTGTCATTTTTGCTTACAAATTATTGTTGTTTTACATTTTCGGTCCAGATAGTATATGTTTTGTATAATGCATGAGGAAAGTTTACTGGCACCAAATTAAGACTTCCGGTCATTGGGTACAGCTTTTGGCAAAGTAGCATGACTTTGACCTTTTCTCCTTTGAATAGATAAACGTCGTTGCTTCCATGTAATTGTGGTTTGGGAGATGTTACCGTGTAGTTTCTTTGGAGCATGACTAAATTCCGACCTTTTCTCCCTAAACTTTAATCTTAAAATTAATTTAGATACTAAATTTTATTTTAAATTAAATGCCCCCTAAACGTTGAATTTCAAAACAATTTGCATCATCCTCACCATCTACATCAAACTAATTTTGCAACCACTCCTTATTTCTATATCAGGTTATTTTAAATTATTTTGCAACCACTTCTTATTTCTATATCAGATTAAAAAGTCAAATTAGAATAAATTCTATATAATACTGCATTTGGATCAAAGGAATCAATGGAGGAATGGAATAACTCATTCCCATAGGAAAAAAAAATTGTGTTGGGTTGTTCTATTGTAATGTAATGGAATAAATCATTCACATTCCTATCAAATTTGTAAATTTTATTCTTTGAGAAGGGTATGAAATGACTCATTCCAACCAGAAATGGAATGAATCATTCCACTCACTATTCCATTCCCTAACCAATTTCATTTCTCCAATCCAAACGTAACATAAGGAATGCAGTCTTAAACTAGTGTTTTTACACCATTCAATTGAAATTTGCCAAATTAGCATTTAAAAAAAATTCAAGTAGATTTTATTGTGTTAACAATAATTAAATCGATTTTGATATGTTAACCAATATTACATAATATGTTAGCACAATCAAATTTTTTTTTGATTTTCTCTAAAAATACAAATTTACAAGATTTCTATTGGATTGTGTAAAATCAATAATTTACTAGACAATTCGAATATGATTGATTCACAAAGTCAATACCTATATATATATATATATATATATATATATATATATATATATATATATATATGTATATATATGGGGAGTGCTCCATAGCTTGCGTTAGGCATTGTTTCAGCTAACTGTAATCTAACGGCCAGGAGAATTTTTTTTTGCTGGCCACATGAGGGAGTAGAGGCCAGGACAAATGTCTAAAAGACCCCACCTTAGTTAAATTTAAATAGTTTTAATGTACAAAATAGTTATATAAATAATTTCTTTAGTAATAAAAACTAACATTATCAACTATATATAATGTATTTATTTCTATAAATAATTTTTATAAATATTAAAATTAAAAAATATTAATTACATTCAATTATTTATTTGTATGAATAATTTCTTAAGTATAATTATTAAAATATAAATACATCAAAAAATTATTACTTAAGAAATTATTCATACAAATAAATAATTGAATATAATTAATATTTTTAAATTTTAATATTTATAAAAAAATATTTATAGAAATAAATACATTATATATAGTTGATAATGTTAATTTTTATTACTTAAGAAATTATTCATACAAATAAATACATTGAATATAATTAATAATTTTAAAATTTAATATTTATAAAAAAAAATTATAGAAATAAATACATTATATATAGTTGATAATGTTAGTTTTTATTACTTAAGAAATTATTTATACAACTATTTTGTACATTGAAGCTATTTAAATCTAACTAAGGTGGGGGGTATTTTAGACATTTCTCCTGGCTTCTACTCCCTTCTGTGGCCAGCAAAAAAATTTCTCCTGGCCGTTAGAGGGAGTTGCGGCTGGGCCTCACTTCGTCCATTGGATCTTATTTTGGACGACTCGATCACAGTTAGCTGGAATAGTACCAATAGTTAACGCGAGCTTTGGAGCACTTGCCTATCCCTATATATATACATGAAAAAGATCAAGGGCATACCCCTTGATCCTACATACCTTGCTCACCACCTTTAACATAGACCGGGCGACGGTTCAGTTCGTCGCGTATATCAGAGAACCGTCGTCTTAACTTTTAGCGACGCATCGAACCATCGCCATAACATATAAAACGTTTATCTATTCTATAGCAACGGACCGAACCGTCGTCCGGTCTGTTTCGGTACGTCGCTAAAGGTGGTGAGCATGGTATGTAAAATAAAGGGGTATACCCTTGAAATGGACTTTATCTATATATATATATATGTGTGTGTGTGTGTGTGTGTGTGTGTGTGTGTGTGTGTGTGTGTGTGTGTGTGTGGTGTGTGGGTGTGTGGGTGTGTGTGTGGGGGAATGATCCATAACACACTTATTATGGATCAAAAATGGACAAACATTATCTCTATCGTTTAATACAAGGACCAACGGCTGAGATTAGAATTGAAAATTTTTCAATATTGGTCGTTGGTTCCTGTATTGGACACTAATAATGATGTTTGCCCATTTTTGATCTATTGTAAATACTTGCTATGGATCATTTCTCTATATATATACACACATGTATACACATACATACATAGTAATGACAAAGATGGAACCATAAATTTATATTGGGAGGGACCAATTTTTTTTTAAAGAATATATAATATTAATATAATAAATAATTATATCCACAAAAGTATAAACAAAAAACAGTTACACATTAGAAATTCTAGTAAATATCTATGAAACTAACAATTAAAGTGGCACTCAACATTCTTTCATATCGCGAAATGAATCTATAATCGAATCCAAAGTGAAAGCCTTAACAATTTCGTCTCAATGTACAAAATCAATTAATCTGCATATTACTTGTACGTGTTTAATTTTTTAATATGGAATGGCATACTAAATTTTTTTTTTGTGTATATATATATATATATATATAAATATATATTATGTACATATTGTTCTATGTATATATTATATTATTGTGGGCAAGGAAATCGTACCTTGCTAGGGTTAGGGTTTCGTGTTGGCTGAGGAGGAAAGAAATCCACGAAGAGCACGAAATTGATTGATTGATTGATTGAAGAGGGGAGAAGAACAGGTGACCGATTACTCCAATGACACGTGACAGAACTCTCAGAATCCGGAAACCTTGTTAGGGTAGCAGGGATTTAGAGAGCCTTCTTGAGTGCTTTCACTCCTAAAATTCGGAAACCTTGTTAGGGTAGCAGGGATTCCAAGAGCCTTCTTTAGTTCTTCTGGTTGAGAGAATGTCCAAGTCCTGTGTCTGAAGAGAGGTCCCCTCCTTCATATAATAGAAGGGATATTTATAGAGCTTCCTGGAACTTAAGTGGTCACATGTCAGGCACATGTCTTCAGGAAAATTTTAGAAATACCCTTTAGTCATTAGAATAATGTCCATATCGTCCTGTTCTTTTAGCCACCAATCCAATCCTTCAATCAATTCTCAAAATAAGCCGTCTCCACGAGCCTTTTGCCTCGGGACACGTGGAGGCTTGTCTCGGGTCTATCATCTTTATTTCCAACTTTTCTGTCTTCATTAAATTAGGTCATGCAAACCCTAATTTGTACATTAAATGAGGTCGTAGAACCCTAATTGGGCATTTATTTCAATTAGATCATGTGAACCCTAATTTGCACTTGGGCCCACATTTGTCCGCTGCGCGATTGTCGCGTTTCCAAAAAGACGATTGTGCAAGAATACTTCAAGCTAGTAGGGGTCCACTTTACAGGTCTTGAAGACAAGGGTCCTAGAAGAGGGAACCCCTAGGGAGCCAAACCCTTAGGGTTAAACCCTAAGGAGGCAAAACCTAGCAGGGCTCTTAACCTTGGACATATTGGGAAACCTTCTGAAAATCTCTCTATATATTGCTCAATATTTGTTTCCATATTTTTTTTGGAAATTGAAACAAGAAAGTTCATCAAATATTACCAAATGAAATTCAATATAATAAATTCTCTCTTTTGGTAAACCAAATCTTTCCTTTTATCAAATTAAATATACCCAAATAAAATCTTATTTTATTTTGGAAATAAAATAAAATCTTTCTTTATTTGATTTTGAAGACAATATCTTTCCTCATCATTTAATATTATTATTATTTAGAAGGAAATTCAAATTTCAAAATTTCCCTTTATTGGGAAATAAAAATCAAATCTTTTCTATGTTTAGAAAATAATATATGTGACGTCCCCAAATTCGGGTCCCTAGAACCTCGGACCTGGTACGTTACGGTACTTCATCTTGAAACATATTCTATAACTAATGCGGAAGATATAAACATAAATTGTTTATACAATAAGTTTTAACAACATAATCCCAAGGTCCTACAACCTTTATCTTGATACATACCTTAATTACTTAAAGGTTTACATAATAATTTGCATTAGATAACCAAATAGTTAACGTGCATAATCATCTACTATTGGATTCTATCCTTGTCTTTGTCTTTCTTCGAGCCTTCACTTTAATCTGAAAATGTTTTCATGATATAGCAAGAGTGAGCAACAAGTTTGCTCAGCAAGTTTAAATATAAAATGGATATATCATGATTGAAAATAATGAACAATAAGCTAGCTGACTTTCAACAATATAACCATTGTGAAATAGCATGAATCAAATTTACATAACTGAATGACCGAGACAATAAAAATGAATGGTCAATAAGGAACATAAATAAATTCAACTGAACAATGAAGGTGATCAGCCTTTCATACCTGATTAACACATGCAATATGCACAAAGTGCGAATCAATAATTCATAGACGTGATGTAATCAACAAGGATTAACCACTAGCACAATTGAAGAATCATAACTCAAGGTTGAGTTAAAGAAAACTTACCTTTATCGCCGACTACTGCTACGCAGTCTATTTAGCTTCATTTGAAGACCTAATATTAATAATACCGATCTCCACATTAGAACAATATCATCGCAATAACTATTGCTAATTACAGTTATAAAATAACCTAAACACATTATCACATAATCATATCGGTCAACAGAACACATAAGACCTAGTATCAAGTCAAACTATTTCAGTCTGAGTTGAGTTCGGTACTATTTTGACCTCCCGATTGTCTATCGATTAATTATCGAGCCTAATATTAATAAGACTCTACTTAAACACTATAATATTAACTTAGATAATTTATTAATCAGATAAACATTTTTTACAAGCTCATAATAATTTTCAAATAATTATTATCATTTATAATAATTTTTCAATCAAAAATATCATATTTAAATGATTTAAATACCACAATATTCTATTATCATTAATATTTATTTAATTTCAAATATTAATGAAATACATGTCATAATATTTTAAGTTATTTATAATATCTCAAAGTATTTTTAATACCTTAATATCCCTTTTAAATGATTTTAAAACATTTAAAACCAATATCAAATAATTGTCATTAATATTAAAATATTAATGTAATTCATGACAAAATATTAAAAGTTATGTTTTATAACTTAAAACATTTTTTATAACCTTTAAATCATTTTTAAATGATTTTTAAAACATTAAAACCATCTTTACATAATTTATTTAATACAATTATTAAATAAATTTATTATCATAATATTAATCTATACCTTCATTTGATTACCATTTAATATTAATTAAATAGTAATTAATTAATTACCTTTAGTTATTATTTAACTAATAAATAATAGTCAATTAGATCTATTCATTATTTAATGGTAATTAGATAATGAATAATCAAATTATTATTTGTCTTTAATTATTATTTAATATTAATTAAATATTAATTAATTAATTTCTTATCCTAGAATAGTAAATAATTGTTTGATTTACTTTATTAGTCTTTAATTATTCCTTATTATTATTTAAAGAATAATTAATTATCATTTGGCCTTATTTATTATCTAATATTAATTAATTCATCTCATAAATCTTTAATTATTCTTTCTTATTAAAGTTAAGAATAATTAATTATTACTTATTTTTATTTATTATTTAATATTTAATTAAATAATTAAAACTTAATGTAATTAAGTTATTACATTATTACTACTTAATCTTTACTAAAACATTCTTTAATCATCATTAAATATCACTTAAATAATAATTAAATAATTAAATAATTAATTACATTTAATTTTGTATGTAATTAATTAGCTAACCATTTAATGGCTTTAAATAATTATTTTTATTAATTAATCACTTCCACTTATTTACGATTATGCCATTCTCGCCCATAATTTTTCAGATTTGGCGTCCTTTACGGAAACGCTTGTAAAATGAAATCTATACCTCGGAATTAAAAGTTCCGTCGGAGGCGTTGAATTCGTAACTTCCCGAACTACAGTTTCCATTTATTAAACACTCAATTTGGATCTGTCTAGCTTCCGAAAAACAGCCTCAAAGTGGCTGGTCAGCAACTTATTTTTTCTTGTTTTTCCAACTAGAAAGTGTTTTACTAAAAATTCCATAACTTATTCATTCCTTAACATTTTTGTGCCATTCAAAAGGGATTATACTCATAACTTATATCTCTAGCACAACCAACAATTAAATCTCAAATATCAAAAATGAATCTTCAAAAATATCACATGGATCCCACATATTAACTAAAAACTTTCATAAAACTTTCTAACTTCTATTTTCCCCAAATCTTTCCAACACAATAACACATATATAATCAAGTTACATAACATAACTGAAGATCTAACCTTATCATAAGGTTTTACCTAACAAAATCACACAATTTCATGGATACAAAAATAAAAGTACAAAGCTATTTAAAGCTTTAACTAAATCTAGAAAAAAATTCTTTTTCTTTACCTTTCTTTCTTCTTCCTCCCTTCTCTCCTTCTCCATCCATGGCTACCTTGCTCCATGCCTTGAGTCCCTCTTCTTCTTCCTTTCTTAGCCGTGACCTCCTTCTCTCTCTCTCTCTCTCTCTCTCTCTCTCTCTCTCTCTCTCTCTCTCTCTCTCTCTCTCTCTCTCTCTAGTGTCTTTTACAATTTTGGAGAGATAGATGAAAGAGAAAGGATATGGATTTTTGTTTGATAAAAAAATGTATAGTTATGTTTTGTATAACTAATGTACATCTCCCCCATCTTCTTTCTTTCTTCCTCTATAGCCGGGTATACTCCCTCCATTATCCCCCATTTTTGGTTTATTTTTAATTGCTAAATTTGCCTTAATCAAATGACATTAAAGTCCCTACACTAATTTGGCCAATTAGTTAGCTACCATCAAGGTCAAAATTGTCATTATGCCATCACTAGAAAAGGATAAAATGGTCCTTAAGTCATCTTAAGAAAATTTCCTAGAAATTTTCTTATAGGGCATATTGGTCATAATCAATTTTCTTTAAGGACAAAATTGTCATCTTACTATAATTAGGAAATTTCCTAGAAATTTCTTTCAAGGATTCCATGGTCATTAACAAATTT
The DNA here is from genome assembly GCA_020205555.1 of Panax stipuleanatus. Lineage (NCBI taxonomy): Eukaryota > Viridiplantae > Streptophyta > Magnoliopsida > Apiales > Araliaceae > Panax > Panax stipuleanatus. The sequence goes on from CM035117.1 coordinate 162,422,760, forward strand.
CTCTTAGGGCAAAATTATCATTTCCCTATTACTAGGAAATTCCTAGCAATTTTCTTCTTAGGACACAAAAGTCATTAATAATTTTCTGTTAGGGCAAAATAGTCTTTTGCCACTTCAAGGAAATTTCCTAGGAAATTTCTTAACAATCATCACCCATCATTACTAGTGGGGTCCACCTTATATACCAACACTTTTCCTATATTTAACTCAAGTATGGTTAGTTCCTAACCATAGTTATTCTGTTAGCACATATCTCATTATTTTGGGTTACTAAATAAATCCTCATTGGGCTACCTAATAATTCTTTTAGGCTTGAAATAAAATAAATGGGCTATGTAAATTAACATAGTCTACAAATTTTAATTATATCCTACCCTAATTATTTAATTAGGATTTCCATTACACACATTCGTAATTTAAATTCTTACTCATGTCTCTTCAATTTCATAACCCAATTAGATTTGCTTTACTTAGGTTATTTAATTATCATTCCTAATATATATATTGAATGTATACACATTATATAATGTATATTTATTCAATTTATTTCATTATTCACATAAGTCATCATATATACCACTTTTAATTTCAATTTTGACTTTTCTTCACAAAAGTCCACTGTTGACTTTGACCAAAAAGTCAACATTTACACATTTTGTGTTTATTGTCTTTTCTGACTAAACTTGACGCAACCGAGCAGTCCGTACTTCAAAATTCTATCTCTAACTCGAATTTTAAGTTTTAACTTACTCCATTTTTATTGCTAATCATATTAGCTATTAGCTTTATCCTTATTCCTCTTCTTATTTGCCAATCACGGCCAACATTCCAGCTATGCTAATTACTAACATAGTTTTATCTTGATTTTCATATCCCTAACGTAATTCATCATTCCTCTTGCTAAAATATATAGCACCTTACTAAGTATATATATATTTCTATACATATACTCATCTTCGTTTAACCTCATAGCTTTTCTTCATGTTAAATTTTATTTCCTTAATAAAATTTTCACATTATCATTATAACATTTCTTACACCATTTAGTTCACAATAATTTTTATAAGTATCGTAATACCTTATTCTTAACATTCCTTCACACCCTTTCTAGGGTTTTAAAATTTTGTAACTCATATTTTCGTTATTCCCATTCAAGTAGCAAACCCTATAGGTTTTACTTAAATTTTTTTTTAATAAATTCTCATCTAGGTTTTATTCTTTAACCTTTATTTTTAATCATTTAAGATTTTATAAATTCTCGGGTTGTCACAATATATCTTTATATATTTCTATTTAGACGCAAGATCAAATCTACTTATCTTTTTGGAAACCAGATTGAATCCTTCCCTTAATAGAAATATGGTGACTGCTTCCTTTTCTGGTGCAAGCATACTTGAGAACATATATATCTCCCAAGTCATTCACGCTTCACTTTTTCATCTTGCTTCGTTTTGGATTTTTCTCTCTTCCTACGAGCTAGGAAGATCATCAAGGGAGCAACAAAGAGACATTCTTCAATCCGAGCAAGAGGTAACAAGGAGGATTCCTCCGTATAGGGCAGAGCCCTAAGGGTTGAACCCTATAGGACCGAACCCTAGGGGGGACCCGAACCCTTGGGGTTCCATCCATTCTACTCGTCTTCGCTTTTCAATTTTCATGATTTTTTCTGAATTCTTCTTGATTTTTTCATCTGTTTCTCTTTTAAGGCAATTGTAGTCTTTCTTTTGTTTTTCGAGCCCCGTCACCTTGATCATATCTTGGTTTTTTCCCTCGAATATTATCAAAGAAAGGCTATAATTTTCGCGACGAAGAAGAATTCGATCCGAGCAGTTGATTTGCGGAGCAACAAAACTCAAAGGTATAAAAGGGAAAACCCCCCTAGGTAACCGAACCCTATAGGGGTCGAACCTTTTTTTTGTTTACGACTGGCTTCTTTTTTGTTTGTGTTTTTTTTCTCCTTCTTTCAGGTACTTCCAATCTTTCTTTTATCTTCCGAGCCCCATTACCTTGATTATATCTTGGTTTTTTTTCTCGGATCATAAAGAAAGATTGACGTTTTTGGACAAAAACACAAAGGACAAAAATGTTTTGCAGCAGGACCACCCTAGGTGGCCGAACCCTGGGGAGAAATCGTCATTTATATGGAAAAAATGAAGTCAGGGATGAGCAATCACTATTTTGATCATAACTTTTGACTCGTTTGGAGTTTCGGAGCCCATAATATATCAAAACGAAGCTAACGACCATTAAACCCTTTTGGCTGAAAAAGAGTTCTTTGAAAAGCTATCCTTTATAAAAAAACAGAATACGATTGTAATTTACGTCTCACTAACTTAAAAAGTACTATAAACAACCATGTGTTCATCTATTCATCTAGCAGCAGAAGCATGCGAATTTAGTAGGAAAACCTGGAACATCATCAGATTTTTGGATGCCTTGCTTTCAGATAGTTCTAACTTTGAAATATCCCAACAAGGAGAGGTCTCTTAGATTAAGAGGAGAAGAGTATAAGTTCTGTTATCTATTCTCATGAAATAATACAAAGATAAAAAGGAAATTTTGTCTTCTGTACTCATAAAAATATAAATGAAGTTATTTCCTTTGATTGGTTCATGGAGAAATCCATTTTTTTACTGTGTCTTGGCAATAGAAACATGATATGGGAGGGATAATGTGGAGAAGTATTGGAACAACTTCTATTTTGTACTCAATTAGAGTGGGAAAATTTAATGCATAAAACTTGTTTTTTCTAAAAATTTGGCTTGTTGGATGCTATCTGCATCTGAATCATGAAATGTTCGACACAAGGTGTGTTTAATTTTATAAAATGTTCTTCAACATCTGCTTCAGGGACATATGGGATAGCACAATGATTTTGAGTTGCTTAAAAATGTTGACCATTGTTGTGCTTCTCTAGAATTTTTGGCACTTCTGGTTTCGTGAATCTCACTCCATCTGTCAATGAATGTCAAAACAAATTATTGGTGTTTGCGTGGATTATAATTTCAATCAAATTCAAATTATTGGAGCAACTTCAAGAGATTCGATTAATTCTCTTTATGGGAAATGAGAGAAGCTATATTGGCATTATAAATTGGACATTATATGATGTTAAAGATTGGCTTCTAGTCAATTGGTTTGGGGTAGCTTTACAACAATGCAAGCCTCACCACAAAGGAATGAACAGTTTATTGAGGCCCTAAAGAATGTTACTTGGATCGTGATTCGATTTGGTAAGTGGTACAATGTACAATAGGGCTAGGTTTCCTCAAATTGCTTAGTTGGTATGAAATACGTTTTCGGAACTTGGTATGTTGGGAATAGTTTTCTGAAGTGTTATAGTTAAAAACTAGTTGAGGTATATTTAAATATGTTTGATTAATTTCCAAATGTAGTGTTACAACATATGCAGTTTTGAGGAGGAAACGCCATGTCAGTGCTTACGCACAAAGGGTGTTTGCTACGTTAGTTGGTATTTCTTAGAATTTTCTTGTAGTATTTCGTAGAATTTTCTTGTACGCTTCTAATAAAGTGTTCTAGATTTACGTATGTGGTATGCTTGTTAATATTCTAGATATTTTGCATGATTAGTATAGATTGTTGACAAGCCTTCCATTAGATTGATTCTAGCCATTGATTGTATGGCCATAGGACTACATAAGAGGATACTCTTCATTTGTAAATCATAAAACAAATTAAAGTTGTAATTATACTCTTCTAGTGTTTTTTTCAGGTTATCTGCCTCTAATTTCATCAGTACAAGTTTTTAGAGTATTGGGTCTGGCGGTACCCAGCTTGTTAAATCCACCCAAGATTAAAAAAAAGTAAAGGAAGAGCGGAATATAGATGGAGCAATTGCTTAAACTTTCTATTCCTTCCCCCCCCCCCCCCCCCCCCCCCCTCCCCCTCCCCCTCCCCCTCCCCTTATATAATTATGGCCATCGCGAGTCAGACTTGTCATGTGCTTTGGATGTGCGAGTCCACTGACCTACCAGTAGGAGAGTTGTGGGACCAGTACTTCTTAATGGAGTTAAGTGTCTATTGTGTTTCTACATAATACCTTCTATATAATAAGTTCTTTAAACTAAATCTATACAATTAAATCTGATGTGAAAATTCTAGCTGAACATTTTCTCCTTAATCTTGAGAAACAAAGCATAAACTAAATATACCAGCCTGTGATTTTCTTTTCCCATGTTAATATGCCAACTTTTTCAACTATGATTCAGCTATGTGCATGGTGTGCTCGAATTGTAGCTTCCTTGACTGTACATTCACGCAAAGAGGATCTGTTTGGCGTAGCTCAACTCTCAGGGAGCAACGGTGATGTTGTATGAACTCTCATATCTTGCTTATTAGCTGTTGAAACATGCATGGGGAAGAAGACCAATTTACAGTCCCCACATTATTTGATGGGTCCTGCTGGTATCAAATGGGCGACTCCAAGCACAGGAAGGAGAGATCAGGCAGTGGTCACTATGAGAAAACGGAAAGGTAGCCCGGTGTACTCAAAAGCATATTTTATGGCTGACATACTGAGGACTTCAATATACTGCAGTGTGTCTACTTTCCACAAATAGATGCTTGATAGTTCTAAATCAGGACTTCTGGATCATACTCGTAAATTAGGGTTACTACCTACTTCTACGAAAAAATTGTACTTTATACCGCCTAGAAGTCATTAAGAACGAAAACACTGCACACAACTAAGGCTATGAAAGTTATTAAATAGAGATGAATAAGTCAGTTTTCTTCTCTCAAAAGAGTACATTAGGGCTATGTTTATTTGTAAGGATTACACTTGGGATATGACTATTAATTTTAAGTGTCTTGTTTATTTTTAAATTTGAGCTTGAGACTATTAGTCCTGGGATTATAAAATAGCTTAAAATGAAAGATTATTTAATATCATGTTCAGGTCATTTGGGACTAAAAATTTTTAGACAAAATTAACCTCACTCTTGTTTTAAAATAACCATAATATCATATTCTATATTTCAGTAAACTGTGTAGGTGGCCAGGCCCGAAGCAACTTCTAAAACACAAGCAATCATCCAAAATGGTCCCCGATCATATTTTTTAATAATTATCCTTTCTAAAATATATGATTAATTTAATTTTTTGAAGATAATTTGAGATTTTTTTAAATTTAAAATTGATACAAAGTTATTTAATTTTAAAAAATATAATTATAAAAATTATAAATTATCTAAAGACTACTACTAAATATAAAATTTTAATCAATAACATCAATTTTGAATTTTAAAAAACATCTTAAATTAATCATATACTTCAGAATGGAGGCAATGTAATCTAAAGTGGTTCCATGGTATTTAAAAAGTTCACAAATTGACCAGTATTGTTTATATGATTAAAATAGCTAATTCTAATCTTTCTTATAATTTTAGTCTTGGTAATTCTAATGAAACTTTACTATTTCACATATCATATATTTTGTACTATTTATTTGTTAATTTATGTGCTAATTTATGATAATTTGATTCTCAAATATTTCATATCATGTATAATTTAAGTACTGATCCAGAATATATTTGTCAATAATGCCTGCTGATTTTAACTCTATACTTATACTCTTGTTTAAAAGTTTAAATTTAATAGCTTTTTTCAAAGCTTATGGAAGCCGCGAGCTTTTGCTGCAGAAATCGAGTCTTTTCCTGGATTTCCAAGCTTGATAAGCCTACTTTTGAATAGGTTTTGGTTCATTTGAAATCAGAAAAGAAGAGTGTTGAAATATCCTTTTTTTGCTGGATAAAGATTCAAGTTGTAAGAGTTGATGTTTGGTGTTGTGCTCTGTTGTAGAATCCTGTGCATTATCAACTTTGAGGAAGGAAGGTGTTGTAGAGAGGGCATATGAAATTGCTTTTAAGAATTCGGCTTTGGGCAGCTGCTGCTGCAGCATACTGTGATAAAAAATAACCTTATGGTGAACTTTACATAAGATGGGAGGAAATTGAAGGTCAAGTGTTTTTCCCATTCTACAAAGGGATGTTAAAAAAAGCCGAATTCCATGGAGATGTAGTTTGCATAACCATATCAACGGGTGAAGACAGTTTATTACTTTGTCAGGCGTCTTTTGCCAAATTTTCTAAGTAAATTTTTACAAACTATTACTATGCTATTTCTTTCCTTCTGTTGTAACAATGTTTTGAGCCTTAAATCATATTCCACTGCTCATATTCTTCTTCTCAGTATCCTTCAAAGGGTCTTAATGTACACAGTCTAATGCATGATTGAACAGGCTTTTTAGATAGGGAGTTAGTTTCCGGAATTTGACTAATTATGTTGGAATTATATACTTTTTATTTGAAGCTAGTGGTCTCTGGTTGTGTTCATGGGCGAAGCCACACTTGGACTGTGGTGGGCGGTAGCCCAGGTGAATCTGCCTCAAACCACCCCACCCGCTCCTACATCCGTGACGCTAAGGCCATGGCGGCGACACCCGCCAACGTGAAGGGGTGAAAGAGTACCGCTAATCACTTCTTCATCTGATAAATGGAGAGAGAGAGAGAGAGAAAGAGTTTATGAGCTTATACCTAAAATATTCTCGATCAGACTACTAAATTGCTTTGTTTTCTCTCCATAAACAAAATATTAACCTAAACTCTTTAGAAACTAAAATTGAAGGAGAATAATTCTCTACGATTTGAGGTTAGCAAACTAAATTGGAGCAAGGAAATGCCACAAGAAGGAAGTAAAAACAAATTTGAAACAAGAATGGAAGGGATTGCATCAATTAAACTTCAAATTGAGAGGAAAGCCATGTGTTTATGTAAGTTCATGGAAATTGAAAGTATACATATGATTGTTGATATAAGTGCTATGCATGGGTTGTGAATTAATGTAAGGGGAGTATTGTTTATGTTATATGGAGTAATAAGGAAGGATTTCATTAATTTTTTTGGTTAGAACCCTTCTAAACTCTTATGAAATTCTGGAATTTAAGTGTTGTAGGCTTGGTATTTGAGAATTTAATTACCTCAAAGAGGTTAAAATGTGTAAAATTGAGAATTAGCCAATGTTCTAGGCTAGGAAGTATGCATATATGTATTAGAAGATAACCTAAACTATTTGTTCTGCAAAGGTCCTCTTTGATCCATCTCTTGGTAGCCCAGGGCGGAAAAAAATCCTAGCTCCGCCCTTGGTTGTGTTTGATGATAAAGCACTGAACATATTGGTACAGACTCGACTTTCTAGTGTAACTCTGTGAATTAGACTTGGGGCATGTTTGGTTATTAGTATTTATAGTGTTTGCAGATATAACACCCTGAATCCCGGGTCTATCTTTAAAACTTGAATTTGGTGTTATTCATCCAATACATCTCATTACACCATAAAGATAATCATAATATTCTTACAAAACATTTGTGGAATCTTACATTCTACTCTCAGGTATGAAACCTTAATTAATACATCATCTAATATTATTTTAAAATATTAGGACAATACTAATTAATACAATTAATACACAATTCTTTTAACTTTAACTTCTTCTTCTCTTCGATAATACCAGATTCTTCAGTCTCCTCTGGCTTAGCTGCAATTATATTAGAGTTTGCAACAGTGAACATTTAATTGCTCAACAAGTTATAGCAGTTGAATAAACAACAAAATCAAGAATCAATTCAGCATTATTTGAAAGGTTCAATAACCGAACAATAGTTATAAAGTAATTTGAATAAATAAGAATTAAATTAGATTCCTATCATTTAGCATCTTCATCACCATTTTAAGAGAAAACCTTTCTCTAATCCTTGTACTAAACACTACAAGAAGAAAACTTATTTTCGACGTACTATTCCGTCGGAATTAGCTTATTTACGAAGGAATATTCAGTCGAAAATTCAATCGTATATACACGCGTCGAAAATAAGTCCGTCGCAAATTTCGTCGAAACCCTTTACTCTCGACGGAATTATTTGCAACGAAATTCCGTCGTAAATAAGTTAATTTCGAGGGATTATTTGCGAGAGAATAAGTCCGTCGAACATAAACGGGAAATAATTCCGACTGATATTTCGTCGTAACTAAACAATTTTTGAGGGAATATTTACGACGGAATGATTCATTCGCATATAAAAGCAAACAATTCTGAGGGAACTTCCGTCGCAAATAAGCTATCTCCGACGAAATATTTTTTTTTAACAATTTTAGAAAAACTAATTTTCGACTGAATTTCCGTCAGAAATACCTTTTTCCGTCGGAAATAACAATTTTTTTAAATGGCTTTTTTAAAACTTCAATTTCCAGGTGTTTAAACCCAAATTTTTTGTACCTACAACCTGTTTCAGCCCAATAACAATAATAACAGTAATATTTTCAGTCATTCAACATATATATCGCTAAAAACCTGTATATAACATCTGTCCAATAATCATCAACTAAGTTAACAATTACAAATAATCTACTAACTCATCAACAATTTCAAATATAATCTAATGTTCCAAAAATTATATACAATACTATTTACAACACTTTTACAGACGCAACTAGACTACAATAAGTACAAATGATCGACAAATGAGTCTATAAACTAGTATGATCATCATCGGGTGTAGGTGGACGATGCTGCTGCTCTGGTGTATGAAAATCAGCATCGTCGTCCCCCCGCTCGCCATTGCCATCGCCATCTCCAGTCCCCACGCCATCGCCACCCTGTTGATAAAATTAAAAATAAAAATCATTAGTCAGTATATATGTGAGAATTAAAAAGATATTGTTAAATGAAAATAACATAAACATGCAGAATAATGAAAATAACATAAACATGCAGAATACCTGAGTAGGTGGGAGCTGGCGAAAAGCCTGCTCTAGGAGGGTAACCACCATCCGGAGCATCTCGCCGCCCAACGCGTCGAACTGCTCCTGCGGTAAGCCCGTACAGACCTCCTGAACGAGCTGGTGAAGACGACTCCTGCTAGGCAACTGCGGACGAATAAAAACTGGATCGGTATGGAACCTATCCGACACCGCCGTGATCAGCCTCTAGAATATCTTTTATTTTATTTTATATTATATTATATTATATTATTTTATTTTATTTTATATTATTTTATTATTATGTTTTATTGTATTGTATTTTATTTGTATTATATTATATATTTTTAAATATTTTTTATTAAATTTAATTTAATTTATTAAATTAAATCAAATTTGTATTTTATTCAAATTAATTTAATTTATTATTATTATTTATTTTATTTTATTTTATTATATTTTATCATTATATTATATAATTTTTTAAATTTATTTTATTTAATAAATTAAATTAAATTTATTTCATTTTTTTGTAGTAAGAAACTAAGTAAATGCTACTTAATTTATATTTTAATATTGGAAAACTAATTAATTATTACAATACATGTAGAACCCACAAATCTTGCAAATGAATAATTCTGACAGAAATTTCGTCAGAAATACCAAATTCATATACACAGTATGAAGCATAATCACTCAAAATCAATTAACATATATAATCAGTCATGACTCACTCAATATCAAAATGAATTAACATAATCATAATCATCACACAGTATCAAACAGTTTAAACATGAACAGTCCCAAAATCAGTGGCAAGTTTAATATGGTAATCCCAAAATCAGTGGAAAAATAAATTAATATTATGATATTCAGTCCCAATTAAGTCATGAATTAGCATACACTATCATTAAAAATCAGTGGTTGTACTCCAAAAACACAATAACAATCCTGCTGTTAATTGATATATACCAAATAACAATAACAGTCCCAATTTAATTGATATATATCAAATAAGGCAGTCCAAATTAGGTAAAAATTAGGAAATTATTCCAACATGGCAGAAATTAGGGCAGGAAATTTTGAAAGGGAAGATGGCACGTACCTGATTTCTGGAAATTAGGGCAGAAAAATTTGAATGTTGAACAATTAGGGCAGAAATTATTCCAACATGGCAGAAAAATAACAATCATAAACACTATTTTCCACATAAATATTGATATAAATTTATTCACTAACTTCTAATTAGGGCAGAAAATTTGAAGGGGAAGATGGTACCTGAGGATCTGAAGAGGTGGGATAGCCACACCACCCGAGCCACGGCCACTCGGCGCCGAAACAGGGAGGAGGTGGCAGAGGAGGCAGGGGTGGGGGGGATGTGCCGGGGGGAGGAGGTGGGGGTACCGGTGGCAGGGGGAGGGTGGGGGGGACCGGTGGCAAGGGGAGGGGGAGATAGGGGGTGGGCGGATGTGAGAGAGAGAATATTGAAAATGAAAGGAGGCGCTGGAAAAGAAGACGTTTGATTTAGGTTTTATTCGTTATTTCCGACGGAATGTCAGTCGGAAATAATTCCCTCAGAATTATCTTAACTTCGACGAATCATTCCCTTGGAAATAACGTTAGTCCGTCGAAATTAGTTTTCGCGCTAGCAGGAAAGCTGGCGCCACGGAAGGAAAACTACTTTCGACGGATTTTCGTCGGAAATATATTAGTTTCAGGGGAATTATATTCGACGAATTAATCTGTCAGAAATAGAGTAATTTTGACTGAATCTACTCCGTCTAGGATTAGTCCATCGAAAATAGCCGATTTTCTTGTAGTGAAAAGGTTAATCTGGACATTTGGCTCTTCTTCTACTCATGAATGTTGAACAATATTTTCTAACTGTAAACCTGCACACCACTAACATTATATATATTTAGTCACACTCACCTAAGACCATCTATCTTCGCATATTTATTAAGAACAACATTCTTTTATATCACTTCTAAGACTCAACTCATACTACACAAATACATATGTAAAAAGAATCACATTCTCGACATATATATAAGAACAACACAACACAAGTGTTCAACAGTTATCAATGTAATGAACTGAGTGACTCCCCACCTAAGAACTAATGAATTAGTTTTTCGTATCTACACTGTGACGCCCTCAAATCCGGGTACCACAACCCTCGGATTCAGTGCTCATGATTCAATACATACATTCATCTATTCTTCCCATTATATAAGATAACATACATCATACATAATAAAGTTTACAAAATATTACAAACATAGTCGCTTCCCAGGTTCTCTAACCCTTATTATTACATCATAGTAGCAGCAAATAATTTACATCATTAACATAATACATCACAAAATAAAAGATTGATTACGTCTATTCTTGCATCTTTCCCTTGCCCTTGCTCGAAGATGTATCTTCAGTCTTCTCGAGCTTAGCTGAAATGTTTTACGCAAGGGTGAGAAAACAATTGCCCACAAGAATAAGTATTTGTTCTTCAACTGAATATGATGTCCTTCATTAGATTCGATCAACAATTATTCAAAAGCTGTGAGTTCAAGGGAATAATCGATTTTCAAATCAAATCATGAATATTGAATTCAAATATATATATTGAGGGTCACAAGACCACGAACTATGTCTTATGTTAACAAGTATATATGTTGTAACCTTTAACAGCCTAAAAGACTGTAGACTATTCATCTCGTACGCATGGGGGTCAGCTCTTTTGTACTATGTATTGTGCACAAACATATCATTGCTAAAGCGTAGTCCGGAATTATAGTATCCGATAATTTGTACCCCTAATATAGGGTTGTTCAGCTCAATTTTATCATAGGAATCCGCACCAAAAGAAGTTTGGTTTAGAATGACTTTAGAAATAACTTTAATCTTTAGAATGCTTATCAACTATGGACTAGTCGAATCAAAAAGGGTTTGATAGTCATTTAAGAGTTTGATAACAACATGATCTTGTACAATAGCACTTTAACAATAATAAAATAACAATGATTCATAATCGAGTAAATATCATTTATCGAAGTAATGCTTTCGAAAAATTAGAAAGCTTATTTAAAAATTATATACATTGACCACATTAATAAACCTTGCCGAATATTAAAGTAGCAAAGGTTAGGAAACTTAACCTTGCGCGTTCGCTACAAAATCAGGATAAACTTTCTTTAAATATCCTACACATTTAAATCATGTAGATATAATAATTAGTAACACATCGACATTTATTAAATGCTTTCATTAATTCTATATCACGTTCCATAATTATTTATCTGTTAATCAACACTTAATATTTATAAGTGTTTAAGGTTTATTAGAACGTTATGTTATGTACATAATATTTATTAAATTAATTATGTGACCATAACATTTAATTAATTAATTAATTAAGGCTTGTTTTAGCTTCATTTTGGATGTGTATAATTAATCATAAGGATTAATTATCACTACAAAAATAAGGGGCATTGGCGACGGGCTCATTGCCGACGGCAAAATCCCCGTCGAGAATAAGGTCAATGCCGACGGTTTAGCCGTCGCCAATGTATGCCGTCGGTAATGGTCTTATTATTTGGCGCCAGACTCTCCCGGTGGAGGGAAACCTCATTAGCGACGGGAAATAATGTTATTACCGACGGGGATGCCGTCGGGAATGAGTCTTATATTTTAAACCCTGGTTCGACGGCAACGATTATATTTTTCATTCCCCCTCTTAATTTTCTCGTTCCCTCTCATTTAGCCATTTCACCCCAATTGATTCTAAGCTAGCATATCAGAGCTTTTGATTCTCAGCTAGCTCAATTGATTTGTCCAATTGAATCTGGTTCCTCGCTCATCATTTTCGCCCAAATTATCAGCCGCCAAGTTCGCCGCCCAGTTCGCCGCCGTGTACCGCCCTGTTTGCTGCAACTCGTTCATCATTTCGCCCCCATTTCGCCCCCAGTTGATTCTACAGTTGTTCTACACTTCATTTTGGTAAATTTTTCAATTCCATTTAACACTTCTATATATATATCACAAACATAGTTTAGGTGGACCAAATTAAACCATTCTTTTGATTGTTTATGTATTGTTTTTTTCTTAATATTAATTTTTAGGGCACCCCAATTTCTCCCTTGAACGGTTGGACCTTAGTATTGCCTTAGTTCATTCAAGATGCTTATTTTTTTCTACTGTCTTTTACATAGATTTGATAGTCATTATGGTATAGCTAGGTCATTTCCTAAATTCAAGTGTTGCAACTTTACTGATGATGCTGCTGCTAATTCGTCTGATAACTGAACACAGTAGCAGGAAAAACAGAAAACTATTATCTATCAAAAACCTTAGGAGTATTATACAAAATGCAGTACAAATTTGTAGGCTAGTCCATAACCTACTCCACATGAGTTATGGTGTATATCCGTTACACATTTTAAACCCCTCTTTACAGTAAAGAAAATACTTTATAAAAAAATTAAATTGATAATATCTTTATTTCATAATGCTGAATTGCTTACCCAATTAATTTCTTTCATTTGTTTGTAGGGTGAGTGGCACCAAAATATTAATTATCCAACTGAACCTCTTGATTGGTACTTGTCATGTCTTTCTTTCTTTCTTTCTTTTTTTTGCTAAATTTAAATTGTATTAAAAAGAAAGGAAATGTACAAAGTAAATGGGCCAAACCCCAAACTATAGGACAAGCCCTATGATGGCAAAAGTAAACCAAATTCAGACATATATTGGTTTGAAAAGGTATTTTGAACCTCTCGATTTTCTCTGTCTCCACTTATGTTGAAGTATAAATGTTATAGATTCGTTTGTTTCAGTTGTGTTTGGTCTCTTTTGGGTTTTTGGACAGTTTACATAAAACACATAAGACTATTTTGGTACTCCATTTTACTGGATTCAATATGTTTGTTTATGGAGTCAATATATCACATGTGGGCCTGTTGTTTATGAAGTGATAGGCAGTTCCTTTTTTTTGTACTTATTCAATGGACTTCAAAACAAAATTCCCAGATAATATGAATTCGTTTTCTGTTATATTGGTGTCAGTAATGTGAATCCACTAATGTAGGTGGTTATGGAAGACGTGTGACCTTTGTGCTGGTGTTTCCCTTAAGAAGGTTCATAGCAAATTCTAAGAAGGGGGACAATATTGTTTGAATCATATACTGTGACACAGTTTGAAACTCATAAGCTTGCATATACATTAACTTGGACACTTGATTGTGTTTGTCTACCTTTCCATATATATAGCAGACAGTTGTCCAAGATGTCTGTTGATCGAAGTTGGATGGAACGTAGGGTAGCCACTGATAAGAGTGGGCTTAGCTCTGAGTACCGTAGTGGGGTTGAACAGTTTCTCAATTTCGCGTTTGAGCAAGTCAGTGGCGATGAGATCAGATGTCCTTGTAAGAGGTGTGTGAATGAAGTGTGGAAGGAAAGGAGTGATGTCATGTGCGACTTATTTGCGTATGGGTTCAAGCAGGGTTATACGACATGGATCTATCATGGGGAAACCTGGTTGGATGAACATGAATCAGAACCGGAATCTAGAGGTGACGAAACCTTTGACTGTACTAATATGATAGTCGAAGCTGCTGGTTCATACTTCCAGTGGAATACAGACAGGGATGACAGTAGCGTCGAGCAAGAGCCGAATGACGGGGCTAAGGGTTTCTATGAGTTATTGCATGAAGCAGCAACCCCATTATATGACGGGCACGAAAAGCACACAGTTTTATCTGCCGTGACTAAGTTTTTACACTTCAAGAACGAGCATGACTGTAGCGAGAGAGGTTTTAATGAACTGCTAAACATTGTGAAGGAGTGCTTACCTGCAGGCAATAAGTTACCGGAGTCGTACTATGATGTGAAGAAAATGGTCAAAAAGCTTAATCTAGGGTATGAGAAGATTGATGCTTGTGAGAATGATTGTATGTTGTATTACGGTGATGCCAATAAAGATAAGAGGTCATGTGATATTTGTGGTACAAGTAGATACTGTGAACAGCGCAAGAAAAAGGGAAAAGACGTGCCGAGAAAGATCTTACGTTACTTTCCCATTGCACCGAGGCTTCAGCGGTTGTTTATGTCAACACATACTGCCGAGTATATGAGATGTCACTCTACACGGGACATAGTTGAAGGTCAACTGACGCACCCGGCAGATGGGCTTAAGTGGAAAAATTTTGATAAAAATCACCCCTCGTTTGCTGAAGAGGTTCGCAATGTTAGGCTTGGACTTGCTACTGATGGGTTTAATCCATTTAATGGGCCTTACACCAAGCCCTACTCTACTTGGCCGGTGATTATTGTTGTGTATAACCTCCCGCCTTCGATGTGCATGAAAGATCCCTACATGTTCATGCCTTTACTGATTCCAGGTGATAAGAGTCCGAGTAAAGACATCAATGTATACCTCAGTCCGTTAGTTGATGAGTTGAAGATGTTGTGGGATAAAGGGGTTCAAACTTATGATGTATCTCTTAAACAGAATTTTGACATGAGGGCAGCTTTACTGTGGACCATAAATGACTTCCCGGCGTTAGGAATGATCAGTGGATGGTCGACTCACGGGGCCTTGTCATGTCCCGTGTGCATGGGGTCAGTTAAAGCTATGCGGCTCAAACATGGGGGGAAAATGAGTTTTTTTGCAACATCCAGACAGTTTTTGCAGATTGAACATCGTTATCGACGGATGAGTAGACAATTCAATCGAAAAACAGAGAAACGTCAAGTACCTGGACGTCTTTCTGGGACATCAGTGTTGAGTTGGATTACTCACTTGAAATTTCCACTTCCAGGGAAGAATCACAGATTAGAGCGAGCTTATGGTTACGGCAAGGTTCACAACTGGACACACAGATCCATGTTCTTTGACCTTCCATATTGGGCTACACTATGCATCCGTCATTGTTTAGATCCGATGCATACTGAGAAGAACGTATTTGATAATATTTTTTATACAGTCCTAAATGCAAGTGGTAGAACAAAGGACAACAACAAGTCGAGGCTTGATTTGGTAGAAATGAACATTAGGGAACATCTGTGGCTGTATCAGGAGGGTACTAAGACGGTAACGCCTAAAGCTGATTATACTTTGACTAGGGAACAGTTGCTATTGATATGTAATTGGATCAGTGGACTAAAGTTCCCAGATGGATATTCTTCGAATATAGCAAGGTGTTGTAAAGTCGAAGAGCTAAAGTTTCAGGGTCTCAAAAGTCATGATTGTCATGTATTCATGCAGAAGTTGATCCCCGTGGCATTTATCGACTTGTTACCGAAACGTGTGGTTGAAGCACTGACGGAGCTTTCTAATTTCTTTAGAGATCTATGCTTAACGGAGCTCCAACTCAAAGACATAGATAAAATGGAAATGCAGATAGTGGAAATAATGTGCAAGTTAGAAATGATCTTCCCTCCATCGTTTTTTGATTCAATGGAGCATTTGCCTATTCACTTGCCATACGAAGCCAAGTTTGGCGGTCCCGTGCAATATAGATGGATGTATCCATTCGAGAGGTAATGACTTTAATGTTTTTAATACGCTGAAATGTGCATTCTTGTTTACTAATTTATACGTGCATATATAACACATAGGTATATGCGACGTCTAAAACAAAAGGTGAAGAATAGAGCCCGTGTAGAGGGGTCAATTGCTGAGAGTTATGTTATGGAGGAACTTGTTAATTTCTGCTCGTTGTACTTTGAGCCGAATGTTCAGACGAGGCACAATCGCTTACGTCGGAATGAGGCTGTCACGCATGAGGAAAGTGGAGAATTAACGGCCTTTAGTCATCCTGTACAACCATTTGGCGGGAAAAAAAGGCGATTCTTGACCGATAGTGAATATGCAGCTGCCACATTGTATGCACTTGTCAACATAAATGAAGTAGCTTCATACATTAAGTAAGTAGCCATAACTATATATGTCTTGTGTTACTGCGCCTATAAGTTCCTTCCATACAAATTAAGTATATAACTGTATTGCAGTCAATATGATGCTGAGATACGTGAAGCGAATCCGATTATATCGGATGGGGATTTGCAAAATTTGAGGAATAGAGAATTTGTTCAATGGTTTAAAGATCATGTAAGTTTAACCGATTTGCAGTTCAATGAATCTACCATCATAGACATAATCTTATGGCGTAATTAACTTTATAATATGTTGTGTTCATGTACATTAGGTCCTCACAGATGAGTTAGCTGATATTCGGCTAAAGCTTATAGCCGACGGCCCTGAAAGATCTGTAGATACTTATACATGTTGCATTGTCAACGGTTACAGATTTAAGTGTTGCGATATTGGGGAAGTCGCTTCTTCTGATTCTGGTGTTGTGGTTAAAGGTAGCTGCTACGATAATCTTTGGGATGACTGGTATGGACGATTGCTAGAAGTTGTCGTTCTCAAATATTGGGGTCAGAAAGAGTTAGTTTGCTTCAATTGTCATTGGTTTGATGTTGAGAATGGAGTTAGAGTAGATAAAAATTCAGGACTGGTGACTGTTAATGTTAAGTCAAAACTAAACTCAAACGAGCCTTTTATTTTAGCAAGTCAAGCAACACAGGTGTACTACGCGCGGAGTGTTAAGACTCTTGCAAGCCCATGGTATGCTGTTATAACCACCAAAGCCCGTGGTTTTCACGGCACAACCCTTCGTCCAGACGATGAACCTTTACAAGTTGAGTCTACTAGTGTCACACCTGCTGATGTGACAATTATTAGTGAGTCTAGTGAAGAAGAGAATGATGTCGTCGCTGTCGAAAGTGAAAATGATGTTCTTGAAGAGGTAGATATAATTGAAGAAATCGTTGAGGATGATGAAGATGGTGATGACAACGATATTGAAGATCTACTGCTCGAAGATGACGATTCTGATATTGATGGCTTTGACGATATAAATGATTAGGAGTATGTACCCTTTAGTTGTATTCAAATGTAATAGTTTGTAGTAGTGCAATCATTATTTTCAACTTATATTAATCTACTAAATCTGGTGTTAGTTGTTTTAGGTTACTATTTATGTTGTATCCTTTTAGGATGACTATTTATGTTGTAACCTTTTAGGATGACATATGGCGCGTACACCACATGGCGATCGTGGTGGGCGTGCAGGTCGTGGGGGCCGTGGAGGTAGTGGGGGTGATGATCAGGCCGGATCGTCAGGTATAATTACATGTTTTGTTGGGATACAGCTGATTATTTTTTATTTTATATAGTATTGACATTATATTCGTTTATATAAATAATGATGTATTCACTACATAGGTGATCGAGGTAGGCCTCCGCGGGGACTAGCACGTGGCTTGCTAGGGAATCCCCCCCAGGCGCCGATTATTTGTCGTGTTGGGACTAATAGGTAAATTTCATAGTTCATTTTAGTATTAACATAAGTATTTAGTTCTTATAAATTCTTTCTAATTTGCAAATGTATTAATTTCAATTGTAGTATCCTTGACGCGACGCCGAGGAACACGTTGCTTGGGATCGTCCGCAACCGATTCTCAAGCCCGTGGATGAGGTGGGCGGATGTGGATGACCGCACACGCCAGCTGATTATTGCAGAGTTCAAGGTAAGATGTCATTCATTCATATATATGTTAGTTTTATATACATTCATATGCTAGTTTGATTTATGTTGTCTACTAAGTTTTATTTTCATTCATATGTTAGTTTTATATTCATTCATTCATTCGTTTTATATTCATTCATATGTTAGTTTTATATTCATTCGATCATTCATATGTTAGTTTGATTTATGTTGTCTACTAAGATTCTTAATGTGTAATGTGCAGAGATATTACCGCTTTGAGGACGGAAAGGAAGCCCATGGCATGACTGTTCTACATAAATACTTGGAGATGAATTGGCACAAGTGGGTCCACGACTGGAAGAAGAAGGCCCAGACGAAGATGGCTGATGGACAGACACTTAAGGATGTCCGGCCAGATTTCATCTCTGCTGCGGTGTGGGACCAGATGTGCAGCATTTGGGACGGCGAGGCCTTCAAGAAGATGTCGGCACAGCGTACAGCTGCCCGACAGCAGAGTCGTCTCTCGCACTGCACGGGGTCTCAGTCGTACGACCTCTACCGGGAGAGACTCAAGGTGAGTCTAAAGCATGCACCCTCCCACTTGGAGTTTTGGTGGCACGCCCACCAGAAGAAAGGTGAAGGTGGTTATATCTCACCTGAAGCAGAACGTATTGCTGTAAGTTATTTAATTCTCTTATTTAGAATGTATTTAAAATTCGGATGTTCTTTTGTATTTTCTTGTTTTATATTTTGCGTATCATCTATTAATGTGTTTTTTTCAGGGACGATTCGAGGACCTTGCTCTGGCCCGAAGCAGCCAGAGAGGTGACACTCCAGTCGATGATTATACGCGTGCGGATGAGGAGATGGAGGACTGGCTGCAGGCTACAGGGGGACCGAAGAAGGGTAGAGTTGTGGGCATTCCCCATGTCCCAGCCTACACCCTAGTCCCTGCTGCGAGATCACGGCGGCGCCCACCCACTGAAGGTAGTGGTGCGAGTGGATCAGGAGCCGGCCCTTCATTATCCGACGATTTCTTTCGGCGGATTATAGAGGGGTGCATGGCGAGCAATGTTGTGCAGTCAGGCGCACCATCACGCGAGCGGATCTACCAGCTAGCTCAGGAGGTTGTCCATGGCTCCATAGATCCTACAGCTGCCGCTGACGACCTCATGGGTGTAGTACGGGAGGAGGCCATCCGTGTATGTGCGGTTGTCTTGGCCAACATCTTCCCACCACATATTCGACAGGTAAAAACAATTATTGATGTATTTCCTTATTTAATTTATGAAATTTGTAATTATATTGCTTATATAAAGTTGCGTATCAAACAGTTATCCGACAGATATGAAAACCCATAAGATACAACTTACGGGACTCGATTCCGATATACAGAGGCCGAGTTATCATCCCGTTTCCCAAACTTGTCAACACTTAGGCAAAAAGTCGAAAAAGAGACCGAAACCCGCCTCGGTCGTCGAAAGGACACGCAAACACAGACATAGCACCGCATAGGTGTTAGGCACGCGTTATAACTTACGGGACTCGATTCCGATATACGGAGGCCGAGTTATCAGTCCGTTTTCCAAACTTGCCAACACTTAGGCAAAAAGCCGAAAAAGAGACCGAAACCCACCTCGGTCGTCGAAACGACACGCAAACACAGACATAGCACCGCATAGGTGTTAGGCACGCGTTATAACTTACGGGACTCGATTTCGATATACGGAGGCCGAGTTATCAGCCCGTTTTCCAAACTTGTCAACACTTAGGCAAAAAGTCAAAAAAGAGACCGAATCCCGCCTCGGTCGTCGAAATGACACGCAAACACAGACACAGCACCGCATAGGTGTTAGGCACGCGTTATAACTTACGGGACTCGATTCCGATATACGGAGGCCGAGTTATCAGCCCGTTTCCCAAACTTGCCAACACTTAGGCAAAAAGCCGAAAAAGAGACCGAAACCCGCCTCGGTCGTCGAAACGACACGCAAACACAGACATAGCACCGCATAGGTGTTAGGCACGCGTTATAACTTACGGGACTCGATTCCGATATACGGAGGCCGAGTTATCAGCCCGTTTCCCAAACTTGCCAACACTTAGGCAAAAAGCCGAAAAAGAGATCGAAACCCTCCTCGGTCGTCGAAACGAAACGCAAACACAGACATAGCACCGCATAGGTGTTAGGCACGCGTTATAACTTACGGGACTCGATTCCGATATACGGAGGCCGAGTTATCAGCCCGTTTTCCAAACTTGTCAACACTTAGGCAAAAAGCCGAAAAAGAGACCGAAACCCGCCTCGGTCGTCGAAATGACACGCAAACACAGACATAGCACCGCATAGGTGTTAGGCACGCGTTATAACTTACAGGACTCGATTCCGATATACGGAGGCCGAGTTATCAGCCTGTTTCCAAACTTGCCAACACTTGTAGAACACAAACTAAAATTAAATGTACTCTATTTTCGACTTGTTATTAATATTTTACTTTTGTAGGGTCTTGTTGATGAGACTCGTGGGGGTGGAGGCTGCGTCACAGGCGATTCCCGTAGAGGAGATGGTGATGACCGCCGGGCTAATGCTGATGAGACTATGGAGGGTGGGACCGGCGATGGGACCGGCGGTCGTACGATAGATGGCGGTGATGATGGCACTGACATTCCTGATCTTGGGTTATAGTTAGTTTATGTTATATTTTGACTTACATGTATGTATTTATATAGCTTTTGAGTACAGACATAGAGTTTTGTATCTAACTATATTGATTGTTGATAGTAAAAGATATGATTGTTATTGATATGCGTGCATTGTCATTATTTGTTTTTTTTAATTTATAACAGGTACAATTATGTATATGTAAATGAACAGGGGAATTTTGTAATTTTTTTTTAAACAGGTCATTGGCGACGGGGGCATTGGCGACGGGTTGCCGTCGGCTATGACCTACATGTCATTGGCGACGGTAAATACACTCATTGGTGACGGCAGTGCCGTCGGCAATGACAGTATCTAAAATTTAATTACTGGCGTCATGTCCGTCGCTAGTGCCGTCGGTAATAACTCATTGCCGACGGCGTGCCGTCGGCAATGCCCCCGTCGACAATGACTTAATTCCCGACGGCGAGCGACGGAGGCCAGGGGCGACGACCTCTGGGGCGACGGTAGGGGCGACGGGAACTGCCGTCGGCAATGAGTCCATTGGCGACGGCATGAGGGTCATTGGCGACGGTTTGGCCCGTCGGCAATGACCCTTTTTTTTGTAGTGTATATAAACTTCATCTTAATATCATTATGTTCCTCCTTAATTGATATTTATTATCCAATTAAGTCATTAAAGCCTACTATTATTATTCATTATGTATATAATGATTATAAAAGTTAATTAAATTAACTTTCATTTTATGCCTTTAAAATACTTTATTTAAACAACTACTTAACATTTAGTTATGTCCTTATGGTTTGCCTTTACATCAAATTAGATGTATAATAGGTTAATTTATTAAATTAAATAATCATTTATATCATTTTTTAAATTACTTCTTTTTAAATGAATCTTAACATTAATTTATTTATTTAAAGTCTTTCATTATGTCTCATTAAGTGTCAAATATTAACTAGAATTAATAATATTAATATCTCCTTAAACTATACATTTAGAAGCTCCTGTCTGCGCCTGACACGTCACCGGCGCTGTGTTTGTTCTTGTTAAGGGAGTTGCGGCGCTGGGTCGGGACCCCAGTTGACTGGGTAGAACTGGCATCGCCGCGCCGGACTGTAGGTAAATCTTGGGCGCTGCAGTGCCAACCTGCAGAAAGGGTTGCCCAGATTTTTATTCTTGCTCTGTTTTCTTTCGAATTTCATAACTTACTCATTTGTGGTCCAAATGAGTCTCTTTTTTATTCTATGAACTCGCAAAACACTGAACTACACATCTACAAAATAATTATAACATTACAAAAACTTTAACTAACCATTAACATGGCTTAAATCCGTTGTTCATGCCCTGTTTTTGAGTTCTTGACAAGTTTTATTAAATCTTCCACTACAGATTCGTTTTAAGTCCGTTTTAGTTCATTCAAATTGGAAAATCTTCGTATTTTAGAGGAGTACAACATACTTCTAACAAACTAGATTTTTAAATGTAAGAATACCACCATAATAATCTCTAAAATAGTCTCAAAATCGTTCATATGTCCATTTTTTCTCCTTTACGCATGGGTTTGGGATTTGTTTGCTTTGGTTACACTTGGAGATTATAATTAGTTTATATATCACTTGATACAACATATTTGAGCTTCTCATCAACTCAAACAACCAACATCACAACTAAAAGTGTAAAACTTAGAAATGGATATTTAAGCTTAAGGGTTGGTTTATTGCATCTTTGAGCTTCCTTAAATGCTAGACAACCTTGCTAGAGTCCTCATTTCTCCTACCTTGAGTTCTCCCGAAGCTTTCTTCAACTTCCACCGAAGACCCACTTCACTCTTTCTCTAGAAACTTTGAGTTTTAGGATGAAAATGGAGGTTTTGATGGATTAATGGAGGTTAGGGATGAGCTAAGAGTATATTATGGTGTGTATTTGCTAATATTAGCTCTTTCTTTCTTCTTCCCTGTTCATCCGATCATTTGCTTCAAATTCTCATTTTAACCCATTTCACTTTTTTTTTGGCTAAATATAAATGTATTAAAACAGGGGGAAAAAAATACAAAGGGGGCGGCATATCCCGAAAATAGTATAGCAGAACCATCAGAGGACATGCCCAATGATGGAAAAGCTATACCATAACATTCAAAGCCAAATGAGCATAGCTATGTCTAACAATATTTTTCCTAAACAAGGGTGAAGAATGGAGTTTATACTTTAAAATATGAATGATTTCACGTCCTAGGCAGTCTGAAGGTTTTTCAGGCTCATCATGAAGTCGGGCATTCCTTTCTCTCCATAAGTAATAAACAACCGCAGAAAGACCCAAGGAAAGGGTAAGCCTTTTAATTTTTGAATGTAGCGGGCATTTAGCAAAGGCAATGATGGTACTCCAATCACGTTGTAAACCTCTCCATCCACATTGTCTTAACACATAAAAAAGCACTCAAAAAGAATAATTACAATGGAAAAAGAGATGAGAGAAGCTTTCATTGTGTGTACAAAACTGACAGCTCAGCGGAATATCAATCCCACAACGTTGAAGAACATCCTTCGTCTTATATCCTCAATGAAATGCTAGCCATAAGCTGCTAGAGAACCTAGGAACAGATAGTTTGTTCCACACCAGTCCTCCTCAATCCACTTCCTGCCCCCTTCGTCAGATTGATTGCCAAATGGATCCAACCGAAACCTTAGTGGTAGTATCCCACATCAAATAATCCTGAGCATTTAAATTGTAGGTCCTAGCATAATCAAAAGATAATCTGAAATTAGTAAAATGATTTGAAGTAGGCAAGTCCCAGCCTCTAGGTCCCAAAATATCGGCAACCGTAGCTTTGTACCCCAGTCTGGAGTTCATGACAGGGAGGTCCCTAGCAGATTGGGTAATAGGAGAGTTATTAAGCCATGGATCTGACCATAAGCTAGTAAGAGCACCATCCCCGATACAGTAATTAATATGACCCATAGCAAGCTGCCTTAGATTTAGAGTCTTTTTCCAAATCCAAGAACAGTCATTAGGAATGGCCATAGTCCAAAAATTTTTGTCTTTAATAACAGCGTTTTTAATCCATTTGGCCCAGAGAGAAGTAGTGTGTGGGTTAACAACATTCCAAACATGCAATAAAATGGCAGCAGTATTCCAATCGTCTAACTGTTTGATGTTTAAACCATCTTCAACAAAAGGAAGGGCAAGCTTATCCCAAGCCACCTTGGCACCATGCTTTTGAAGGGTAGGCCCTTGCCACACAAACCGAATCAGAATTGATTTAATGGACTTAAGCATAAAAGAAGGCAAGATGAAGAAAGAAGACCAGTAAGCTTGAATGGCAAAGAGAACAGAACGAACCAGCTGAATTCTACTAGAAAAGGAAAGCATTTTTGTTTGCCATGAAGTAATTCTAGATGTGACCGGCAAATCTCCGCCGAGAGCTTCAAGGATATTAAGGGGACTCCCAAAAATTTTGCAGGGGTAGATCCTCTAGGAAAGTTAAGCAAGCCCAAGATCCTAGAGGTAGCCTCAGGACTGACATTCATTGGCTCTTAGAAGGATTAGGGGTAAGCCCGGATAACGTAGAGAACAAGGATAGATAAGAGGCTAGGGTTGTAACAGAAGGAAGATCACCATGACAAAAAAGCATTAAATCATCCGCAAAGCACAAGTTGGTAAGCTTAGTTGGGGCTGCTCTCCAGTGGAATTTAAAAGGAAACCGACCAATACTATCCTCAATAAGTAGAGAGAGAAAGTCCATGACAATGACAAACAAGTAAGGGGATAAGAGATCACCCTGTCTTAGACCTTTAGCACCCTTGAAATAACCACACAATGCTCCATTAGCTTTGACTGAAAATTTTGGTGTGGAAACACAAGATTTGATCCAATATATGAACTTTGGGGGAAACCTCAACTGGTATAGCACATCAAAAAGAAACTCCCATCGAACCGAATCGAATGCCTTCTGAAGATCAATCTTTAGAGTGCAGCGAGGAGAACCAGAGTCTCTGTGATAGTTTCGCAGCATCTTTTTAGCCAACAGAATGTTGTCCCCAATTTTCCTTCCCGGGACAAAAGCAGCTTGAGTTGGGGATATAATAGTATCAAGGACACTCTTCAAACGATTAGCAATGATTTTGGAAATACATTTATACGTTGTATTGCAGCAAGAGATAGGCCTAAAATCTCCTATCGAAGTTGGATTCTGAACCTTGGGAATCAAAGCAATAGCAGTTGCATTAGAAGCCTTAAGAGGACACCCCTTATTGAAGAAGGATTTAACAGCTGCCAAAAAATCAGGCCCCACAGTACCCCAATTGAGCATGAAGAAGTTAACGTTGAACCCATCAGGCCCAGGGCTTTTGTTCTTTTTCATTGATTTCAATACAGCCCATATTTCAGCCTCAGTTACTTCTCGATCCAACATCTGAGCTTGAGAAGGAAGGAGAGTTCGAGTGAACATATGTCCGTAGTCCAGAAGCCTAGAATACTTAGAAGAGTTAGAAGATCCCAGCAGGCCTTTGTAGTAATCCACAGCCACTCCCTGAACCAGATCATGACCATGAACTATAACTCCATTATTATCCTCAATATCAAAAATCTTATTGGCATTCCATCTGCTTTTAACCATGCTGTGGAAAAAAACCAGAGTTAGAGTCCCCCTCCTTAAGCCAAAGCACCCTCAATTTCTGCTTCAGGAAAGATTCTTCTTTAGCCAAAGCATCCCAAAGATTATTAGAGCATTCCCGATGGCATTTTATCAATTCACCATCACCTGGCTTGAGAGTAAGATCAGCCTGAATCTGATGAAGCTTTTGTCTGGCCAGAACAACCCCCACAGAAACACTGCCAACACTTTTATTCAGATAACATATAGCTTTCTTGGCTTTTCAAAGCTTTTCAGCTAAAACAAAAATAGGGTCCCCCACAATGTTGCAATCCCAAACCAAACTAAGCGAGCTAGCAAACCCTTCCACATTCTGCATGAAATTGAAAAATTGGAAAGGTTTAGGAATTCTAGGCAAAGTAAACCAGTGTGAAGAATCGCTTGACAATGATCTGACAAACCCATAGGCCCAAAGAAAGCAGATGAGTCCCCAAGAAAATCAAGCCAAACATCATTAACCAAGACACGATTCAACTTCCTATAAATAGGTCGACCATCCCTGGGGCTCCAACAGGTAAACAAAGCCCCGGTATATCTGAGGTCCTCAACAGAAATATTCTCCAAACAAGCTTTGAAATCCTCATTACCAATATCCCAGTGGAAGGCCCCTCCTTGAACTTCATTCTCATGCAACACTTCATTAAAATCCCCCATAATGGCCCAAGGATTTCTCACAGAGTTAGAGATAATACCCAGATCAGCCCACAGACTTCTCCTCTCCACCGGCGTATGAAGAGCATAAATAATAGAGACAGAAAATAAGGAGCTCAAAGCAACCGATTTAATGGAACAGTGAATAATCTGAGAAGATTTAAAAAGGACTTTGACTTCCCTAACACAAGAATCCCATCCCACCCATATTCTACCATTATTATGAAAATTGATAAGTGGTCTTTATGACCATTTATTCGGATAGTAACCAGCTCATTCTGTTGCTTAAACTCAAGTAACTTTGTGCGTTTAATGTGTTTTTCCTTTGTTTTGTGCTCTTCAGGTTTAGGAACTCTCTTGGAAATTATTGAGCGTTATCGGAGGAAAGATCGCCTAAATGAGGCAAAGTGCTTAAAAGAGCTTTAAAGCATGATGATGGCATGGAATAATGATGCAACTGGATGCTACACGGCTAACAAAAGATTTAAGAATGCAAGAGGTGCAAGAATTATCAAAGGAATTCATGAAGTCAGGACTGCACAAGGAAAAGCCTGCAGAATCCAGATTTCCAGGGCCGCCCGGCCGCGCCAGGAAATAGGCTTGGGCGCGCGTGGCCGCGCCAGTCTTAAATTCCAGCCAGCTTTGACTTTGCTTAGCAGATCGAGAGAGGCAGAGGTTATAAGGGCTTTGGCCCTCATTTGGCCAAAAATCTCCACTAGGGAGTTCTCCCTTAGCTTAGCCCTAATTCCTTTCTTCCTTTCCTTTACATTTCTTGTGTAATCTAGGAGTAGTTTAGTGTTAGATTAGGGTTTAATTAGTTAGTTAGATTCTAGGGTTAGGTTAGTGTTGAAGATTGAAGCAAGTGGTTGTATTCAAAGATCCAAGCTTGGAGAGAAGAACAAAGATTTGCATTTCTCTATCTCTTAACTCTCTTTGCTATCATTTTGTATTTGGATAATGTATAATCAACTTATGGATAATATATTTGGGTTTTCTATGCCTTAAATTATATTTTGAGGTTCTAATGGAACCTAATGAGTAGTTAATATTGATTTCCCTTCCATATTGGTTGTAATTGATTGCTATATGCTTGTCTATTGCGATATATACTTCCATTTCTTAATTGTGTCGCGACCAATTATTGTGATAACCTATGTGGGATCGGAAGACAAAATATAGGTTTAGATCATATCGCGGTAGCGGACGATTGTAGGTTCACATGGCGTTGGACTTATGATTTGTGCTTAGGATAGACATATACTGAAGCACCGCTCGTAGTCAATAGAGGACTTGACCTTAAACCCTATTTATTTGTAAACACCATAAACATATAGGGGTTTAGATAATGTGGGTGTCCACGTGCGTCTATCATCTGTGGATTGCACGTGGTATGGTTTAGGTACATCGAAAGATGGCCTTCTCTCACTCTCGTGTTCTCGGCTAACACATATGGTGATTGATTTGACCTAATTGGGAGTTCATCGACTTAGACGAATCATTAGGGGAAATTGAAATCTTTTATCTTCATTATCTGATCCTACCTTAGAATTCTTTAGTTTATCTTTAAATTCCCTGCCTAGTTTAACGTAGTTTTAATTCATTCTCCTCACCATCCGTTTAAATAAGATTGAGATGATTATGTGCTAGTGCTTTGGCGACCCTTTCTTTATTAATTCCTCGTGGGAACGATATCTTTACTTTCACTTTATTACTTGTTGGCCGCGTATACTTGCGCGTTAATTGTGTCATCTAATCGGACCAACAAGTTCTTGGCGCCGTTGCCGGGGAATTATTTTGATAACTGTTTGCCATCATTAGTTTAATCAAATTAGTCTTAATTTAAACTTTTTATTTTTGTTTAATTCTCTTCCTATATTCTCTTTTTAGGTACAATGGATTTAAATTTCTATCCATGGGGTTACAATAGGCAAGAGCAACCAAGGGAAGCATACAATGATGGCGTCAACCCAATCACAACACTTTTAGCACAGCTAGAGGTTCTCTCGAGGAAGCTGGATACTGTTTCAGCCCAGCAGAGTCGAGAGACGGCAGTGACATATGACTATGGTGTTGGGAGCTGCACAAGCCATCAGGAGCCTATCAGTTTTGGACAGGTGCAGTATGGGGGTGGTTATTCCTACACCGAACTTATTCCATTTATCAGCCAGATTGGGGGTATCACCCAAACCCTTCAGCAAACCCTTCATCAGACTATTATCAAGACAAGTACTGGGATCCAAATCTCGTTTACGCCCCAGAATGCACTTTCCAAACTCCAGTTTACGAGCCTCAACACAATTTTGAGGGTGACACAGAAAATGCAAGCATGGAGGAAGGAGATGACATATCACTGAAGGACATCTTGATTGAGCAACAGAAGTCAGTCAAGAATATCCAGAACTGGGCAGACCAAATTAGCAAGGCCTTGATGATAGAGAATGAGCAAGGGCAGACCCATACTGTGAGCTATTAAGAACAATGCAAGCCAAGTCCAAATTGTGCACCCGAACCCACTTATCAATCCCCATGTTTACAAGGAGAACAGTCAACAATGGACTTCATGTATGCAAGCTCAGAAAACCAAGAGGAGTTATTTGGGAGCTAGGAACCATCAAACCAAAATTTTCAATATCAGATGGCCCCAATACTCTATGCTTCTACCAGTGAGCCGCAATACAGGGAGCCCGTGGCTGAAACAGAAAAGGAAGGATTGGACACTATGTGGGGTAGCTCATTAGCATCAACAAAGGAGATCTTGGTCGAACAAGAGCAGTCAATTGAGGATCTTCTGACTTGGGTAGAGCAAATTAGCACAGCTTTAAGGAATGAGGAGGTGATTGAGCAAGTAAATGAAGCTCAAGATAGTCAAAGTCCAATGCCTCAATTGTTTGAAGTCGTGAGTAATGATCCCCAGGATACATGGTGCTATGACATGGATGCAAAAACTGATAGAGAATCCGAAGTGCAATTGCAACTGGACGAGCCGAAAGTAATGGAAATAGAGGAGCCAATTAGGGATGTGGAGTATGAATGTGAACCAACAGTGAAAATCCCCCAAGAGCCTTCTTAGCCTTCGTGGAACAAGCCAGTCAAGTTTGCACACCCTTGCCCCCTTGGAAGCCACATTACAGAGCCGGATCTCGATAATATGAGAGAGTCCGCCAGCTTCAAACCATGGTGGTCAGAAGAGAAGAGAATAGAAGAAGAGTCCGTTGTGTGGTCTATGCCTCCATGCCCCGATCATTTCACCTACACAGTGAAATCATTGCCTAGCTCCCCGAACTTTTGTCCGGGGAATTCATATACATATCCAACGCTAGGTAGTTTAAATCCGAGTCCTCCTCTATTGGGAAGCCTCCAAAAGCATATAGCAATTCTGATGGATGGAGGGGTTCTCAAATATCGTCGGGGAGTCGTATAGCAGTGGTTAGACACAGTCCAGCTAGAGGACTATAAATCAAGCGCTCGATGGGAGGCACCCCATCATTTCTCTTTCTCCCTCCTTGTTTAGTTCTCCATTTCCTGCTTTCTATCATACTTCCCTCCCCCTTGTTTAATTCTTATTAGTTTAGTATTTAGTTTAAAATTTTTGAATGCTCGTAGATTTACGAGCTCATGCCTACATTTTTGGTTTTAGGCATGAATGCGTATAATTTTTGGGAACATAAAGCTTATAGCATACTTTTGATGCACTTGCATTGCTTATACGCACCTTTAGAGAATTTTTGGGAATTTAATGCAAATATCTTTCCATGGTTAATTCTCTTGATGTAAATAGATAATATACTTTTGATAATTTATGAGGGCTTAATAAATGTTATATTTTCTTAGATCCATGCTGCAAGAAGCAAAGCTCAAGGGCCAATCAAGTGCACAGAGCAAAGACTGCAGAAACAGAAAACAGCAGGCCGCGCGGCCGCGGCCATTTAAAACTGCATCCGCGCGAGGCCGCGCCTAGCACAAACTGGGCCTGACATAAAATAACTTATTATGGTTTGATTTTTATATCTTATTCTTATAGCTTTCTTCTTCTCCTTGATGATCCTAGATGGCAAGGAAAATCTTCTCTTTCTCCTCTTCTATTCCCACGGCAGCAGCAGCCCCTCACCCTTCTCTCTCTCTCTCTTTAATATGTTCTCTCTCTTTCTATTTTATTTTCTTAGCTTTCTCTCTCATATCTCTTGCAATCCTTGAGGTTGCTTCCAAATGTTGTGAAAAAATTTAATCACATGCATGTTCCTTCCCCCTCCCTTTTGGTCGGGTGTCACCTCCTCCTTTTGCCAAATTTTAATTTTCTTTTTTGTATTGCATTATTTAATGCTTTATTTGTTCCTTAAATAACATAATACTTACATTGAATAATTTAAAATTACCCAATAATTTGTAACTAAGTTTTAACTCTTATGTTACTAATTCACCCACTTTAAAATGTTTATCCCATATGAAAATATAACTCATCTTTGATATATATACATTATATAGAACATAACATATCATACTTGAAATACATATTTATTTTTATATATAAAAAAATAATTATACTACACACAATTCCTCATATGAATGAAATTATTTATTTACTCAAGATATTATTATAAATATAATATCCTTGCTTTATTAACATTAATTCAATTAAAAATTTATTGGCTTTCTTAAGATATTATATAAATATAATATCCTTGCTTTATTAAAATAATTTATATAAGAATTTATTCCAATATCCTTGGGTAAAGTATATAAAACATAATATACTTAAACCACATCCTTTAATTCATTACGCAAATTGTTCTCAATAATTTTATTTCCTCGCGTAATAAATACATGATATATCTATATAATATATATTTATTGCCTTGCAAATATCCCATTTAATGCACCTTAACTCACATCACACTTGAAAATAAATAATAAATTTATTCTTTCACATTATAAATTGTTTATGTTAATTTATTTACATATAGCAAGTATAACTTAATATATTTACCTTATAAAATGGAAATTTATTCAGTAAATAAGATATTATAATTAAAATAATATCTTCTCTTTATTAAAATAATTCAACGCTAGAAATTATTTTAATATCATTTATTTAAAGTATACCATAATTCTTGTATACTTAAACTATTTATTTTCTTTTCCCTTCTATAAATTGCCTTCAACAATTTAACTTTAATAAATATAATAACATATTTAATATATTAAAAACATACATACAATACATCCAACAATGTAATACATAATTTCTTTAATAAAATAGTGGTTATACATTAAATATATTTAATGCCACCAATTTACCACATTAAAAATAATTTAATATTATAAATTATTTTAATTTACTTATTTTAATCTTACCCATCTTATTTCTTGTAATAAATTGCTCCTACCATTGCTTACATGTAATAAATATATAATACTAATATATTTATTATACACCAAATCACATATTGCATAGTTCATACTCACTTATGCAATACAATCTCACACAGCATATCATCTAATAAGAATTTTATTTGTTTAATTCTTATTTTAATATTTTTCAAAAATTTGGGTTATCACATTCACCCATTTTTCTAAGAATTTCGTCCTCGAAATTATAGCATACTAATCTCTGTTCATTCTATTAATCAAAACAAGGTTTTCCACTTAACCTTTATAATTTTCTCCTCTGAGGATTTATCTTCTATCATCACATTCTACCATAACTTCTCTCTAAGGAGTTAAAACTTTTCATATTACGCTAAGGGGTCATAAAGACCATAAACTCTTAGGTTTAACGGTATTCACCTTAACCAAATTCTGTAAACATGTTGTACTAGGTGATCAACCTAGTACAAATACGGGTACGGTAGGTGATCAATCTATCGCAACTTAGTTCTCAGAAAGACTATATGCGTTCAAAGATTGTTCACCTCAGACTTAGCATAAGAGTCTGTACAAATACAATTTGGTTCGGGATAAATTCTCAAAGAGATACTTGAATTTTCATAAACATTTGTCTAGCTGAATCAATTAGCTTAGATGTATACCAATAATTTGAACATCAATCGAAACATTTTTTTGGCCAATTCAATTGGCACTCACTTATCTTTAAAATTCTGAAAATCATTTTATGACGTCACGATACCGCACTGTATTTACAGTCCGTTTGAGAATTTCGTCATTTTGTGATTTTGTCATACTACATCGTACCATAGTGGTTGGCGATCCTTAGATCATATCCAACACTAGGTAATTCTGCATTGATAACTCCATCATTTTTATCATCTCTGCACTAGGTTCAATGATGCATTGATGATATATAAAATACATTTTGATATCTTTAAATCATTTTTGTCTAGCCGAAATAATTAGCGTAGACTCTTCTTTAAACGGTTCAAAACCATTGAAAATCATTTTTGGTGTTATCATGCCGCAACAGATAACGATATGTTAGTGGCTCACAGTCCACATACACACCCTAGTCATCGTATGTTGTTGATAACAGAAATTTATTTGTATTTCTAAAGGTACATGAGTGCGAATTTAGCTTGATGTCAAAAATTTTGAAGTCTAGTATAGCTAAAAGATTTAGAATATATATGCTTCCACTATCAACTTCAATTTCTCTAATGGTCCATTGCTTATTAATTCTATCTATTTCTATCATCCTTAAAGCTTATTACATTGAAAATCCTCAGCTTACCATCCACAACCTTTCTATATCCCAGTATAGTTCATTAAACATACCACACGTTATGAGTTCATGAACTTTCCACAATAATATGAGTTTAGGAACTTGTCCTAGCAATATGTAGTCCAAGAACCAATCAGGAACTGTCCATACGCTTAGGGGTTCAAAAATATACCATACGATTATGAGTCACAAACCTACCATAAGTACGAGTTTTAAGAACTCACACCTAATCTTATATTCTCTAACTATCAAATATAATTATGAGAAAAAAATCACCTTCTCGTCATAGGTATATCGATAGCGCGACACCATCATCTCAATGATTATCAATGTGATAAACTAAGTAGTCGTTATATCAAACACAAAATCCCTGCCCATACAAAGGTTTGTACAACTACGCTATCACGTGAGTACTCAATTGAAATCCCACATAATCCAAGCTTCCTCTTTGCTCACTATGAATTTTCTTTAATCCGTTTATCATCCTTTTCAACTATTTTGAGTTTAACTCGTACTATTTCATATAGCGGCCTCTTTATAGCGGCATGCTGTATCTTCTTAATCGTTTAACATATCATATGTTATTTAACCATTCAATATGATGACGTCGTGATCTTATTTTACAATCGTTTTATTCTACGATCTTCTTATTTTTCACTTTAATCATATCATATTATGATTTTATTTAAGCTTTTCATCTTTATTACTGGAGTTAGGTAACTCCAGATTCATATCTTATAATTCTCCTTGAGATTCTTCTTTGAATCTTCTATATCTTCTTCTTTACTTAATAATGAATTTTTCAAATTCATCTCTTACCACATAAACTCTATTTGAGTTTATTCCTTATCCTTATCTCTGCGGTTATAGCCTAAGGTACCCCTACCTATAGTTTATAACCTACCGCTTTGATACCAACCTGTGACGCCCCCAAATCCGGGTCGATACTAGAAAATCAAGCATGCGTGATGGATCCTGGTGATGATTTTCAAAAGCAATCACAGTAGACAATATTTCGTGATTGATTATTTGAATCATCACAAAAAATAGTATATATATGATGAATCTTGTGATGGTTAATTTTGCCAAAGTGAATATATATATATATATATATATATATATATATATATATATGTGTGTGTGTGTGTGTGTGTGTGTGTGTCAACTATTTCAATCACCAAATATTGTCCAAAAACAATTTTTACTTTTTGTGATGGCATGCAACCCCATCACCTATATATTTCTCCTTCAAAATATTTGGTGACGGCCAAAACCATCACGAAAAGAAAATCACATGTGATGGAAATTTATGACGACATTTAAAACAATCACAAAAAATGGTATTAGATGATGAACTTTTTCAACAATCACAAAATAATAATATAGATGACGGCTCCTAATAATGGCTAATTTTGCCATCACTATAAACTATTTGTAACGGTTAAGGCAATCACTAAAAAATAAATATATATGACCAATAAATATATTAGGTGATGGAATTTACTGGTAATCACAAAATATTAGTATACTAGTAATTGCCTGTGCCTGAAGGCACGACGTAACGAAAAATTAGATTAAACATCGAAAAATAATACATAACCTAAAGACTCTTTGCAACATAAAATGACTTACAGTAAAACATAATAATTAACATAATTTGCCATACCACCACAATAATTAATACATACTCAATCATTAACACATATCAAAACATCAAGTTAGTCGCTACTAATTTCAAGAAATTTCGGCAGAGTTTCCTTTTAAAAATAGATATCAAGAAAAATAAACCTGCATACAAAACTGACAAGCATCAACCATCATTCCAAACCCAAAATCATCATAACCATAACCATGTATAATTAGTTAACTTTACAAAAGACGGAACACAAAAAATACACACATGCAGAAAATAGAAAATAACTTCAAACACTACAAAAATTAGAGATGTAGCGAAGGAAATTTTGTGAAGGAATTTATTCCTTCACATGAGGAGCTTTTTAGCGAAGGAATAGTGCAGAAAAAAAAATATAGTGACAATATAGTTATAGCGAAAGAAACATCTTTCACAATTTATATTTTGTTTCTCGCAAAATAGAGGTGATAAAAGACTTTTTGGGGCCAATTTATGATGAAATTTTGCGAAAAAAAAAAATCTATTAATGAAGGAATTATTACTCACTATATATTATTATTCAGAGTTTTTTTTGCTAGAGATAAAATTGGTCGCTATTTTGTTATAAATAATTTTTTTAGAATTAATTGTGGTGAATATAAATACATTAATTTTTTTACAGTAGTAAATTTACTTATAATAATTACTAGTTACTAGGAATGAGTAAAAATGGATAAAATTGAATAATCGAACCGAACCGAAACAAAAAATTTTAATCGAATTTTTTCGGTTACTCGATTATTTTCTAAAATTCGGTTATATCTAATTTAATATCCGATTTTTGGGTTCGAATTTATTTTTTAAAATTTTGTTATTTGATTAACCGAATAAGAAATAAATAAAAAATTAAAGTCTTAAAACTGAAAAATAAACACAGTAATCTCTAAAAAATAAATAAATTAAACCCTTAAAAGTAAAAACAAAAAAACAAACACATTAATCTCTCATCTCACTCTGTGTCTGTGATCTCACATCTCTCATCTCTCCCCTCTCACCTCTCACCTCTCACCTCTCACTAGTCGATACCCTCAGGCCTCAGATCTCCCATCTCTCGACTCTTATCTCAGATCTCTCACTCTTTGATCTCTCACTCTCTGTCTCTCTGATCTCTCATCTCTCACTCTCTGCCCTAGTGCCCTAACCTAAAACCCCAGTCCCCAAATCGTGAGTCGTGACTGCGCTCCGCCTCCGGCCTCTCGCGTCCGGTGTCTCAGAACACAGAATTCAATCAGTCTCTATCTCCAAAAACCCTAAACCCCGTCGATTCCTTACATTCCTCTGGTAAGCTTTACTCATTTTTTAATATTGTCTATATAATACTTTTCAGTTCCTTAACATATGAAATGTATGCACTTGAGTTCGAATTATTTCTATGAAGAAACCTGAAATGTTATAGCTTCAGTTTTTAAAATCACGAATTTGAATTGTTTCGGATAGTATTGGCTTCAAGTTCTTTAATTATAATCAATACACTTGTTGGTTTTTGTCAATTGCACCAAATGACCTCCAATTTCTGTCTGAATTTATGGTTTTTTAATGCCAGAAATATGTGATAACATAGGTTGTAAAGTTAGGACTTTCAGCTCTGCGGATAAAGACTTCAGCTTTCTTTTATAATAATGAACTAGTTGTGTTATGTGAATTGGGTTTGACAAAATTTTGAGCAGCAAAGGGAGTTGGATGAACTTAAGAAGAAGCATGAACTAATTGTATTAGATCTTCTGAAGGAACTTCCACCAGAAACTCGTAATAAAGTTGTAAGAACTTGTAATGCAGAGATTTCTGACAATAAAATTCAAAGTGGTGAAAAGTCATCAGCTCCAAGCTCTTTGTTGCAGATGTAAGTGTTACCGTTTTACCTTTCTAACCCACCTGTGGCTAATAATTTGGATAGTTCTTTGATTGCACCAATCATGATTCTCATCCTCAACTTGCGGAAGATGAGAAGTTTTCAACTCATCTTTAGGGACAAGTTCAATACTGTGAAGATGAACACAAAGTCTTGTATGGTATTGCTTTGATTTTGAGAGACAATACAGTGCATTTATAATCCAGGAAGAAATCATTTAAAATTTATGCTTCCGAAGTCTTAAACTAGTGGTGGGGGGACCCATCACAATCCTATTTTTACCTAGTGATGTTTTTATGGTGCTTCTTAAGTGAGATGTTGGTCGGATTTCATAAATACCTGTTATAAGTTTCCCTATCTCCTATCCCTTATCCCTGAAACAATTCTTTACCTCATTTGCAAACATTTGATATCCTTTTCTTCTTTAGCTATAGGTTCATATAAAGTACATACTTGTACAGATGGTACATATTTTGTGTAATGACAAGATGTTAGGCTATACAAGTGTGTGTGTGTGTGTGTGTGTGTATCTTTGTCACCTACAAAAATAGGAGAACCTTTGTTACCGTCTTTTAAAAGTGTTTTTAGTTATTTCAGATACCTTGGTTGTGTAAATAAGATTACAACTTTTTAAGATTCTAAAGTTTTTCCATTATAAGAATAAAGTCTGATTCCTTCCCTAATATTTCTGTCTGCTTTACTCCTTTTTCTATCTACTTTTCTGGAAAGATTGACATCTTTTTAAAAATCTGGATCGAACGATTGGAGTTGTTTGATGAGTTTGAAGAATGGTACATGATGCAGGTAAGTCAGTTGTTCTATTCTCTGTTAATTTTATTTATTTATTTATTTATTTGGGGGGGGGGGGGGGGGGAAGGGTAAGAGAATATTTTGATGGTCTCTTTTCCTATAATTCAACTATCAAAAGCTTCACTAGGATGAGTACTAAAACCTAACTACCTTGTCTCGAACTGATATTACATTAATATATAATAGGGAAGTTGATCTCCAAAGAAAGATTTCTTGATTTCAGTTCCAACTATCAATTGACAAATGTCTCTGTGTCCCTTAGAGCATTTGTCTCCGTCATTTTTGGGCCTTGTGTGTAGTAGCCTGAAAATATCATGCTCTTGTCTCAAGCCACTTGCCCGAATTTCATTGTTCAACAACACACCTAATAATATGATTACTAGGCTTAATATTACAAAAAATATTATGGTTCGTCTCAAAACACAGAAACTTGATGGAGGTGTTATTTTGAGCTGACCAAATTGAAGTAATATCTCAATTTTTCTGAATGTGCTTGGTACTTACAGCTCTCTGTGTTTCTGCTATTCCTTTGTTTAATATAAGAATTTTTGTAATTCACTATGGTAATGGTGGTATATAACTTTTGGTGAAATATAAAAAGTTTAATTTTTGTTGCGTCAGTTAGGCATTGTAAATAAGAACCGTAAGCTAGTGTTACTGATTTCTTGCAATCCACAACATTTATTTTCTTAAAACGTATTTATGCAATCTAATACACAAATCAAACTGTGCAAACAACCGTAAGTGAGGGCTATTGTCCCTCTTTTATGGTTCAGGCAGCCAGTTCAGTCATGCACTCATGCTATTTGTACTGCTTGAGATAGCATGGAGGCTTGAGTTAATCTGATTTCTTGTTTTAAAGTCTTGAAATATTTCATGTACATACTTATACTGATGGTACATACTTGTACAGATAGTACATATTTATGTTTGTGCCTTGGAGAGGACAATTGTTGCTACATGCTTGTCTCCATTTGGTAAATGTATTAGGGATGTAAGATATTATTTGACTTGCGTTGTACAATATTCTTTTGAATTTTATGGATAAAGACTTCAGCTTTCTTCAATAATAATGCACTAGTTGTGTTATGTGAATTGGACACCAAACTTCTTTCAAAATTTTGTTAGAAATCGTTAAGAATACTGAAGAGTTGAAGTTATCAACTAAATTAGAAGAAGAATTGGAGCAACCTATTCAACCAAAACAAGGTTGGAGCAGGAATTAAATCAAAGATTCAAGAACACATCAAACAAAAGGTAATTCATATACTTTTTCTATGTTCATAGAAATTGGGTGGATGTATATGTGAATATTGATGTAATTGTTATGCTTGGCTGTGAAATTGGTGGGATAATGAGATTATATAATATTTGGAGTAATAAGGATGGAAAAAATTTATGGCTAAACCATGTTCCAACATCTAAGAAATCTGGGTTTCTAACTATTGCATTCAAGTTATTTGATAAAACACCTCAAAGAGTTTAAAGTGTTTAGAACTGAGAAATAGCTTTTGATTTGGGCTAGTACTGAGAGAGCTTAGTAATTATTTACTTGAATTGGAAATGGATTGTCACTTGATCACAATCTGGTTGAGGTTGAACGTAAAGAGAAAACATGGATTCAGTTATGCTCTTTGAGAATTTATGTACCATCTTTGGATGAGTTGGGGTTAACTTGGAGATTAGAAGGCATTCCTACAGATAATTCAACGGGGGCTCATTTGTTTCTAGTGAATATCATATTAACTGATAATGTATTTAGATCTCCTTCCCCTTGCCCTCGTTGTATAATTTCAGTAGGATCTGCAATGAATTATGGGAATTTGAGTACTGAAACCCAGTCTTTAAGTGGTGGAACATATACTGAGATATCTTATAACATTCTTGTCGATCTGTATACTAGTAGGAATGTACACAAGAGGTACAAAGTGATCATTTTGATATTTTTTTTGAAAAAAAAACATGGGATGGAAAAATGTGGCTACTCAACTGTTTATTAAAAAAACAAAAGAGGTAATGAAGATTGCAACTTTCCTTTACTTCCTGAAAAGAATTTCTATTAAATATTAGAGATGTATTTGATGATGGTGGGTGAGGGGGGTGGCTAATTTCATGAACTGGATATGGGTTTTATATGACCTTTCTAAATCTATAAAATAAATCTATGGTTTGTCTAAAAAAAATGTATAGCTTATAGCATTTCTTATGGATCTTTTTGACAAACATGATTACAATTCTGTATAAATTACATATTTGGCAATACAAATAAGTATATCGGGTATACTTGAAAAAAAAAACATGTTATCTATCGGCCATATTTGAAGACATTTCCTTATGAAAGAGCAGAACTTTTTTTTTTTGACTTAAAGCTGCAAAAATTCTCTGGAATTAGGTTCCTTTAGCTAGTTCTACATAATATACTAGCTGTTGCACCTGGTTTATTTGTCATTTTTATTTGCAGTTTTAAATTTTGTGATGGATAGTCCTAGTACTAGTTACAAATACTACCAAAAATTAAAATAGTTTTTTGACATAGAGTATTACCAGAATGGGATGGATGTGAGAACAAAGAGCTCCATAAAATTCACATATGGGACTCAACTTCTCCCTTCTTCCTATTTGGCAGTACGTATATACATCCTAGTATGGATTGAGAAGGAAAATAAAACAAGAACTGCAACCAAAAAATAGTTTAGTAATAATCTAGCACCTTCATTAACTAGAGTTATTTGTGCTACCACATCTGTCTCATTACAAAGTATCCCAGTAATATTGGCACAATTGAATCTCATTATGCAGTATCCCAGTATCTCATTATGATTTTTAGTACAAGTTATTTATATCTATATATTGCAACTCGTGTGATGTTTATATCAATTTTGTTATTGTTTGATTAAATTTTTCTTGATTGAGTTTCTTATTGTCCATCTTTGGTTGTAGATGTCAACTCTATTAAATTAAAGAAAATGGAAAGCTATTTGAGTTATCTTCATCAATACGCAAAGAAAATGGTTGAAATATTTGCACTTGATCCGACCCAGATGATTTGTTTACTCCATCAAATGCATCAGCTGATATTTCAACGAATAACTCAACCACACATGTTG
This sequence comes from Panax stipuleanatus, assembly GCA_020205555.1. NCBI lineage: Eukaryota > Viridiplantae > Streptophyta > Magnoliopsida > Apiales > Araliaceae > Panax > Panax stipuleanatus. The sequence goes on from CM035117.1 coordinate 162,463,163, forward strand.
AGAATGACGACGCAGATGATGACGACTCTGACGAGGTCTCCATGTAGAATTTGGGATGATCTAGATTTCCTTTGATTATCAATTTATTAGTCTAGGAGTTCTTTGATAGATGTTGGGTTAGTTAATTGTTTGATGAACCTATGACATGTAGCTACCTATTTAAATAGTTTGTTATGAATTGATTTTTAATTAAATGGATCCAGTTTTTTCATTTTGATAATTTTGTATGATTTTACGTTTTAAATTTATTGAAATTTATGGCATTTACAGATTTGAAATATAAAATTGGCAATTAAATATATTTTAATATAAGAATTTTGTGATGGCTTTACTATCACCAAAAATTATAAAAGAGCTGCAAAAATAGGAACAATTGTGATTACTTTAGCAATCACAAGAGACTTATTGTGTATGACTGCTTTAGCCATCACAAATGCCTTAATCAATATTTGGAGATCATTTTGGCCATCATAAAAATCTTACTAATTCTGTGATGGTTGTGACCATCACAAAAGGACATAATTGTTTTCGTCAATTTTGTGGTGGTCGTGACAGTCACAAAAAGATGTAATTGCTTCAGTCATCACAAATAACTACTATACTAATATGACAGATTTAGCCATCACAAAAGGATTACATGTTTCGGTGATTGTCAAAATCATCACGTAAAATCTTTCATGATGGGCGTATACAAGACGACCATCGTGATGCTTAAAGTCATCATGTAAACCTTTCGTGATGGTTTTTTTAGTTTTTGTGATGGATTTTGACCATCACAAATGATCATTTTTTTAGTAGAACCTCGGACCTGGTACGTTACGGTAGTTCATCTTCATACATATTCTATAAACTAATACGGAATATATAAACATAAATTATTTATTTCACATGATTCTATAACATTTCCCAAGACTGAATTCAAACCTTTAATAACTTAAAAGGTTTACAACATCATTTGCATTAGATAACTTAGTACTTATAACTGCATAACAATCTATTCTTGAAAACTTTGCATTTGTCTCTGTCTTTCTTCGAGCCTTCGTTTTATTCTGAAATTTGTTATCATGATATAGCAAGGGTGAGCAACTACTTTGCTTAGCAAGTTTAAATACAACAAGGATATATCATGATTGAAAAAAAGAATAAGCTTTCAAATTTTCAACAATATAATAATTGTGAAAGAGCATGAATCATAATTTCAATAATTGAATGACTGAATCAATAATGTTTAATATCAACAAGGACCATGAACAACTTTAACTGAACCTTTTGGTAATGAAGGTGATCAGCCTTTCATACCTGATGAACATATGCAATATGCACTAAATGCGAATCAATAATCAGTATAGATGTGAATAATTATCAACAATAATTATTCACTAACATGCTTTGAAAATATAACTCAAGTTTGAGTTAGAGAACTTGCTTGTACCATCGATTACTACTACGCAATCTAATTTAATCTCTTTATTGAAAAGATCTATCAGTTATAAGATTGATCTTTCAATTAGCATAACATATTTTATCTTACAATACTATTACTTAATAAGTAATTGTCTAACATTTAACCACATAGTCAAATATTAGATAACACCTTAACATCATACATATTCACAAGTCTAAATCTAGCACATATCGAGTCTTTAACAGTGTTCAATACAGTATGCTAAGTGATTTCCCACAAATAACCAACAAACTAGTTTTTCGTCTCGTCTACACTGTATTTCACAATGAATTAAATCGTTAGCTAGTTCGTATTTACATCCGCTCCCTGAAAGAATCGTTTAGCCCAGATACTATACATCAACCATTAAAGAGTACGATTGTACCACTACTTTATCATATGACTTGTGAATTAACACTTAATCTTTCATTGAATAATTCTTTAACTCATTAGTAATATTATTATCCCTTAATAATATTAGTATCACTTAACCATTATCTTAAACTCTTGTCTAATATTATTAATCCTTTAATAATATTTTAATTATTTAATATTATTAATCACTTAATAATATTTAATCACTTCTTAACATTATTAATCATTTAATAGAATATTAATAATTCACAAATATTATTAATCATTTAAAAATATTTTAATCATTTACCAATATTATTAACCATTTAATAATATTTTAATTCTTATCTAATATTATTAATTATTTAATAATATTTTTATTATTTACTAATATTATTAATAAATTAATAATATTTTAATAATCTAATATTATTAATTATTTAATAATATTTTAATCTCTTATAAAGGTCTCACACATTTTAAGATGTAAATATTTTACATCTTAAAACTTAAACTATTTATATTCTATTTCAGAAATACCTTTTACCTTTACTCGCAAATTCGGAGTTTAAACAGCTAATGTATAGCTTTTATAGTAAAACTTAATTTACTATATTATTTCTTTTGTTTAAATATATTTACATCAGTTTTTGCCCGTTCAGCTCAAAAATCTCATTTTGAGCCCCGAAAATCTCAAAATATTATTTTTATGGTTAATACACTTTTTCAAAGGTTTTGACGTTCTTCGTTGCACCACAAAATAATTTTATTGTCAACTATAGATTTTATTTCGCTTAAATATGTAATTTATATTTATTACATATTTTTATTGCTTTATTTATGCACGAAATGAAGTTTTTCAGTATAAAATATCACTTATAGTCAAATCTCGCCCCGTAGGACTTTATTAGATTTATTATGACTTATTATTTCGCCAGAACGCGATTCGGAATGTCGAACGTCAAAATTGCTCGACGCGTCGACGCTCTGCGTTGCCTGTTTTTAAGTTCTGACATGCTCCTTTGCTCATTTTTAACTTTCAAACCATAAATCCTATAACAGTAAATTTTTGGGCATGTTATATACCTCATGTCATAGTATTTTAGAAAAAATTTTAACTGCGAAAACCAATCACGGAACCCATCAAAAATAGCGTTTCAAAACCCCTGCAAGCAGCCTGCACAGCAGGCACAAGTGGTGCCAGCAGGCGCTGGGCGCGCCTGGCCTTGCTGCTTTACAGCTGGTGCTGCCCAGCTGCGGCTGTGCATAGCGAACCAGCTACTTTACGATTTTCGTACGCGTTACTCGTAACTCTGATTAATCTGATTTTTGGATATGTTATACATGGAACACCAAAGTATTTTTAAAAAATATAACCCACTAATTTTGGACCTCATAAGCAGGCTAAAACAGGCTCCAAAAATGTCCTCTCGTAACAGTTTTCGAATGTTTTCCAGCTTGATACTTTTGTACTAAAACAATCATAACTTTTTCGTTTTAAAATATTTTTGAGCGATTCTTAAGCCCACACGAAGCTAACTTCTGGAAATACAACTTTTTTTCTTGGACCATCTTCAAATTCTAAGCACAAAATTTCAGAAAATTCGTGGAAGGGGACTGACCCAAATTGGTTTTCCAGTTTTGACTCGGCTAATTTAAAATGGCATAACTCTTTCCTCCGTAGTCGGATTTAGTCCGTTCTAGAGTCTATGGAAAGCTTATCCAGTGTAATAAAACATACCAAAAACCCAGAATTTTTAGATTATTCTAGCTAATCCCTGAAATTTTCGTTTAGGGGCAGCAGTTCTCTAGTTTTCCTTTTCTTTTGTTCGATTAAACTTTAAACACCAAACATGGTTGGATCTTAACATAAAACACTATTAAACATGTAGATCTATGGTTTAGGAGTTCAAGAAACCTAACTTCATTATTTCATCACAACCAACCAAAATAAATTACATAAACTAACTTATTATGGTTTGATTTTTATACCTTATTCTTATGGCTTTCTTCTTCTCCTTGATGATCCTAGATGGCAAGAAAAATCTTCTCTTTCTCCTCTTCTATTCCCACGGCAGCAGCAGCCCCTCGCCCTCTCTCTCTCTATTATGTTCTCTCTCTTTCTATTTTATTTTCTTAGCTTTCTCTCTCATATCTCTTGCAATCCTTGAGGTTGCTTCCAAATCTTGTGAAAAGATTTAATCACATGCATGTTCCTTCCCCTCCCTTTTGGTCGGGTGTCACCTCCTCCTTTTGCCAAATTTTAATTTTCTTTTTTTATTGCATTATTTAATGCTTTATTTGTTCCTTAAATAACGTAATACTTGCATTGAATAATTTAAAATTATCCAATAATTAGTAACTAAGTTTTAACTCTTATGTTACTAATTCACCCACTTTAAAATGTTTTACCTATATGAAAACATATAATTTATATAACTCATCTTTGATATATATACATTATATAGAACATAACATATCATACTTGAAATACATTTTAACTCTTATGTTACTAATTCACCCACTTTAAAATGTTTTACCTATATGAAAACATATAATTTATATAACTCATCTTTGATATATATACATTATATAGAGCATAACATATCATACTTGAAATACATATTTATTTTTATATATAAAAAAATAATTATACTACACACAATTCCTCATATGAATGAAATTATTTATTTACTCAAGATATTATTATAAATATAATATCCTTGCTTTATTAACATTAATTCAATTAAAAATTTATTGGCTTTCTTAAGATATTATATAAATATAATATCCTTTCTTTCTTAAAATAATTTATATAAGAATTTATTCCAATATCCTTGGGTAAAGTATATATAAATATAATATACTTAAACCACCTCCTTTAATTCATTACGCAAATTGTTCTCAATAATTTTATTCCCTCGCATAATAAATACATGATATATCTATATAATATATATTTATTATCTTGCAAATATCCCATTTAATGCACCTTAACTCACATCACACTTGAAAATAAATAATAAATTTATTCTCTCTTATTATAAATTGTTTATGTTAATTTATTTACATATAGCAAGTATAACTTAATATATTTACCTTATAAAATGAAAATTTATTCAGTAAATAAGATATTATAATTAAAATAATATCTTCTCTTTATTAAAATAATTCAACGCTAGAAATTATTTTAATATCATTTATTTAAAGAATACCATAATTCTTGTATACTTAAACTATTTATTTTCTTTTCCCTTCTATAAATTGCCTTCAACAATTTAAATTTAATAAATATAATACTATATTTAATATATTAAAAACATACATACATTACATCCGACAATGTAATACATGATTTCTTTAATAAAATGGTGGTTATACATTAAGTATATTTAGTGCCACCAATTTACCACATTAAAAATAATTTAATATTATAAATTATTTTAATTTACTTATTTTAATCTTACCCATCTTACTTCTTGTAATAAATTGCTCCGACCATTGCTTACCTATAATAAATATATAATGCTAATATATTTATTATACACCAAATCACATATTGCATAGTTCATACTCACTTATGCAATATAATCTCACATAACATATCATCTAATAAGAATTTTATTTGTTTAATTCTTATTTTAATATTTTTCAAAAATTTGAGTTGTCACAGGTAAAGTACTTGTCCAGTTGCGGTACGTTTAGCTCCAAAAACTGCTTTTGCTTGTCATAATACTTGTCCAGTTGCTAGCTAAACACGACATTTGGAACATATTGAGCTTAAACGCAGTTCCCTGATTGTGATTTTCAGAACTCCATGAACAGAGGAATGCTAGATCGAGGTCATTTCCAAGGTGAGGATTGTTCCCCTCCCATTCTTCTGCGGAAGTTGCAGAAGTAAAAAATTCTAGTCAAAGTCAAGGATCCCATCAACTAGATTAAAAGAATGTAGCCAGCTGGAGAAATGTGAAATTATTTATTTTAAAATACCCTCTCATCAACCTTTATTTACCGGTATGTGTTGGTGGGGGTCGGGGGTGTAGTCTTGTTTTGTTGTAAGATCGTCCCAAGGATGGACATAAACTTGTAAGCTGCCGAGGGTGGAAATAATCGTCCAATTTTTATTGTAAAAGATAAAAATTAAAAAAGATTTAACAAAAAGACAAATAAATCGCCGCAGCCCAAACGCAACCACTTGTGTTTAGGGGGCGTTTCGGTCCAAAATGCAACCCAAGAAATTCTTGATGTTGCATTTTGTTCCTCTAAACATAGAACCAAAATAGGTATAATATCTACTTTGCTCTTCACGATCCATCAAAACAAATTCGTTCAAGAATTGATATTAGAGAAGATAGGTTTAATTGGGGGATGGAAGAATAAATTAAATTTGATTCGGGAAATGATTTATATGTCAACAAATTTATGACGAAGTTGGATAAATTAGGTTTCTTAATTTCTACTTATGCAATGTATGCTTATATATCACAATTATATATAGTTCGGCCGATTTTTTTTGCAAAAAGTAACAAGATTCATTTTGATTTTGAAACTAGGGATGGAATTGGCGTGGCATGGAGAGAATGAGAAGAGAAAGAAAACGACTTATGCGTAGTACATTTACACCGAGGCGCCCTACGGTGGCTCAGCACCGTTAACTACAGCAAAGGCGTTTGTGCAGGTGTTGAGAGAAGATAGGTTTGGTCAGTGTAAAAAAGACATTGTGTCCCACATATCCCATTATCACATTAAATACGTAAAATATATATCAAATCTTATGACAATACATACCTTAGATAACTGAAAATAACCAACCTTAAGATACAAATACAAGGATTATTAAAAAACCAATCAACGTACAGTACAAACTGAAAATTCAAAAACTATAACATCACTAGATGCATGTGTTCACAAACTGCGAATTCCAATGGGTGCTCATCTCCCATCTACGGATGAAACGGACCAGGACCAGGACCTTTGTGTGAGCAACTTCGGGATACCGATGATAATCCACAAGGATTTACTTGTCGTCTTTGAGCTGTTCCTGTATGGATTAAGAGAATCAAAACCAAGAAGAAAACAAAGAGCGAAATAACAGAATTAGCACCTCTAGTTGCCATTTTTGGCTATATATTAAGCTCTGGCACTTAGAAAATTTTCCTTTTTTTTTTGGTTATAGCTTTTTGAGGTTTACTATATATATCTATATTATATACTAGGGGCGGAACTCTGCATGGCCAGGGGGCCATGGGCCGCGGGTGATATTTTTGTAAATAAAAAGAAAGTAAGTGGGATCACTCTATTTTAATATTATTTTATTTTTTAAATGAATTTCCAAAATAACGTAGTTTTAATTAAAAAAATTGTTATTTAAAAGAGAGTGCTATTTTAAGAGTTGAGTTTTATATTCGTTCTATATATATATATATATATATAGATAAAAAAATGATCATACACAACTGTATATTTTATTTGTTATTAACACAATAAATTTATCTCCTTGACTTTCTCTTAAAATGCAGAGTTGGCACATTATAATTGAATGACAATTTTATTCTCTCATTGACTTTTAACTCTGATATAGAAATAAGAAAATCCTCCTTGGAATGAATTGGTACCATTTGATGGCTTTCTAGATGGGAACGTGGTTAATTTATTCTTAACATTCAACAACTGAAAGTCCCAGTAATGAATATAGAGAGAGATTGAGTCTTTAACCAACTCGCATGAATTTGGACTAAGAAAGCACATTCCCGCGCAGTCAAGGGAAACCATACTAGTATTATACTCCATTCGTCTCTTAATATATGTCATTTTAGATGATTTTATTTTTCTCAAATTATTTATAGTTTTATACAATTTAGAAAAATTAATTACAATCTTTTCAAAATTACCCCTTACGAGAAAATGTTACAGATAAGAGAGAGTATGAGATAAATGTAATAATTATGTGAATTTAAGGCTATTATAGATAATTAATAATATATTTAATGACATACAATCATTTCCTTAATTTTTATGAACAACTCTAAAATGACATAATTAAGGGACGGAGGAGGGAGTACTATTTTCGTGGAATTGTCAGGTAGCATAAACCTAACGAAAAGGACTAAATTCCGATTTTTGCACCCTAAACTTTAATTCTAAAATAAATCAAAACACTAAAATTTATTTCACAAACTAAATTTTATTTTGAATTAAATGCACCTAAACGTTGAGTTTGAAAACAATTTGAATCTTCCTCACTCTCTATGCAGTGATTTTAGCTACACATCTTGGCTCAAATTCAAACTCGATATGATGTTTGTTAACTATGCGACCCATTCACATGAACATAGGGAATCTA